>UESW01004539.1:43138-92950 GCA_900491605.1 Calamus simplicifolius | reverse complement strand
AGGACTAGATCATACATGAGAAATATTAGTAATCATCTTGCATTTGTATCACAAATTGAACCTAAAACTATAGAAGAAGCTGAAAAAGATAATAATTGGATGTTAGCAATGCAAGAAGAACTAAATCAATTTACAAGAAATAATGTTTGGACTTTAGTTGAAAGACCTAAAAATCATTCAGTAATAGGATCAAAATGGGTTTTTAGAAATAAACTAGATGAAAATGGCATAGTAATTAGAAACAAAGCTAGATTGGTTGCTAAAGGATATAATCAAGAGGAAGGTATTGATTTTGATGAAACCTTTGCACCTGTAGCTAGATTAGAAGCCATTAGGCTATTACTTGCATTTGCATGTCATATGAATTTAACTTATTTCAAATGGATGTAAAAAGCGCATTTTTAAATGGATTTATAAATGAAGAAGTTTATGTAGAACAACCACCAGGTTTTGAAGATCACGAGTTTTCAAATCACGTTTTTAAATTGCACAAAGCTTTATATGGTTTGAAACAAGCACCTAGAGCTTGGTATGATAGGTTAAGTAAATTCTTAATAGAAAATGATTTTACAAGAGGAAATGTTGATAAAACTTTGTTTTTGAAAAGAAAAGGTAAAGATTTACTTGTAGTACAAATATACGTAGATGACATTATTTTTGGTGCTACTAACGATTCTCTTTGTCAAGAATTTGCAAAGTTGATGCAGGGAGAATTCGAGATGAGCATGATGGGAGAACTCAACTTCTTCCTTGGACTCCAGATCAAACAAAGCAAAGAGGGAATCTTCATCAACCAAACAAATACACAAGAGAACTACTCAAAAAGTTTGGTATGGAATCAATGAAACCCCTCGGAACTCCAATGAGTCCTTCATGCAAGCTGGACAAAGATGAAGAAGGTAAAAAGGTTGACCAAAAGTATTATCGAGGTATAATCGGATCCCTTCTTTATTTAACAGCAAGTAGACCAGACATTATGTTTTCAGTATGTTTATGTGCTAGATTTCAATCTGAACCTAAAGAATCACATTTAATAGCTGTTAAAAGAATACTAAGATATGTAAGTGGAACAAAAAATGTAGGTTTATGGTATTCTAGAGACTCCACATTAAATCTAATTGCATATTCAGATTCTGATTATGCTGGATGCAAACTAGATAGAAAAAGCACAAGTGGTGCATGCCATTTCTTAGGAAGTAACTTAATCACATGGTTTAGCAAAAAGCAAAATTCAGTTGCATTATCAACTACTGAAGCTGAATATGTAGCAGCTGGAAGTTGCTGTGCGCAAATCCTATGGATTAAGCGACAACTTGAAGACTATGGTATCACGCTTGATAAACACCCATAAGATGTGATAACACTAGCGCAATTAATCTAACAAAGAATCCAATTCAACATTCAAGAACTAAACACATAGAAATCAGATATCATTTTATAAGAGAACATGTAGCAAATAATGAAATATGTCTTGATTATGTTAACACTGAAGAACAATTAGCTGACATATTCACTAAACCTTTAAATGAAGAGAGATTCTGTTATCTTAGAGGAGAGTTAGGTATTTGTGATCCTTTAGAATGAATTTGAAACCCCTAAGGAAATTTTATCTAAGATTCTTTCAAATCCTCAATCCTTAAGGAAATCTTATCTAGAATTCATATCTAATTGATTCACTCATATCCAATGATTATTTATCAATTTTTATGATCATTTTCCGGACACATTTCAGAAATTTCATGATTTTGGTCTGAAATGGTCTCGGAGCCGACTCGATGCGTATCGGAGTCGACTCCCGGTTTCAACTGAAACTCTCGGGTCGACCCCTCTTAGGCGCGAGTCGACTCCATGTCGGGACGGCCTTTCTGTGTCTGTGCCGAGTCGACACCCGGGTTTGCGCGAGCCGACTCGAGGTGGTCCCAAGTTGATTTATCTAGGGCAGAGTCGACTCGTCGCTCATTCTATTCGACCCCAATCGAAAATACTCTCTCCACGCTCTCTCCAAACCTTCCAAACTCCAATAATCCCTGATTATCACCTCCAATCATCAAATGGCACCTAAAACTAGAGGATCTAGTGTTGTGGCGGGTGGCATCAAGCGGAAGCGCTCCGTGAAGAAGACGGTGAAGCGTCCCGTGCGTGAACCTTCTCCAAGCACGGACTCCACTTCATCTGCTTCTACTCCGACTGCTGCTCCTGCTGCCACGTCCTCCCAGGTAGATCGTCTAGCGGATAGGATCATTACTACTGGTAGGAAGGTGGATTTTGAATTGTTTGAGAATGAGGGCTTTCTAGTTGGGAGACAGTTAATCGAGATGGGTTGGGAGAAAATTTGTTCTCTAGAGTGCCCGACTTATCCCTCATTGGTTAAAGAATTTTACAAGAATTTGTCTAGAGGAGACCATGGGCTTATTAGCAATGTGAGAGGAGTCAGACTATCTGTTACTGCTGAGATTTGTCTAGATTGTTGGAATTACCCTTGTCTGGCACCTCCACCTTTTCTTCTGATGACCGCGCCCCAGCTTTATCCAGATTATTAAACAGGGATGTGGTTGGATTTGAAGAGGTATTTGCTAATCAGCTTTCTTTAGAGTTGAGATTACTACACAATATCTGCAGTAGGATTCTCTTTCCTAAAACTGGTAGATTTGACTATGTTTCGGAGAGAGATGTCTTTGTAATGGACGCCATAGTGACAGGCAAGCCTATCAATCTTCCCAGCATGATTCTGTGGTACATAGCAGATTGTGGAGGGAAAAGGAAATCAGTCTGCCTTATGGGATGATCCTTACAATGATTTTTCGAAGCCAGGGTGTGGTGATTTCTGATAATGAACCTATGAAGAATTTAAGACACACTGATTTTTATAGTCTAGCAACAATTCATCGGATGGGATTTATCAAAAAGAATGGTAAATGGGAAAGGAAAGGAGTGACAGAAGATAGAGCTACAGATACTGAGGCTGCAGGACCTCTGTTAGACATCCTTCGCCTGCACCTCCGAGCCCTTTGGTTTCTGCCTCTGCTCCAGCCCCAGTTCCAACTTTGTTCAGACTTCATCTTCTGCTAGTTTTTCAGATCAACAAATTATGCAACTCAAAGCCTTACTTGAAGATCAATCTGATAAGCTTAAAACTGATTTGAGAATAAATTTATGCATTTGAGAGAGACTCTTTATTCTCTTGATGATCGTATCTCAAAGATTGAGTCCACTCTCGGCTCTTCATCGGCATCCTTAAGTGGTGATCTCAAGAATATTTTTGAAGAACTTAAGGATATATGTGGAGATGGAGAGACATATGCCAAGTGCAACGCAGAGCTTCAAGACAAAATTCAGAGTGCGTGCACCTTTGTTGATGAAAACTCAAGGATATGTAAAAATTCAATCTGAAGGAATGAAAAATATAGTTGATCATCTAACTAGAATTGTAAGAACTCATTTTTGAGTTACTAGAGTTTCAATCCTTGTTTTGTACTGAAGTTTTTATGCTTTCTTTTGAAATCAATGTACTGAACATTTTGATGTATTAGACTTTTAATGAAATGAATTCTCTATTTCCTTATTTCAATGAAATTTGAATGAATGTTTATGATTCTCTATCTTTTTGTTGATAACAAAAAAGGGGGAGAATTTTATAGTTCTATGATTGTCTATGATTGTGATAAAAATGAGATAATTAATTAAGTTTCATAGGGGGAGCTACCTCATTAAGGGGGAGCCTAAGCCTAACTATGAAAACAAAATAAATTCACTAATCAATCATGAACAAACTCAATATTTTTGTCATCATCAAAAAGGGGGAGATTGTTGAAAGATTATAGAAAAATTATATGATCCAATCCTTTTGATTTTGATGATTACTAAAAGCCATTGAGTTTATTAAAGGATGTAATGAGTTTATGTAAATGAGCAACAAATTTATTTTGAACAATCAATGAGAATGCTCAAGTTTAACTTTAATCAATTTTGAAAGTGACTTTAAGCTCAATATTCAAACTTTCGAAAAGAAATGTTATAATTCATGTTTTATTCAATAAGTTTTTGGATTAGTTCATGAATCAATTCTAAATGTTAATTTATTGATTTCATGTCAAAACAATGAATTAAAATGAATCTGGAACGATTTTAATGTCAATCAGAAAAGTTTCTGATTTTTGATACGTTCCGGAGCCGACTCCTGAGTTTCAGAGTCGACTCCGCTCAGTGTACAGAAATGTGCATCTGTGTCGAGTCGACCCATGAAATTGTCGAGTCGACCCCTGATTCTGTCGAGCCGACTCCTGGACTGTGCGAGTCGACTCCGCTCAGACACCAGAAGAGTGTTTTTCTGAGCACTTCGCGAGTCGACCCCAAGCCTTTCACGAGTCGACTCCCGACTTTCAGGAGTCGACACTTCACTTTTAGCGAGTCGACCCCTAACCTTTTTAAACATTTCTATTTTTGGTAAGACGAGCTCGAGCCGACTCGGGAAAAGCATGAGTCGACTCCAGCAAATCTGGGCGCGATTTTTAACGATGACACATCAGCCCCAACGGTAAGATTTTTGAATAACGGCTATTTTTCCTTGTCTCTAACGGATATATTTTTGCAGATTCTATAAATAGAGGAGCTCTTTTCAAATCAAAAGAGAAAATCAAAAAGAGAGAAAAGAATATCTTTTGAAAAGAGGGAAAAACAGAGCATATTGGAAAAATCTTCTAGCTCAAAGAAGAGTGATTCAAAAGGAGTGAAATCCAAGAGGAAGTTCGTCTGCTCCTTCTCATCAATCCACAAGAGTCAAAAGAAAATCCAAAGCATTTCAAAGGTCAAATCGAAGGATTTTCAAAAGAGGAAAAAGCTTCATCTCAACTCCAAAGTCTTCAACGGTCAAGAATCTTGCTGAGGCGTGATTCAACTTCAAGAGGAGTTAAAGAGAAGAAGGAAGAAAGCCAAGCCACTACCATCTGCAATACTATCAGGCTTTTCTAACCTTTTATTTTGTACTTCATTTGTATATTTGCTCAAGGGGAGCATTTCATTATTCAAACACTTTATTCTATTGTTTGCTGATTCAATCAGTGGATTGAATCAGTGGAGGTTGGTATACCTCGTTGCAAGCCGGAGTGCTTGTGTTGGGTTAGTTGTGAGCCCGTGAAAAACAACGTGTAGGGTTTTGTGCTGGTAAGCCCGAGTTAAAACCAGCTGGGTTCGTTGTGCACCCGGTAAAACAACAAGTTTGAGTTGTGAGCTTGGAAAACAACTCGGCTGTAATCTAGAGAGATTATAGTGTGGACCCAAGTGAATCTTGGGAGTGGACGTAGGTGTTGGTTGCACCGAACCACTATAAAATTATCTTGTGTTTGCCGTGCTATATTTTCTCTCTCTATCTCTCTTTATTAATTGCTTGTGCATTGCTTATTAGTTAATTTCACTCACTTGCACATCTTGAGCAAATCAGTTTAAATCTTCTAAAAAGTCTTAAATTTTTAAGAACCCAATTCACCCCCCCCCCTCTTGGGTTGCCATCTGGGCCAACACTAACAATGAAATTTGCCTTGATTATGTTAGTACTAAAAAACAATTAGCTGACATATTTACAAAACCTTTGAGTGAAGAGAGATTTTGTTATCTTAGAGGTGAATTAGGGATTTGTAATCCTTTGGAATGACTTTGAAACCCTAAGGAATGATTATCTAGTTTTCTATCAATTTCTTGAGATTCCTTTCATAATTTTAAGGACAATTTATCTAGTCATTTGAGCAATTTGATTCCTCACAGTCCAAAGATTTTTTCAAAAATTTATTGACCTTATTTTGACAAGTTTCGGCTGGTTGAAATTCATTTATTTTTCTCTGAAACTGTCAATGGAGTCGACACCTCAATTTGAGGAGTCGATACCTCTTCTGTGTCACTCTCGGTCTTTGACCTTGGAGCCGACACCCACTTAAGTGGAGCCAACTCCAGTTCGGGCGCTAACTGTGTTAGCGACTTGGAGTCGACACCCGACTTTGCGGGAGTCGACACCTGGTGAACCAAAATTGACTTTATTAGGGCAGAGTCGACACCTTCTCAATTTTTATCTTCTCCAAACCCTCTCTAAATCTTCTCCAAACACTCTCTAAACTTCCCAAAGCCAAATACTCTTCAAATCAACCATTCCTTAAGATTTCCATGGCACCTAAGCGTAGGGGATCGGTCTTTGATGCTCCCATTGCTACAAGGAAGCTTACGGCTAGGCATCCCATCCGAGAACCTACTCCAAGTGATGATTCTTCTTCAACTCCCTTAGATAATCCTGGCCCCTTCTCTCCACAGGTAGATACTTTGCTGGGCAAGTTATTACCATGGGTAGGAAAGTAGATTTTGATTTCTTTAAAGCCGAGGGTTTTGACATTGGGAGACATATTAAAGAACTCAGTTGGGATAAAGTTTGTTCTTTGGATGTTCCTACTTATCCAGCTCTTGTTAGAGAATTTTACCTGAATTTATCTAGAGGAGATGGTGGAATTGTTAGTTCAGTAAGAGGAAAGAGAATTCATCTTACTTTTCAAATTTTAGGAAATCTGTTAAGTATTCTGTCACTGGATTTGTTGCAAACATTCATAGTGAGAGATCAGCTGCTTTATCAAGAATGTTAGGAAGAGAAATAACTGAATTTGAAGAGGTTAGGGCAAACCAATTGCCACTTGAGCTTAGGCTGTTGCATAACATCTGCAGTAGGATCCTATTTCCCAAGACTAGCCATTTTGAGTATGTCTCAGAGCGAGACATTGTAGTCATGGACAGTATCTTGATGGGTCAGCCAATAAATCTTACTGAAATGATGATATGGTATATGGCTGAGGCCGGGGGCAAGAGGAGATCTTCACTGCCTTATGGGATGATCCTTACCTTGGTTTTTAGAAGTCAAGGAGTAGCTATTTCAGAAAATGAGCCATCAAAGAACCTTAGGCACACTGACTACTACAGCTTAACCACTGTGCATAGGATGAGATTTATAAAAGTGGATGGAAAATGGGACAGAAAAGGTCATACTGGAGACAGGGTTGCTGAGACTAATGTGCCTAGCCCTTCTGAGGCAGGACCATCTGTGAGACACAGCTCACCAGAGCCCAGTCAGAATGTACCTCCAGCTCCATCGGTTCCTTCTACTTTTGATCAGTCATCTATTGGTTTTTTCGATATTCAGTTAGAACAGCTTAGAAGTATTTTTGCTACTCACAAGAAAGAGATGAAATCTGAGCTAGATAGCCAATATATGAACCTGAGAGAGACCCTCTATTCTTTGGATGAAAGAATTGGCAAAATTGAGTCTACTCTTGGAGCCTCCGCTGAATCCTTAAAGAATGATCTCAAGAATATTTTTGAAGAACTTAAAGATATTAGTGGAGACTCAGAGACTTATTCCAGATGTAATGCTGAGCTTCAAAACAAAATTATGACTGCATGTGCATTTGTTAATAGAAGACTAAAAGAATTTGTAAGATCTCAGAGTGAAGGAATGGGAAGAATACTAGAAGATTTGCAAAGACTCATTAGAATTAACTTTTGATTATATTGTAATGAAGTTTCTTTGATGTTATTTAGTCTAGTTTGATATTGATTTACTTTTTATTAAAAGTTCTAATGTAATGAAGTTTTGATGTAATAAAGTTTCTTTTTGCAATAATGTAATGTTTGATATTATGATGTACTGAACTTATTTGATACTTAATGAATGTCATTTGATCTTTGAAGCATCTATCAATTTTATCATTTCACTTAAAACTTTGTAACCTTTTTGTTGATTACAAAAAAGGAGGAGAAGTTATTGATATTCATATATGCGTTGAAAGTTATAAAAGGGAAGAGATGCATTGGAACAATTAAGATTAATTAATTGTCATATGCACTGAACAGATGAATAGATGTTAAAATTGATATAACTGTTTAATTGGTATCAAACATAAAAAGTTTACTGTTAAAAGGAAATAATAGATGTTAAATTGAATATCATAGGGAGAGCTTACCCACGAGGAATAAATAATTGAGATATTTGATTTGAAAATCTTATTGTTTAATCATGCATATACTCAATGTTTTTATAATCATCAAAAAGGGGGAGATTGTTGACCCAATTATTGATTTTGATGATCAATAAAAGACTTGAGTATATTCGTTTTGTTTCTAATAGATTTAACAAGTGTTTCAGGGATTAAAAAATGTTTGATCAATCAAAATGGATAAAGAAACATGTTTTGAATCAATGTTTTAAAAGAAACTTTCAAAGTTCAGTGCCTGGAGTCGACACCCAAATAGTCAGGAGCCAACCCCAAGGCGTATCAGAAGGTTTCTAGGATTTTGGCACGGCCTGAAGTCGACACCCAAGGTTTCGAAGCCGACTCCAACCTGAGATACTGAGAAGTGCATTCTGTTTCAGTTTCTGGAGCCGACACCTAGAATTCGGGAGCTAACACCTGAGATTTCGGGAGCCGACACCTGAGTTTCTAGAGCCGACTCTAACCTGAGAACATAGAGCGTGTTTTATGGACTTTTTTGGAGCCGACACTTACAGTTTCCGGAGCCGACTCCCGAAAGCAACAAGCCGACACTTACCTTTCTCGGAGCCGACTCCCCAACAACTTTTTCTTTACTATTTTTGAACACCCGACTTGGAGCCGACACCTGAAAAGTTGGAGCCGTCTCCAACCTATTAGGAACGGATTTTTCATCTGTCAGAACGTACTTCAACGGTAAGATTTCTTTTCACCTAACCTCTAACGGCTATTTTCTTTATGTGTAGAAGAATCCAAACATCTCCAACGGCTATATTTTCCACCTAAAACTTGGATTAAGGAAATCTATAAAAAGGGAAAAAACCGTCCGTTTGAAAGTGTGGAATAGAGAGGAAAAATAGAAAAAGGAAAAGAAAATATTTGTGAAAAATCCAAAAATCTTGAGAGAGAAATCAAAAGGAAAGACTCAGAGCTTACATCAACCAATCCAAGAGAGTCCAAAGAGAAATCCAAGGCATTCAAGTTCAAAATCGGAGGATTTTTCAAGTGAAGAAAAAGAAAGCAAAAGCCATGATTTTTTCAACTTCTCAACTGCAATCTTTGTGAAGAATCTGAGCTGAGGCCTGATTCAATATTTCAAAGGAGAAGAGGAAAAGAAGAAAAGCTCAAATCAAATTCGCTTCAAACAGGCTTTTCTTACCCTTATTTATTTAATTGCATATTTGCTCACTTAAGGAGCTGTCTTATATTGTAAACTCTATTTTTCATAGTTATTGGCTAGTTCAATCAAGGGATTGAATTAGTGGAGGTGGTATACCTCGATATAAGCTAAGGATAGCTTGTGGTTGGTTTTGTGCTGGTGAGCCTGGAAAACCAGCTGGGTTCGTTGTAATCCAGAGGGAAACAACAAGTTTTGAGTTGTGAACTTGTAAAACAACTCGGCTGTAATCAAGTAGATTATAGTGTGGACCCAAGTGATACTTGGGAGTGGACGTAGGTGTTGGATACACCGAACCACTATAAAATCCTTGTGTTTGTCGTGTTTTGACTCTCTCGCTCTATCTCTTTATTTATACTTAATATTTATCTTGCACTTAATCTCATTTATTCCAAAGCACATAGTTTTTAAAAGATTAATTTTTTTAAGAACCAATTCACCCCCTCTTAGGGTTGCCATCTGGGCCAACAAACTATACCTCTTTTCATTCTCATTGACTGATGGGTTATTTTTTGTAAAACTGGGCCTTGGGTTAGGTTGATTGAAGTTGGGACCGCCTACACTAGGACCTTGTGACCAAAAAAGTTTGGATGGTTCCTCCATCCTGGGTTGTAGGTTGGTGCATAAGGATTATTGGTTGTTCTTTGATAGGCTGCATTCACCTGTGCACAACTATTTTCAGTTTGGGTCATGAAGTGGGGGCACTCTTCTACTATATGTCCTGGCTCATTACCTCCAGTGCAGATAAGTGCAACCACTTGGTTTACATGATTTATCGGGGCCTATTCCTTAAGTTCCAAGGCTTCTATCCTACGAATCAAAGATGTCATCTTAGCTTCTTCAGCTATAGAAGGAGAGCATTGGTGCATACCACCTCTTGATGGTGTGGGTTTAGATTCCTTAGTTTCCTCCCATTGTAAGCTCTTTTATGCTAAATCTTCTAGAAATTGCCAGGCTTTATTGGGTGGTTTATATAAAGTCGCCCTGACACATTGACTCGAGCATAGTTCTGGAGTTTAGGTTCAGACCTTCATAGAAGGTTTGACATAACTTCCAAGTCTCTATCCCATAGTGTGGACATTGGCTTAACAGATTCTTAAATCAGTCTAGACACTTCTAGAAAGGCACTCCTCCTAAATGATGAAATTAGGCAATTTTATTTCTCAACTTGGCTATTTTATGATGTGGAAAGAATTTTCTCAAGAATGCTTTAACAAAACCTTCCTAGGTCAAGATTGATTGAGTAGGTAAACTATACAGTCACTTTTTGGCATTTTCCTTAAAAGCAAAGTTAATTAGCCTAAGTTTTATAGCATCTTCTAAAAGTTCATGCATTCTTATAATATCACATACTTCCTCAAATTCTTTAATAAAAATATAAGCATCCTTAATTCCTGTAATTTAGGGAGCATGTTGATAATCTGAGGCTTAATCTCAAAACTGATCGCATTTGTTTGGGATAGTTGAATGCATGATGGTTGGGCAGATCCAATTGGGTAGCAGTATTCTCTTAGGCTAAGGGGATGTCCTAATTCCTCTATAGTTACTTTTTCTTCGTCAAGGGTAGGGTCTAGATCTATCCTTACTAATCGATCGGACTCCCTTTTCCAAGTCGCAATTTTAAAAAAAAATTATGTTATGTAGAGAGAAAAGAAAAAGATTTTAAAAGAAGTATCCTAAGAGATTCCTAGAACTAAGAGCAATGAAGAATAATTTAATTAGGGTTTAACAATTATTAGCAATCAAGTTAACAAAGATTAGACTCTATACTCTAGGTTTAAGACCGCCTTGGAGCCTTCCAAATCAAAAATTAGCTGATCGACTAGCCTATTAAGGGTAAGGCTTGTGGGGGTCCTCCGTTGCTTACTAAGTAAGCAAACATAACTAATTAAGTAACCATTTTCTTCCCTTTTCTAGACACCAGTTAATCGTCAATCCCGATCCGGTCCAACTCTTTCGGGTGCCTTGTCCTGTTGAGCTCAAGTTTCTTAGGGGCTGATGTCTAGTTAATTTTAGAGTTAAAGGCTTGGATTTATGCAGTATGCAGGGTGGTGGTTTATCGGCTAAGAAGGGTAATGAAATCCCCACCTTATATTATTAGGGTTGCGCTCTTAAAGTATTTTATAGAAATGAAATGCAATTCAAACAATTCATCTAAGCAAGTTAGGAAGTTTTTAAATTTATTATTTATTTTCTTAAATTAATTATATTTTATGAAAAGTGTTTTAAGGTTTTCTTTTAGGTTCTTTAAGGTATGTTAATTAAAAAGGAAATTTAATTAGGTTAAAAGTGGATTTATAACAAGAAGGAAAGTAATAAATTTTTTTAATGTAAAAAAAATTAATAATTAAGGTAACTCAAAAAAAAAGCAATAAGCTAAAGAGAGCAATAACTATCCAATAAAAAAAATTATTCCTTTTTTTATATAGAAGCATGAATAATAATGAAACAATAAGAAAGAATAAAAAAATAAAAATAAGAACAAAATCAAAAAAATTCATGGTAATTAATTTTTTAAAAAAATTAAACTAATCGTGCATGGATCTCCGACAACGGTGCTAAAATTTGATCGCTGTCGTTGGCGATCAAAAATAAAACTTACTACTATAGCTAGTGGTAAATTATGATCGTATACTCAGGATCAAGGGCAATTATTTTAAAAAAAAAAAAATTATCTATTGAGATTATATTAAGAATAACAGTTATTAAAAGATAACAACTAATTAATTAATAAAATTAAAACAGCAGGAGAAGCAACCCAGGAATCCAAATCCATCATGTAAAAGGTTTTATCTTCTTTTTTTTAATGTTGCAATAGTAATAATTTTTACTAATTTAAAATTAGAATAATTTATCTCTTGTCAAGCATAGACCATAGTAGGAGATCACAGCATGTGTATAAACTATCTAATAATTGCAAGGTTAAGGTCTAATCTATCATATTACGATTTATTTCTCTTAGGCACGTACCATATTCTGAGATCACGGCACATCGATAGAGGGTATAGGTCATGTATGACATATTAAAACCTCAATCAAAAAAATAACTAAAAAAATATATGAAAGAAAAGCATGATTTTTATTGCATAGAATTAAGAATAAAAAGTAAGATAGAACCTGATTAGGCTTTATCATCATCCCAAGTTGAAGGAATCTAGCCATGCATTGTTGCCACCAGCATTCCCTCATAATTTTTCTATTCTAGGCCTAAATATAATAATCTAAATAAAAGAAGAATAAAAAAGCTTTGTAGAAACTCCTTCCCTTCAACTATTGCCTGAGGTCCTTTTATAGAGCTTGCCTAGAGCTTCCTTCTAGTCAAAGTTAAAGTCAATCGGGCACTCAAGATCGTTCAGATATCGTGAAAAAATTTCTCAGCCATCCGTTCAACATCACCTACCTTAGTTTTCACCGAAATCATGCAAAATAATCTCTTTCTTTCTTTTTGGGCAAACCGAGTCTTGATTTGAGTGTCATCTACATTGTTAGACTCCAAAAATTGAGCTCTTTCCATCTATAGGCTTATTTTTTACAAACATCCATAAAAATCAATTCTTAATCAATTTAAAGTAATTAATATTTATTTTAATGGTTAAATTGGGATAATAAATAGACTTATCAACAAGGCTAAACTGAATCGACAAAATACTTGGCAAAAGCTAAGTCCCTTAACGCTCTTTGAGTTTCGTTTGGATACAATCGTCCGATATTCAAAAAAACTAAGTGTTTGTCCTTTTCAAAGGATGACTACCCCATTGGGTGTTCCTATATCTCGACGGGTCTGAGTCTTTTCCTTTACTTTGTTCAAGTTGAAAGATCTAATGCGCATACGCATGATTTACATCTCGAAATAAGCTAAAGGCATTGGTACGTTGGGATTACAAACACTTAAGAAACAGAACAACAAGAAAGACAAATATATGAAAAGAAAGAATTCTTTTATAATATCTCATTACAATAAGTTAAGCCTCTTGCAAGGCATTACAAGTGCATTACAGTACATAAATTCTTGGAAATGCTTGAACAAATTAAGTTTGGCAACCTACGTTGCATCAACGAGGCTTTAGCTCCAGAAAGTGAAATCAGAAAAGAGAACTCTATTGAGATGCAATCCCCAGGACGAAGGCCAAAGATATGGAAAGAAGAAAACAACCCAAGGGCACTTACCTTAGGCCTTCTGTCCCCTTGGAAGTCATCCCATGGACCTTCAGTCGAATAAACTGAGAGATCTAAAATGGCACCCATTTAAGGTTACCATGATTGGCAGATGGCCTGTGAAAACAGAGACCCATAAAAAACTACATTTTCAATGGTCTCTACAGCCCCACAACAGATGCATAGGGCCAAGAAGAAGTCGCCCATATGCGCTTCTTGTATGGCCTCTACGCCTCCTCTGCGCTTCTCGTATGACCTCCACGGCTCCTCCCTCTTTCTCCTTTCCTTTCACATTCCTCACACATAAGACCCGAGGATGGAGAGCAACCCATGACCCATTGAGAATAGCTCGCTCTTCAAAAACTCTTCCATCCGACTCATCAGGGCCGAGCCAAATCTCGAACGAAAAATCAGGTCTTCCCAAATCTCGAAAGAAAAATCAGGTCTTACGGCCTTCGGCTGCGGCATGAGGAAGTCTGTAGAGGCTTCTTTCTGCTCTTAAAATATAAGGATGTTTTAGCGTACACTCAGGCATACTCTGCCCTTTCCTTTTTATAGACATTAAATGGGGAGCAATTATTGATAAAGAGAGGGCCCCGGGACTCGAAGACGGTCAGCGCATTAAATCCACTAGAGCCATGTGTCTACATCTCATTGGACTCTTCAGGGTATACTGGAAATCTCCCCCAATACAACAATAAAGGGCAAGAGATCTTCTTTCGATTTCAAGTTGGAGAACTTAAATGAGATGAGCTATTTTTGGTTCCCTAAGATACAAATAAACCTGGGGAACCCTCCATGGGAAAATGTGTGGCCCAATGGTAATCGTTTGCTTGACGTATACAAAAAGCAAACTCGCATTGAAAAAATGATGCATTAATAATGAAATAAATGTCTTGAGAAAAATGAAATGCTTTTCGGTAAGGGCTGAGCTATCTCCTTCTCTTCGGCAAGGATCGAGCTATCTCCTTTGCTTCGGCAAAGGCCAAGCTATCTCCTTCTCTTCGGCAAGGGCCGAGCTTCCTCCTTTGTTTCAGCAAAAGCCGAGCTATCTCATTTGCTTTGATAAAAGCCGAGCTATCTCCTTTGCTTGGCAAGGGCCGAGCTATCTCCTTTGCTTCAGCAAAGGCCAAGATATCTTAAACTAGGCTAAGGCAAGCCACAGACGAGCTAAATAGACTGTTTTAGCACAATGCCTAGACAATGAAAAATATAAAGAAAAACAGAAGATTCGTTCATATTGATATTGCAAAATGGAATTCTGCTAATCCTCTCAGTTATAATAAAAGAAAAAGTACAAGAATGGTCCTTAAAACTATGGCTCGGCCTCAACGGCAGCTTCAGTAGCACATGGCGAAGGTTGACTTGGTTCACCCACTTCGAATGTATCCGGATGAGGAGTCTTGAGTTCTTCGGTAACGCGCTGAGTACTCTCTCCCTCCCAGCTAACCACCTTGGTAGAAAAGCGAGACGTCACTAGCGAAGATCCTCAAATGTCCATGCTGCCGGCGCGGATGCCATGAGTGCAAGGATTTGCAGCATGTTGCTCCCCCAATCATCGTTTACGAGAAATGAGGGGTTCTGCCTCATCCATCGAGAAATATAATGAAACGGCGATGTGGCATTTATGAAACCATCATTGCGTACCTCATAATCCTTCTGTCCAAGTGAAGCCATCTGGAACTCTACTCCCTATGCCGAACTTATGCTTTAGACTAGGGAGTGGGGGGCATGTGATGCAGGGTAAAATTGTCATTGCATCAATATTCATGCACGCAACAAAGGGGATGGGATTACTTTCGATTTCTGACTCATTAACTGCTACATTCGGAAAAAGACAAAGCCACTATGTTTCGACCAGGCAGAGCTACTTATATGCATCGGTCAGACTGAGTCACTTTTATTTTTATGCTTTGGCCAGATCGAGCTACTCCTATGCTTCGGCCAGATCGAGTCACTTTTATTCCTCGGCAGAACCGAGTTATCCTTGAACCTTTGCGGGACCGAGCTACCTCCATATCTAGCCCAAGTGCGCTTGCTACCTATCATCATGATGAATCCTTCACACGATAAACGGTTCCGATCACTTGATTTCCAAAGTGATTTTCTCAAAATAGAAATAAAGAGCCGAATGTGAAAAATTAACAAAAGTTTAAATCTATGATTATCTGGCGAGATTCCAACCACATAGGTCCCAAGCTATTCTAAGAGGAAAATAAAGCCAATAATGCCAAATATGGCCTAGAGTCTATAAATTACCGAATCTCAAAGCATCAACTAGCCTCTCTAACCATTGATTCTCTAACCAATCGGATTCAAATCCTATCGGCCTCATAATAAATTTGATTCGAATCAGATTTGAATGATTACGGTTTCTGATTTCCTGTGACACGTCCAAGAAGTTTGGTAATTTTCTGCCATCACGCCAGTCGTCTATAAATATCCTGTCCTAAAATTTTTTGAGGTATGCAGACTCTCTCACTGAGAACCCATTAGAGCTCCAACAGAGTTTTTGCCCTCGAAAAGCTATTCTTGAGGGATTCTTCTACAAGAGCTTTCTCCTTATATCTGCTTGCTATAAATCTTTACTGAATTGGGCATCAAAGGGTCTTCCATAGGGCCCATCCTTCGAGAGGATTTTTACAGGTTCACCCAAATGGAACGGAAGATCAACGTTCATGTGCCGAAGAATGGGATTTCACGGCAACAGATATCATTTTTCATTAAGTTTAATGGCTATTTAAATGAGAGTGATGAAGTATAAATTAAACCATAATCAGGAGGTCAGTTATAATTTTTAAAAAATTAATGGAGGTGCAAATACTCTCATAGTTTAGGTCAGTCAGGCGGAATTAATTCTTAAAAAAGAAAATAACTGAATTGGATGAATGAAAAGTCGTGATTTTCAGCAAACTTATCTTTAAGACCGTATTGACTAATCAATTAATTGCAAAAGTTTAAACTAGTAGGAAAAAAAAAGTTAATGACGAATGTCATGCTTGACAATAAGCACCTGAAACTTTTTTCTCATATATATATCCTCGTCGGTGATCATCCAAGAGTTTTAGGGCCCCATCGTTGCAAGTTCCATCAATATAATTACTGAGGTTAAATATCCAGAAATTGAATCTACTATCATCTCCAAACAGGGGAGGGTTTTAATTGCTAGGTCATTGCCTGGTTCTCCGATGCGTATATTATTAACAAGGGCTCATTTGTCATGACATGACTCAAAATCCAAATATATACAGTAAAAACAATAGAGAAATCTAAGGAGAAAGGAGATGGTCAAGTTTGTGAAACATGTGCTAGCTCTTGCCCCGCCGCTTACCGTTCTCGTTTCTCATATGGTTTGGAAAATTAATTTGAATACGAATTCTTTAAAGTCGCCTTTTTAGTTGGATGATTGATCACGGTATGTTGGAAAAAGACAGGAAAAATGGCTCGAGTTAACAAAAACCATAGAAAAGTTCAAGATATCTTCTGAAGAAAAGGTGGTCTGAAAACTTGGACATCATTCTAACAGCACGACAATTCTTGAAAAGATAACGCGGCTTTATAAAATATAAAGTACTCGTGAATTCAAACAACAGGTACTCTCTGAAATAATCTTTGACTCAAATAGTCCTGTCAACATGTTCAGATATGAAGGTTTTCACACCAAGATATATCCAACTGGATACGCGTCATTAATTGTGAAACAACGCACGCACGACGTAAAGGAGGTGTCCTCCCTTGACTCAACCTTACTGCAAGCTTCACGCTCAAATGCAAAAATATCATGAAAAACTTGTGCTATGAGGTGTCCTTAAACTCCGTCCAAATTCCAACGTTAGAACCTTAAAGGCCTTGAGCCATTCCTAGATAGTCCTGATCCAAACGGAGCTGATCAATGGGCGCTCACTGATTGACCCAATTTATTAATTCTGTTGTAGATTAGATCTGTATATTCAAGGATTCTCATTGACTATCACCTGGACATACGAAGACTAGCTACTGAACGTTGGTGCAAAACCGACAGCGCTTTATTTTCCATTCTCTAAGAGAGATGGGAGCATTCCAATAGCCTACTTCTTGTGTTTTGATCTACATGATCTAATGCTTAGATAAGGGCAGGGATTCCACTTCCACAGGAATTCCACTATGGAGAAGATCCCAGATGCTACATGGCAAACAAGAATCTATAGACTGTGTGATACCCTTTTATTTAGTTCAACATCAAAAAAATTGAGAAAAGATTGAACGATTTATAATCAGTTAAGAAAGATGGATAAATACAAATTGGATTCCTTTTGATGTAAAGGCTTAAGTTGGTGTAAATCTTATCCGTTTTGCTTTCTTATAACGAAATGGTTTGTAGATTTGTGGGCCTGAATCGTTATCAATATAGTATCAGAGTCATGCATCAATCGAAAGTGTAATAGCATAGCCTCTGTCTTACTTTTTTTTATAACAAAATGGATTCATTAATTTGCGGGCCCGATCTTTACAAACAACCTCTTTTGGATTTCCTCTTACCTTTCTGTGCAAGGTCAATGGTATTCTTTTGCTTCAAAATTCGGAGCACTTATGTAAATATTATAATTAAAATGGCTCATGAATTTTATATTTCTAACGGAGCCGAGCCCTGAGCCTGCATCAAATATTACTCACACGCATTGCTTTTTAAAAGCAGTTTATTAATTTGTTTTCCTCTAGCTGACTTGTACGGAGTGGATCCTCCCATTAAACAACAAAACAAATAAGTAAAGGTTCCCATGAATTTAAAAAAAAAAAAAGATCCAGTATTTGTATACGTTGTGATGCTCTTTCTAACATTAATTACTTGTTCGCAATGCTCGCATGCCTAATCTTTCTCTAAAAGATGATAGCTAGCTAAACCAAGTTAAATATTCGTGTCGGCTATGAAGACATCTGGAGACAATTTTTTACTAGTCTTTGTTTTGGGAACCTTGGATCCAGTCAAGGATTCTAACAACCCACCACTACTAAAACACTAATAATTTTCTCTGGATGGCTCTCTAGCTTGATAGTTTCAACAAATGGATCTACTAAAACCAATGAACAAAACCCTTGTTGACCTGGTCCTGTGGTGGCAGTTCCTCACTTTAATCACCTGATTCTAACTTGCAATTGCTAAGAAGTAATCATAGTCAGCTGATCAAACAATTTTCCCTAATCAATGTTAAGCATCAAATTCCATGATGTTTTATGTAGAAATAAACTCTGATGAATAGCATAAATTTTCACATCCCATATAATAGAACGTCAATAATTCATGCTCCAACTAAATAATACAAGAAGACAAATATATAACCGACGCATGCTGTCTAGAAAAGTTGGGTACTTGTTGTCTAAAAAAGTTAATAATTTAAGTGTCCGACCCCATATAGTTGGAAAAAAAAAAAAAACTTAAATGAGTTGAGTTGAGTTGAGCACATACTGTCTAAAAAAGTTGATCAATACATGTGGCAGTGTCCTCCTAATACCCCACACCATAAGTATGCCAATAAATTAAAGGGCAATGAAAGAAAAAAATTATCGTATATGTGAACTGTGAAATGCACCAACTTTTTAGCACCGTGTGCCTTATATCAAATTTATTTTTGATGGGCTATCATATTTGTTATCATACCAATTGGTATAATTGGTACCATTATATCGTGCTAGTACTTGAATAGTTGGATTGGATTGAATTTTTAATTCAATATAATTTAATGTTTGAGAAAAAGAAGAAAAATTTATATACCATGAATCCTATTAAAATATCAATTTAGTGTGCTTAAGAAAATTGAATTATCAAATCGAAAAGAAGATTTGAAATTGAAAAGTAAATGGAATTAAATGAGTATCAATTAATTCCATTTCAACAAAGAGTGAATACCAAACACATTTTTAGTGACCGTCAAACCATCCTATCAAAGCATATTATATGATGAATTCATGATCATAAAATCATAATCATATAAGCAAAGTTTAACCCTCTCCCCAAGACAATTTCTTAGGTATAATTTACATTATTTGCTTTAAAAAACTTAAAATTTATCATATTAAAATGACAATAATATAGTAGTTGTCATATATCTATTGTTAAATGCTAATTCAATTCCATCTTAACTCAGGATAAGTATCAAATATATCTTAATGGCAATCAGACCATCTTATCAAAGCGTATTAGGTGATGAATTCATAGCTATATAGAGCAAAATTGGGCATCACTTCAAAATTATATTTTCTTTAAGTATGATTGCCATTATTTCCTTTTAAACTAACAGTTAAACTAATGTGGCTGCTCAGAATAGGGGAAAGTTTAAATTTGAGAAGTTCTGGACTTCTTACTCTGTGGCTAGGTCCTTAATTTCTCAGGTTTGGCGTATTCTGATCAGAAGGAGTGCTACTTACAGATTATCTCGGTGTCTAGAGCTTGCAAGGCGTAGACTTTTCAGATGGAATAGAGAGGAGGTGAGAGACCTTGTCAGGCAAGTTGACCAGGTTGAGAGCATTATCGCTATCCTCCAGGTTAAGGAGGATCGGTTTGGCTGTCTTTATGATTCTGACCTTACTTCTCTTCGATCGAGTCTCGCTCTCCACCACTCCCTTCTCCAACAACAGGAGATTTATTGGAGGCAAAGGTCCCGAATCTAGTGGATTAAGGAGGGTGATCAGAATATTAGATTTTTTCATCATGCCACCTTAAAATGATGTGCGGCGAATCAGATCCGGCAGCTTGTTGATGAAGTAGGGAATGTCCAGGACAATATTGAGGTAATTGGGGACCAGCTTCTTCAATTTTTTCGCTCTCGTTGGTCTGAGCTCTCGGGGGATGGGCTCCCTATGTGTCCTGTGGCACCCCCCTTTAAGATCACTAAGGCAAGAATGATCTTCTTATCAGGCCGATTACTTCGGACGAGATTCAGCTGGCTTTATGGAACCTTGGTCCCGACAAGGCTCCGGGACCTAACGGTTTCCTCCTTTCTTCTTTCGCCACTATTGGACTATTGTGAGACAGGATGTCGTGCAGGCCATTCAGTTAGTCTTTCAGGCCAACTCTCTCCCTCTTGACTGGAATCGGATCCTTATCGCTCTGGTGCCGAAACGGCCTGATGCTTCATGCCACAACACTTTCGCCCTATTAGTCTCTGCACTACCTTATATAAGGTTTGTGCTCGTCTTTTGGTTTCTCGTCTGAGACTGGTGATACCTCGCATTATTTCTCCTGAGTAGGGGGCTTTCCTCAGAGGACGGTGCATCTCTGATAATGTCCTGTTAGCCAAAGAAGTTATGCATGACCTCCACAGAGCTCCTACTCGTCACTGTTTGATGGCTGTTAAGTTGGACATGGAGAGAGCTTATGATAGAGTGAGTTGGGAGTTCCTATACAGATCTCTTCAGGAGTTTGGGTTTGATGAGCTCTTTGTAACTTGGATTAGGGCCTGCATTCATCGGCTGTCCTTCTCTATTATTATTAATGGTGGCTAGACGAACTACTTCCATTCAGCTGTGGATCTCAGGTAGGGATGTCCCCTTTCCCCTTTCCTGTTTATTCTCTCAGTTGATGCTCTTTCTAGGGCTTTATATCAGGCTCAACAGGCCTCCTCTTTAGCTCCTTATAGTGCGGGCCCCCAAGGGCCCTCGCTATCTCATATGTTATTTGCTTATGATTGTATCCTTTTGGGGAGGGCCACTATCAGTAATGTTACAGCTTTTGCTTCAGTTATTCAGTCTTATTGCAGGGCTTCTGGACAGAAAGTTAATTTAGACAAATCCATGATTAGCTTTAGGCCGAAGACCAACCTTTCTTCGAAAGAGACCATAATGCAGATTTTGGGTATCTCTACTCAGGCTGATCGGCTATCCTATCTGGGTATTCCCATTATGGGGAGACGACCGCGGAGTTCTGATTTTAGTGATCTTGAGTGCCATGTCCATGATCATTTGGATGGATGGCAGGTCACAGGGTTATCTATGATGGCTAAGCTTTCCCTTATTCGCTCAGTGCTCATTTCTCTTCCCTCTACATTCTATCTAATGTAGCCATTCCGGTGACTTGCTTGAAGCGAATCGAGCGATGGTTCAGAGACTTCCTTTGGGGATCGATGCAGGATGGCCATGGGATCCACCTTCTGGCATGGGACTTAGTCTGTATGCCGATCTCGGAGGGAGGGCTTGGGATTTAGTCTATCACTGTGAGAAGGAAGGCATTGACTGCTAGGCATGCGACAAGATTCTTGCTTGATCCTGATTATCTTTGGAGCTCGTTCATGCGTGCAAAATATGGTGACTGGACCCCTTGCACACCTCCTCAGTCTACTCGAGGCTACTCTTTCTTCTGGAAAGAGGTGTGTCGTCATGCTCCAGCTATGCTTTCTCATGTCTCGTGATGATTGGTAATGGAGCTTCTGTTGATGCTTAGGGATACATGATTGGCTGATCTTCCTTTGTCCCAGTGGCCTACCTTTGTTAGCACTGACATTGCTAGTGGTATGAGAGTCTCTAACTTAATTGCTTAGGATCACACTGCTTGGCATAACTCCCTTGTCACAACTCTTTTTGGTGCAAAACTTTCCCGCCGTATTCTCTCCATTCCTCTTACTTCAGACCATGACTCGGACATCAGATTGTGGAGGAGATCCTATATGACTCGTGCTCCGATCAGGGATCTTATGCAGGAGTATAGGCCACAGATTAGGCGTATGTTGGATGTGTCTTGATTTGGAAGCTTCCCATTCACCATAGAGTCTGGCTATTTATTGGAAGCTGGCTTAGGACTGCCTTCCTACTTGTTTCCTGCTCTCAAGTACGGGCATGACGATCCAGCCAACATACCCATTATGTGAGCTTGAGGAGGAGACTATCGATCACGCTATCTTTATTTGCGGCAGAGTGAGATTAGTATGGCATATAGCAGGGTATCACTTTTGGGATGATAGCAGTACTCCATGTCGTAGTTCTTTTCTGAGCGGGCTCCGGCAGGATATGTGTAGGGGCACCCATCGTTGGTATTTACATTGCTCATCAGGTTTGGCTATCTCGGAATCGGCATATTTTCGCAGATGTGGTTGACCCTCCCTACAGGATTGTTAGGACAGCTCTGTCCCTTTCGTCTGAGTACATGCTCTACCAGTCATGCCTTGATTCTGATAGCCCTAGCATATGGGATTCCCTTGATATCTCTGCAGCGAACCGGCGTATGGTCTTTGTTTCCTGGGAACCCCCCACTAGGGTCTATCAAAATCAACTTTGATGGCAGTGTTCAAGGTCGATTGATTGGTTCGGCTTTGGTGATCCGTGGCTCAGATGGGTCGTTGCTTATGGCTGGTGGATTTGGTTCTCTAGACCTTTCAGTGCCGCTAGCTGAGTTATATGCTGCGTGGGCTGGCATATCCTATGCTATCCGCAGTCTGGGCATTCGCAGCCTTATTATTGAGGGGACTCAATTACTGTTGTTCGCTAGCAGGACTCGGCGACCCTTTGACTACCAACCCTTTGATATACGATATCAGGACTATGCTCCATCAGGCTTCTAGTGCCCAGATTTGATATGTTTACCGGAAGCAAACTCAGCGGTTGACTGGGTTGCTGCTCGGTTGCCCACCATTTGGTCCTTGGTTCTGAAGGCCGGGTGACTCATATTTTGTGGGCTTGACTCATCCTAAACTGATGTGATCGTCCACTTGTAACAAAAAAAAAATTTAAATTAAAATAATATTCCAGCCGTTAGTATTATGTCATTATGCTGAAAAATAATAAATATAGATATCATATATTAGTTATAACCGTGATATTTAAAATCTTGTCAATAACTTGAACCCCTCCACCTCTGTTTTTGTTTCACCTGCTTCGATCTGTTCATCGCATCATGCATGGAAGGAAAGAGACATGCAATTGCCTCTAGATATGCTCCACATGAATCATCATTCAACACAATATTATTTATATTCTGAATCAGACGGTCCAACGATGGTCTTCAAGCTGAAACCGTCAATGAAACCGAGTCACACAGCCATCAACCTCCGTGTTCACGACTCAAAAAGGAGTCCTTGCACTAGGGCTGAACCGTAGTGTATCCATATATTAAAATTTATTTTTATATTTATTATAAATAAATATAAATATAAATTAAATATTAAGCATATTTATTTTTATTATATATGAATAATATAAATACATAAATTTAAGTCTTTTTTTATCTAAACTTTTTGAAATTCTCAGACATCATCCAATCATTTCTTTCTTAATATACTCGATTGAAATAAAATATTTATATAATTCAAATCGATATAATTTCATCTAATCTCATCATTAAATATTCGAATCAATCTGATTGAATTAAAAAGTAAATATTTAAATTTAATATAATTTGATTGGATTCGATTATTAAATATTTGAATCTATATTCGGATATGATTGGATTAAAAAGTAAATATTTAGATTTAATATAATTTGATTGGATCCGGTTATTAAATATTTGAATTCATATTTGAATATGTTTGAATTAAAAGTAAATATTTAAATTTAATATAATTTGATTGGATTCGATTATTAAATATTTAAATCTATATTTGGATCTGATTGGATTAAGTAAATATTTAAATTTAATATAATTCGATTGAGTCCGGTCATTAAATATTCGAATCTGTTTGAATTAAAAAATAAATATTTAAATCTGATTTAATAGTAATACAGATACGAATGCCATCGACATTTATCCCTTTTCAACCATACCTTACACGCGCGCCGACGCCGTCAAACGCCAAATTTAACGATGACGACTCCCGAATCCTACCATAAATCCACGAACCCCGGCAGACCCATCGTCGCCTGCAACTTGGAAAGCAAAGAGAGAGTGGGGAGAGAGAGAGAGAGAAACGAGAGGCTCTCGGAAGGGGAGGACGACCAGCCTCTGGCTCCGCATCTCTTCTCCTCTAACCCTTCTCCCTTGCCCCTGGAAAGCCTCGTGGTAAAACACTCTCAAACTCCGGAAAGAAACGCCCGGGGGAGAAGAGGGAAATAAAGGTTATTTATCGAGTGTTTATGATGGCTAGTTGGGTTCTATCTGAATGCTGCGGTGTAAGACCGCTGCCGGCGAATATTTCCCGGCCGAAATCCAGTCTCCATACGACGCGGCGGAGCCTCCCCTGTGCGACCGCCCGCGGCGTGGATATCCGACGCCAGATCTGCCTCGGAGGTCGGGCGCTCCAACGGGACTGGGCGCTGAGGGTGAGCGCGCCGCTGAGGGTGGCGGCGGTGGAGGAGGAGAGGGAAGGAGGGGAGATTAACGGGAAACGGGTGAATGGGTACGAGGGAGAGGAGCCGGAGTTCGACTCCGGGATGCCGCCGCCGTTCGGGCTGGCGGAGATCCGGGCGGCTATCCCGAAGCACTGCTGGGTGAAGGATCCCTGGAAATCCATGAGTTACGTCGTCCGAGATGTGGTCGCTGTGTTTGGCCTCGCGGCCGCCGCCGCGTACCTTAATAACTGGATGGTGTGGCCGCTCTATTGGGTGGCTCAGGGCACCATGTTCTGGGCTCTCTTCGTTCTTGGCCATGATTGGTATGGATTTCTGCCATCAAGATTGGGTTTTTACTCTTTTTCCTTTTGAAACGAAGCCCATTTTTTCCTGTATTCTTATAAAGATGAAATCTTGGCAGTGGGCACGGGAGCTTTTCAAGCAATCCGAAGTTGAACAGTGTGCTCGGGCATTTGCTTCATTCCTCTATTCTCGTGCCTTACCATGGCTGGTATGTCCCCCCGTTCCCAATCCGAGCTATATAGAAGCTAATTAGATTTCAAGGAAGTAGAAGAATTGTTCTCTCTTTGAAGTTTGGGTGTCTAATTAGTATCGGGGTAATACTGCTAAAATCTTGCAGGAGGATTAGTCACAGAACTCATCACCAGAACCATGGGCACGTGGAGAATGACGAGTCCTGGCACCCTGTTAGTCTCTTCCTCCCACTTCTCCTTTAGATTGATTGTTGTTTTCCACGAGAATTTTAACTGATGATTGGTTTTTTTATCGTTTTGGATTGCTTGCAGTTATCAGAGAAGTTATACAGAACTGTGGATTCTGCAACTCGGATTTTGCGTTTCACTTTGCCTTTCCCAATGCTTGCATACCCCTTGTACTTGGTGAGCACCCAGTCTTCAAATGGTATCGATTATGGACACTGAGGATCCCAATTTAGATAAAATTTTGACCTACTTGTTGATTTATAGTGGCAAAGGAGTCCAGGGAAGAAAGGTTCACACTTCCATCCGGATAGTGATCTATTCCTTCCAAAGGAGAGGAAGGATGTGATAACCTCAACAGCTTGCTGGTCAGCAATGGTGGCAGTACTTGCAGGATTAACATGGAAATTTGGCCTTGTTCCAATGATGAAGCTATATGGAATTCCCTATTTGGTAGGTCTATTAACTCCTTTGCTTATGTTTATTGTTAATGAGAGCATTCATGGATTTTTAGTTGTGAATTTTGTAACAATTAATTGTGCTTAATCCAGATATTCGTCATGTGGTTGGATTTTGTCACATACTTGCATCATCACGGGCATGATGAGAAGCTTCCTTGGTATCGCGGAAAGGTATAAAATCACACACATATATTTCCTTCCTTGCAATGCATATCTATCAACCACAAATCATTTAGAAAAGGTGCAATTATACTTAGCAGCTTAATTTGTGTACATCTTAGAATTGAGCATTCATCATAGATTATATAGGGAAATTGATTTCTATGAACTTTCTATGGAAATGGCAAGTTTTTTTTTCTAATGTTCTTTTTGGGGGCTTCTTCATTGATTACTTCTGTCAATTTGTTCCAAACAGACTAATGCGAGCACTAGATACAAGAGCACTGTCTTGTTAGGCTTATGTTCCTTTTTGCTCCATTTACTCAGAATATAAGAGAAAGTAATTTAGTCCCAAATCATAGCATATCTTGAAGACAAGCTAGGCTGCTGCCAAAGTTATGACACTAGTTAGTGGGTGAATTCTGTGTTGGTCTTCTTCATTCTTGCTTGTGCAAGTGTTTTATGAGGTAATTAATTTGCTTTTCTTCTGTAGGAATGGAGTTATCTCCGTGGAGGGCTGACAACACTAGATCGGGATTATGGATGGATCAACAACATTCACCATGATATTGGGACTCATGTGATACATCACCTCTTCCCACAAATACCACATTACCATCTAATAGAAGCTGTGAGTAGCGCTGTCTTGTTACCTTCCATTCAACATCCTGCAGAAAGATGAATGAGAAAACTGCAACTTATAATTACTCATAAACCTTGCTTTGATGTATCAGACTGAGGCAGCAAAGCCGGTGCTCGGAAAGTACTACAGGGAGCCTGAGAAATCTGGCCCTTTCCCATTTCATCTATTCGGTGTCCTCACAAAGAGCATGAGAAGTGATCGCTATGTTAGTGATACCGGAGATGTAGTCTACTATCAGTCTGATTCTCAAATGAATAGTTTGTCACAGGAGAACTCGGATCAAAACTGACCGACTTCACAGGCATGGGAAGATTGCCGATTCGCAATCGATCCAATCACCAGCATTCCTCAAGACCAAATTTTTGCGCATGCCTTGCAGGCATTATTCTTTTCTCTTCCTTAACAAGGGAAGAGCTTGATTGCAGATTGACACCGTGTGGTGGAAAGGAACTGGATGTGGAAATATGCCCACAAATGAATTTATTATGATAATTAAATAAACATGAATTTGTATTATTTGTTAAGCTGCTTAGGAATGCCATCCTCAGCATTGCAAAGCTATAATTGTTTCATCTCAATCTTTCAAGAAATTAAAAGAGAGAAGTGGAAACAAAATAGTGTTCACTGCTGGTAAGTGTTTCTTACACCCTTCATTAACGTATCTCTTGTGCATATGATTGGCGAATTAAAAGATGGTGAGGCTTCTGCTGGTTGGATCTGATAGGCTCCTAACCTCTCGTCTCCTAACAGCCAGAATTCTACGATCCACTCGTTCTCTATCTTGACCCTATTCTCTTGAAATTGATGTACGGTGAAAATAAATAAATAAAAGGTGAAGGAAACGTAATGACCACCCATCTTCTCTCAAGGGACGGCGGTGCCCTTTTCCTCGTGGTTGGATTTTCTCCAATAATGTCCCCGCTACTCGAAAGGGAAGGGTGTCCTTTTGTCATGCCCTTTATTTGCAATGCACCTTGCGAGGAAATGCCACTGGTGGGTGGTGGCAGCTGCTGTCGTCTGTGGGGCCTAACCTGTACGATGACCCAACCTTTTGTCCATGAGAACTACTGGTCAGCGACGCATTCTTGCTTAAAAATCGGATGGAGTGGTTCATTTCAACTCGTATTTGATGACTGATGTCATCTTGATAAGATCTGATGGGCCAACGCTGGTGGAAAGGACCAGCTATTTATTTAATTTTTTTTTTTAAGCAGAAGAAAGGCCCTTATAAAACGCACGACTCTGGCGTCAGCTTGCAGGAGATGACAAAGGTTAGTAGGAAACGCTTGCTAGATTGATAAGATAGTTCGCGACTTGATTGGCCTCTTGAATTTCTGTACGAAAAGTTAATTGTCCAAATTTGATGAAGGTTTCTAGAGATGTAATTGATCTACTGTAGCTAAATCCCTTTCTAATATAATACCTTTTGCTAATGATTCAAATATCTTTAGACCACACTGCAACCCTCACATCACTGGAGGGACCAGCAGCTTTTTATTGAGCTTTGTCGCAACCTTTGTTTCATTATGTTTGAAATATCGTGCCAATTCCTTTGAGAGTTGAATCCAATAGAAAACTTTTGACGACAGAATTCATATGCATTAGATTCACTAAAACCGGAAGTCCTTTCTATATGCATAGTAATGTCATTGATTGGTAAGATAATATTATTGAGAAGAATTAGAGAAAATTCTGAATCCATATATCCTTGGGTATTTACAACTTGTTTCGCTGATGAAAGAGTAGATAAAAAAAAAAATTATTGTATCGAAGAGTAGTATAATAAACGTGTATCGAATGTATAAATTAACCGTGCATGAATATCATTGTATATGCGATATCAAATAAAACAACCTATTAAACCTTGGCGTAACAACATGGATGCACAGCTAATTTGCACATTTAATGTGCTCTTTCTGCACTGTTCACTGATGCAGCAAAGTATTTTTCATTAAGGAATCACAGCCAGCCCACCCTTCACCGCAGATGTCCATTATTCTACCCAAGAAAAGGGGAAAAAAAAAAAGGAAGCAGCAGATGTCCATAAGGCGACAAAGAAGCTGTCAGAATGGAGATTGCTTGACGTTTTGCTTCTTTCACTTCTCAAAGATCATTTAACGTCCAGCCAAAACCCAAAGGATGCAATGAATCTTCTCCAGCGATAACATGAAATCCGGGCGTTGCATATCCATGGGATAACACTTCCCCTATTCTCTCCAATCATCAAGCTTACACTTGCAACAATATCATCTCAAATCCAATGGTTCGATTATCATTTTTTTTTTTTTTTGAAAAGTAGAAGCTACAGCGATGAGAACAGCAGCTGACAAGTGACAAAGCTGCTTTAGAAATGTTCTTCAAGAGGCATAAGACAGCCAACTCAAGACCATAAAACTGAAGGATAATTTTTCAATAATATATGAGTTCTAGAAATCTATATTGGGGAAGAGATGACTTGAGGTTTAAAATTTGTTCCAAAGTTTGTTTAAGAAATTACAGACATGAAAGATAAACTAGGTTGACAGGATGGCATCAATCAGTCTTTTCCTAAATATGGTTGTATTATAAGTAATTTAAACCTAAAATCAGTACGCAGTTTGCTTTGCTGTTAACAACATGAAATGATTCGATTATTTCTGTTGACACTAAGTCAACTTCCTTGAACGTCAGAAAAAATGGAGATCTTTCTCGGTGAGCTCCTGCAAAAAAAAGTTTTCAAAGATCGGATGCTTCAATGGGGATCCTCCGATGCTCAAGTCAACAACTCGGGAACAGACAAGAGTTAACTACCAGAAAATGGCTAGAAAACTAGAGTTCAGGATCCTTCCCTCATTGTATGTGTGAGCCTTTATATATCTCTCATTTTTCGTTTCCAGAAGGTTACTGACTTCAAGATGCCTTTGCCCACCAACGAACGAAAAGCAAGACTGACAGCGACGGATCGTAATCGCCTATCAAAGGTGTCCCTCCTCGCCCGCCACCTGCCGAGCGCGGCGCTACGGGTGGCAGGCGGATGTGGTTGCGTCTGGCATGCGCCGTAACGGGGTATGGTCACACGCTGTTGCAAGCGAGTGGTAGACCACGTGATCGCTGCAGGCGGTTGGTGGGCCATGTGGGTATGTCAGGCAGCTCGAGGCAGCAGGTTGCCAGTCCTGGATCGGACCAGGACGGAAGCCCGAGGTCGAGACCGAGGCCGAAGCTCGAGGCCAAGGCTGAAGCTCGAGGCCAAGGTTGAGGCTGAAGCTGATGTCCGAGGCCGAGGGGGCCCTCGGAGGCCAAGGCTGGGCTCCATTAGTTCACTGTTTGCTTACCGCTTATTTTGACGATGTTGGATCAGCCACATCAGATGCCCCCTCGCCTCTGAGATGAAGCGGGCCCACCCTAGCGAAGCGAAAGGGATGTCACCTTCCCAGTGGCTGATCCCCATCTGCTGCCAATCGTCCCTGGACACGTGTCTCTGGGCATCGCGATAGCTTAGCGCGGGCGACCTAGGGGATGTGAAGGGGCAGTCACTGCTGTCCGTCTGATCTGCAGGGATCGTCCTCGAGGCGGGGTTGTCCTCTAGAAATCCATGAAAAGCAGCCGCCATCATTGCTATCATGATGATGATGTCAGCGGCGTCCCATCATTGGCTGGAGGCAGATCGTCTCACGCGTCGAGCGCCTACCGAGGCGACCCAACCTATAGCGAGAGTCCGCATGGCTGGCCAGATGAGGTGGGGCGATTTGAAATCTGATAAAACTCGGGCAAGGGCTGGATCTCGCCACTTTGCTTTAGCTGTCTCTGTCTTCCTCTGGCCTTCAACCTCTCCAGCAACCCGAGAACCAACTTCTGTCATTTTCTCCCTCAGGTTAGCCTCCTGTCCCTTTTGGACCTTCCCTCCTTCCTTGAACCTTTTCCATGGTTTCCTCTCCATCTTGGTCCTCGGTGGCTGATCCTGAGGACCGAATCTCCTCCTCGAGGCTTCGTGCCTCTCCTTCTCTCACTCCTTCGTGGTCCTCCAATCCGAAGGACCGCCTTCCTCTTGCCCAATGGTAGGTCGCCGACAGGGCTCCTGTGGGGAGACGCTCGGCGGCGACCGGTAGGGCCCCAGCGAGGAGGCGCCAAGCAGCGGCCGGCACCTCCTCGAGGGTGGGGACGGAATCCCCAACGGGGACCGCCTCCACGGTAACGGGCTAAGACCTGATGAATATCAGGGCCTGTTACCAGATCCCCCGAGATATCGGGCTCTTCCTCTCGACCCCCGATGACAGGGTGGTCTCTTCCCGACCTGGTAGAGTGGCCATCTAAGAAATATCTTTTAGGTTAGGTCTCCGCCTACCTTTTTATCCTTTCTTCATCAATCTTTTGGACTATTACTCCTTGACTCCCACTCAGCTGGTCCCGAACTCCCTTCGGACCATTTGTGCTTTCATTGTCCTCTGCCACCATCTCCAGATTACCCCCCGACTTTCCCTCTTCCGCAGCTTCTATACCCTTAGGCAGCAGGCAGGTTGGTGGCTGTTCCAGCCCCGACCCGGTCGTGTCCTTAAGTTGCTCCTCCCCTCTTTCGTCAAGGGATGGAAGTCTCGATTCTTCTTTGCGGACCTTGACCAAGTTAAGCCCGGGTGAGGGGACTTTGACCTTCGGCCCAACATGAACTCCACCGTTCTCTCGAGAGACAAAGAAGCACTGGGGCAGCTGTTGACCACCGACATCCCCAGGTACAACCTGCTTCTGTTGGAGGATAATCTCCGGTTGGTGGGCCTCACCACCCGAAGCGATGAGTAGCAGATGTCCCCATACTAAGCTAAATTTCCTTCTCTCTCTCTTTTTCTTTCCTTTCTTTTTTTTTTTTACTAACTCCGACCGACATTGCGCAGTGATGAAGGTCCCAGCCGCCAAACTCAGGAAGGCCGCCATCAAGAGGATGAGGGCCGGGGCAGGGCCAAGCGAGGGGCAGCAAGCCCAGTGCCCAAGCGTTCGACGGTGTGGGTCTCCCCGCCTACCGAATGCCAAGAGCCCCCGACTGTCCCGACAGTGGACTTGACAGCCGACACCCCTCCGGAAGAGGCGAGGGTTGAGGGGGCGACAGAGGAGCTCTAGGCGCCTGCCAAGCCAGCTCCGACGGAGGCAGAGCAGGGCCCCAGCGCAGAGCCACCAGCGGCAGAGAGCCCACCCCAGGAAGAAATGCCGGCGGGCAGCCCCCCGCGGACTAAGCCCGAGCACGCCGAGGCCACCGAGGAGAGCAGGGTCGGGCCGACCCCCCGCGGATTCTCCTAATGAATGACGGGCGCTGACCTGAGCGGCTCATGTCCCAGGTCATCCTACCCGAGTTCCAGGAGGAGCTCCGGCATCTGGGGGTGACCAGGTTCTTCAGGGAGGCATACTCAGCCCTCGTCCGGGTAAGTGGCTCTTTTTTTTTACCCTTAGCTTCAAATATCCCTTGGTTTACATGACTGACCCTTCGGATGCAGGTGACAAACTCCCTAGGAGCCACCAGGGAGGTGCTCGATGAATGGGAGGCCACCATCTGCCAGACCCATCGGGATGCTGAGGAGGCTCAGGCTCGGGCCGAGGCGGCAGAGAGGGCCATGGAGGCAGCAGAAAAGGCCTTAGAGGCAGCAAGACATAACCATGCTGCCGAGGCAAGGGAGGCCGCCATCCGAGCGGAGACCGAAGCCAACCAGCTCCGGGCGGCACTTAGCCAGCTCTGCGAGGCTGAGAGCGCCATCGAGGTCCGGGACCTCCATATCACCGAGTTAGGCTCGGCCTTCCAGGCGGCCGAGGCCAGGGCTACGCGCGCCGAAGAGGCCGAGAGGGAGGCAGTCTCCATGGCGGAGGAGAAGGAGATGCGGGCCCGAGAAGTAGAGGCAGCCGCCGAGGCCCGGGTCATAGCGGCAGTGGAAGAGTTCAAGGAGTCCGACCGCTTTGCTGATGAGCTGGCCGAAGCTAACGCGGACGCCTATCTTCAGGGATTCCGCGATGCTAAGAGGAAGGTGGCCCAGGTTCTGGACCTCCCCTGGGCCATGGATATAGAGCCAGACTAAGGGTCCGAGGGGCCCCCCTCCGATGACGAGCCCGCGGCCGACCTTTGACTTTGTAGTGTTTTTTCTTTTTATTTTTGTACTAAGTCCGACCCAATCGGCATTTTGTAAACACTTTATCATTAATGAAATTGTTTTTTGGCTAACTTCAACGTGCTGCACTTGAGTCCTTGGATTGCCGATGTGGGACCCCTGGGGGCTTCGTCGGCACTGGGGGCAGCTTTTACTCATCCACGAGCGACCTCGCTTTAGTTATATAGGGCCAGACCCCCGAAAAAATCAAGGCCATGATAGGGACTGTGCCGGCCTCGCGCCGCCAGGCCCCGATGGGGCAGTGATCCTGTGCTGATGGGAGACTACACCTCAGTAACATAAACTTTCAGACGCCGAGGAAGACTCGGGCTTCTGGGGACTGATGGAACATCGGCATTGGGGCACTGAGGAAGACTCGTGCTTCTGGAGACCGATGGAACATCGGCCTTGGGGCGTTGAGGAAGACTCGGGCTTCTGGGGACCGATGGAACATCGGCCTTAGGACACCGAGGAAGACTCGGGCTTCTGGGGACCGATGAATCATCGGCCTTGGGGTGCCGAGGAAGACTCGGGCTTTTGGGAGCCGGTGGTACACCGGTCTTCGGTACCAATGGTACATTGGACTTTCTGTGCCGAGCTGGTCTCGGGCTTTTGGGAGCCGGTGGTACACTGGTCTTTGGTGCAATGGTACATTGGACTTTCTGTGCCGAGCTGGCCTCGGGCTTTTGGGAGCCGATGGTACATCGGTCTTCGGTGCCAATGGTACATTGGACTTTCTGTGCCGAGCTGGCCTCGGGCTTTTTGGAGCCGATGGTACATCGGTCTTCGATGCCAATGGTACATTGAACTTTCTGTATCAAGCTGGCCTCGGGCTTTTGGGAGCCGATGGTACACCAATCTTCGGTGCCAATGGTATATTGGACTTTCTGTGCTGAGATGGCCTCGGGCTTTTGGGAGCCGGTGGTACATCAGTCTTCGATGCCAATGGTACATTGGACTTTCTTTGCCGAACTGGCCTCGAGCTCTTTGCTAAAAAACTGGGTTACTGGAACTCATTCATTAATATCAAATGCGGGGCGAGAGCTCAGAAAAATGCAAGCGTGAAATTTAATATAAAGATTTGGTACATTACTAATAATACCGACGGAGGTTGTCGGCGTTCCACATCCTCGGGAGTGGCTTTCCATCCAGCCCTTCAATTTTGTACGCTCCATGGTGTAGTGCCTCAGTGACTTGATAGGGTCCTTCCCAGTTCTGTGCTAACTTGCCTCCTTCCGTTGATTTTGAAACTTCAGCTCACCGAAGGACTAGGTCTCCCGTCAAAAAGGTCTTGGGGCAGATGCGAGCGTTGTAATACCTAGCCACTCGCTGCCGGTAGGCTGTCATCCGGAGTCGCGCTCAGTCCCGCACCTCCTCCACCAGGTCTAGATTGGCCCGCAACTGGTTCTAGTTGTCTTCCTCGCTGTATGCCTCCACCCTAGGGCTCGGGGAGCCGATCTCTATGGGGATAACAACCTCAGAACCGAAGACGAGGCTGAAGGGAGTCTCTCCAGTGGGGGCTCGCGACATGGTGTGGTAGGCCCACAGCACATTTGGGAGCTCCTTCCCCCATCATCCTTTACAGTCATCCAACCGGGCCCTAAGTCCTTGGAGAATGATGTGGTTGGTCACCTCGGCCGCTCCGTTGGTCTGAGGATGCCTTACCGAAGTGAACCGCTGATGAACACCCAGCTCGATGCAGAATCCTCGGAAGGGTGCATTGTCGAACTGCTGGCCATTGTCGGTGACCAGGGTATGTGGCAGCCCGAACCGGCATATTATGGACTTCCAGAAGAATGACCTCACCTTGCTTTCAGTGATCTTGGTGAGTGCCTCAACTTTGATCCATTTGGTGAAGTGGTCGACGGCCACCAACAGGAACTTATGCTGACCAGAGGTTGAAGGGAACGGCCCCAAGATGTCCATACCCCATTGGGCGAAGGGCCATGGTGCCAATAAGGGGGTCAGCTGGGACGTCAGTTGCCGCTGGATGTTGGCATGGTGCTGGCAACTGTCACACCTCTTGACGAGCTCGATCGCGTCCTCCCTCATGGTTAGCTAGTAGTACCCTTACCGTAGGGCCTTGTACGTCAGGGTTCCGCCCCCTAGATGACTCCCGTAGATGCCCTCATGGATTTCTCGCAGGATGTAATCTGCTTCAGTAGGGCCGACGCACTTGAGGACCGGGTATAAGAATGACCTTTGGTAGAGCTTCCCGTCCATTAGCAAGAACTTTGGGGCCCGCCATCTGAGTAGTCTTGCCTCGATCGGGTCTTCAGGGAGGGCGCCATCGGTCAAAAACCGCACATAGGCGTCCATCCAAGAGGGCTCCTGCTCGATCAGCAGAGCCTCCTCCGCTGCCTCAATGCTCGAGACTTGCAGGTGCTCCACGTACATCCTTCCCAAGGTCCCGTCAGCCAAAGTGGCCAAGAGGGACAGCGCATCAGCCCTGGCATTCTCCGCCCGGGGACTGTAGCTAACGCGGAAGTAAAGAAACTGAGAGGCCTGGGATTGCACCTTGCTCAGGTATCGGGACAAGTCGGGTCTCTGGCCTCGTACTCCCCAGCGACCTACCCAGAGACAAGCTGAGAGTCTGCGAAGGCCCTCAAACGCCTCGCACCGAGCTCCTTGGCTAGCTTCATCATCGCCAGCAAGGCTTCATACTCCGCTTGGTTATTGATGGCTGAGAAAAGGAATCGAAGGGCATACTCCACCACCTCCCCCTCAGAGCTTGCAAGGATGAGTCCAGCCCCACTCCCCTAAGAATTCGATGCTCCGTCAACATGAAGGATCCAGTCTTCCTTCCCCACTTCCTCAGCTGTGGGGGATGTTGGGAATTGTATCCTAAAGCCAATCATTTGATGATTGTGTTGATGTAAATTATATATAAATTGATATATTAATAAAAGTTATTTGACATTTTATTCATTACAAGAACATCTTCTTAAAACTCCTAATAGTAATGAAGCCCTCAGGATCTTCCTTCACGATAAAGGAGGATTTATCTTTGAAGGTCCTTAAAAGAGTTCGCGACCAAATGATATACTATGACATGGCCATAGTACTATCAATTATAGGATGTTGTATATCATATTTGTTGGTTGTCCTCTTAACCAAGGAGTGTAAAGACACTGGTATGACATACAGGTGAAAGTGTAGGAGTACATTTCACCGAACGTGACTCATTTTCGGATACTCTACTGTCAAGAGTTAATCCGAGAAGATATAGGTATAAGTATCCTTCAGACCTGAAGATCACAACCAGTGGCTTACAAGAAACTCATTGTACTTAGGTGCCGGACCACCTGGATTTCTAATCCAGCTACGAAAGGTTACTGGGTGCAGTCAAGTACTTATGGTAGTCAGTTGTGGATCAAGATGGAATTTGACCTATCCCGTTAAAAGGAGAAATGCTTGTGTTTCAATTTAGCAAGACCTTGGCCAAGGCACTTCATGTGAAAGTCACATGATCACTAAAATTGAAATCACTTTATGGATTTGCTGTTTAGAGTTGACATACTCTTAAGCCATCCTTAGCATTTATGGTCAAGAGGATGAATTATACGGTAACTGTTTCTTAGGGTTCTTAGAGTTTGCTCGGCAACTCTTCGACCTATCCGAACGTCGGGTTCCATTGCTAGATGGGCACATCGATTAGTATAGAAAATTATTTCTATGCTATCGGCTTAGGCTCGAACCTAGAGAGTCACACGCATAGAAGTTTCCTAGGATGATCTATTTGCTGATCAATGATTGAGAATCGTATATGATTTAATTAATCAATTTGATTGATTGAATTATCTCAATTGGATTAAGTACAAGTGAATAAGATTCAATTTGGTTTAAGTCTACTAGAAGGACTAATCAATTTCAAATATTGATTTGAAATTAGATTTGATTTGGATTTAAATAGATTCAGGATTAGCCAAATTTGATTTGGGCTAGGACCATGATCTATATTGGTTTAATCCAATAAATTCAAATTAGCTTAAAACCAAAAATCCAAACCCCATGTGTGAAAAAGGTTTTCTCGCATGATGAGATAACTAAAATCTCATCTCATGAGAAATTAAATTCTCATGCAGAATTTAATTTATAACTTTTAGTCTTCTTCAAATGATTCCCAAGTTCAAGAAAAATAAATTTTGCTAAATGGCGCCTCTTTGGAAGAGCACTCCACACAACTCTTCGTGCATTGATAAGTGTGTGAATTAATATGCCTCTTTGGAAGAGCACTCCTAGGGGTGGCAATCGTGTCGTGTTGTGTCGTATCCGGGTCGTGTCATATTTTGGTCGGGTTGAAAACACATCAACCCAAATACGACCCATTTAAATTTCATGTTGACGGGTCGTGTCATACACAGGTTTGTACCAAAAAATAGTCAATCCAAACCCATTTAATTCGTGTCGTGTTCTTGTCGAATTATCATGTCGTGTCAAAAATTGCCACCCCTACAACCACTAGGGGTGGCAATCGTATCGTGTTGTGTCGTATCCGGATCGTGTCATGTTTTGGTCGGGTTGAAAACACATCAACCCAAACACGACCCATTTAAATTTCGTGTTGACGGGTCGTGTCATACATGGGTTTGTACCAAAAAATAGTCAACCCAAACCCATTTAATTTGTGTCGTGTTCGTGTCGAGTTATCGTGTTGTGTCAAAAATTGCCACCCCTAAGCACTCCACATAACTCTCTGTGCATTGATAAGTGTGTGAATTAATGTGCCTCTTTGGAAGAGCACTCCACGCAACTCTCCGTGCATTGACAAGCGTATGAATTAATGTGCCTCTTTGGAAGAGCACTCCACACAACTCTTCATGCATTGATAAGTGTGTGAATTTAATATGTCTAAACAGCAGAATTCTAAATATTAGAATTCAATAGGCTGGCTAATATGAAACTGTAAATAGAGAACATCCCTCACCAGATAACATAACACAAGATCAAAAGAGATCAAAAATTCTAAACAGTTAGAACCATGTGTTACAGTTCTAAGAGTTAGAACAGAAAATTCTGGTGTGATTTTAGTGTTAGCAAAAGCTTGGTGGATCTTGGAGGAAGATTCAAGTGGAAGAATTCAAGATCAGCAAAATTATTTTTTCGCGAGCTAGCACTCCCGGGAATCCGATCATTCGGGGGCTTCGCGTGGACAATACTAGAGACCGAACGATTGAACGGCTGCAGAGCACAAAGGATTTACCTACTGTTCTTAAGGTGAGTGATTTGATCCTTAGATCTTAAGGCAGACTTCAAGATGAGTAGTATGACTTCTCATCTTGAAGATTAAGATATGATCTTAATTATTTAATTTATATGCAATACTTAGATCAAACGATAAGGCAAAGATATGATATTGATGCATGTTAGAAAGATTAATATGTAATCTTTAAATTTCCGCATTGATAATTGTTATCAAATTTTAAAATATGCATGCCTCGGAGATTAACTCTCCCAACAGGGGATTCCATGCACGCCTCCGAGTGCGACTCCTCCGGATGCTCCTCGGCCCAAGTGCACTCGACCAAGAAATCGGCTAATACTTGGGACTTCATTGCAGACCTCGGCCGAATGGACAAGTCGAACTTTCTCAACTTGATGGCCCACTTGGCCAGCCGACCAGAGGTGTCGGGACGGGACAAGATAGTCCGGAGAGGTTGGTCTGTGAGCACCACGATCGGATGAGCTTGGAAGTAAGGTCGGAAGCGCTGAGTAGAGACAACCAAGGCAAAGATAATTTTCTCCGTCCGGGAGTACCTGGTCTCAACGTCATGGACTACCTTGCTGGTGTAGTAGACTGGCTTCTGCACTTCGTCGACATCCATGCGGACAAGCACAGAGCTGACAGCCTCGGGGGAGGCCGCGAGATATAGAAAAAACTCCTCCCCGCTTCTTAGCTTGGACAATAGCGGAGGAGTAGATAAAAATTTCTTCAGCTCCTCGAAGGCCTCCTGGCATTCCTTCGTCCACTCGAAGCTGTTGACCTTGCGCAACGCCTTGAAGAAAGGTAAACACCTTTCTGCCGATTTGGACAAGAAATGGCTCGAAGCTGCTACTCTTCCGGTTAGGCGCTGCACTTCCTTTTTGTTAGCTGGGGGCCTCATGTCCAGAATGGCTCGGATCTTGTCGGGGTTAGCTTCGATTCCCCGCTGAGTCACCATAAAGCCTAAAAATTTGCCTACCGTAATCCCAAAGGCACACTTGCAGGAAGGTGACTTGGCGTCCATTAGCAAAAACTTGACTCTAGAATATACCTCTCATCTATCTAAATGGATCTGGTGACTAAATGCTATACTCGAGAATTCATTTATTTCTATGACGATGGATCCATAATAGCCCATCGGTAGCTGAGTTGCTGCATCATAAGAAATTTTTTCATCCTGGATGTCAAAGATGCGAGAGAGACATTTAGTCCTTTAAACACTATTTTTCCTCATCTCAAAGTTGTGGATGTGTGGAGCTCCTTTATGAACTACAGCGAATGGGCAATTGGCATGATTGACTACACTCAATAATAGAGTTCCTTTCCAAGCCTTCTCTTGCCTCCAATGATCATATGCTATATATAATTTAACAGCAAAGACTACATGCTAGCATATATCTTATATTTAATGTATACTATATTTTCCAATTGGTCATATACTATACGCTAGTGTATATCCTCTAATTAGTACCTCGGTTCGATCTGTCACCGGATTGATTGCTAGCTACTTGGGCTAGTATTAAATCAATATGAGAGGCATTTAGAGTGCAAAGACTCTGGGTTGAAGATGGTTCATTTACTGTTATTAGCTTGTTAATTTTGTAAAATAATATTGCGGCTATCCTTGCATCTGATATATTGATAGAATGCATGCGAAATAGCAAGTCCTCCAAATCTCTCATATATTCAGAGAAGAAAAAGTAGGTTGCAGACTATTTGGTTCGCATTGCTTGTGATATTGAGAAACTCTCTTATTAGCCAGTTGATTTTCCATCTTCTGTTAGTTCCTTTATATATTATCTGATGTAGTCGGCTGTACTTTCTTAAGATTCTAACTAAAGAGATAATCTTTATTATGACAAGAGGCCTGCAGGAGATGAGAGTTCGACAAGGACGTCAAAAAAATAAAATCAGACAGAAGAGCAAATATACAAGAATTTATATGGTTTGGCCCACTGACCTATGCCTACAGGCAAAAAAGAGTAAATAATTTTACTATAAAAAATATCTAGAGATTACAATGATTATTTCTCACTAATACTTTAGAATTATAAGGATCTTTTCCTTACTATAGAAACTCTCTTACAAATCTCTATACCTGCTTACATCAATATATAGGATCCTGTCTTGAACTTTTACAACAGCTCTTTGAGTTATTTGGGATACATAGAAAGCTAAGACTACAAATGCTTATATAGAGAAGGAATATGCAGTGTGCTACAAGAATTAGGATTAGGGTTCTAATACAGTTATGAAAACATATTCGATCTATTTTATCTTTTGAATTTAAAAATTATATAAAAATATATTTTTTTAAATTAAGCTTGTAAATTTTAAGATAAATTTTAACAATTTTACTTCGTTCGTAGAATAGAAGATGACTAAATGTACGGAGATGAGTCAGCAAAGATCAGTGCAAAGAGCGAAGCACAATAATATTTTAACAGCAACATTTGACGTGGTGATGATCCATAACTATAATTTGTTTCTTCCTAACATCTTAGCAGTCGTCTGGAGGATCTCCCTTAGCTTTGATGGATGGGGGAATGCCAGGCACCTTGCCCTCTGCATGCTGGCAAGTTCCATATCACATTAAATGTCCACGCTTAAGTCTTGTGGTCTTATTTTTCCATTTCTACCATTATATAATTAATTATGATTGATAATCCTTTGAAGTAGATCGGTTGATATGGAAGTCAATATTAATGGCTGTATGACTGGTATAGGCCAGGGAATAAGGTACTAAGTTCCATGATCTCTCAGAGAGAATTATTAGTAGACGGATCATCTCTATTGACTGTATGTCTCAGTGTTGTTGTATAAAGCTCTAAGCCCATCTATAACTTAATTAATTTTATTAATGAATCAAATGATATGGCACAAAAACTTAAATGAAAGCTAATAAGTAGCAAATGAATCAGAGTTATAAGTATACAAATTTGAGATATTACAACTGTATATAAAGAGAAGTTTAAGAGCAGAAGACAATGAGAGTTGAAATGGTTGAGTGAACTTTTGAATGGTTTGGATTGAATTCTAGTTTCCTAAAAGGAAAATAAAAAAAAAGAACCCAAATTAAACTCTTGTATTTTGGTTTCAGCTAACATGCTTTTTTAAATTTTTTTTAAGAAAAATAAAACCTCAATCTCAACTATTTAACCTCATTATACAACATCCTTAAGCCCTTATGCCTTTATACTATGCCTTTGAAATTAGGATTATTTCCAGCGCTATCATAAAAAGCAAAAAATATTATAAAATTTATCATTTTTCCATCATGCCTTTTCTCATTCTGCACGCTTTTATTTTCCTCTCTACTTTACATGTTAACCACAAAATTGAAAATTTGAATCCATTCCTCATCAAGATTTATTTATATAAATTTATGATTGATTTGTTATTTATTTATATAAATTATATTCCTAATTGAAATTAAAATAGCATGTACATGTACATCTCAGACAAAAGAATATTGCTAGAGACGTTTTTAACCCGTAACTTCTTGAAAAACATCACAATTAATTATAAATCAGGCAACCGGTCATCTAAATCATTAGAGTTTTCTGCAAGGAAAAAATAATTTTGGATTCGAGCTTCTAACTAACTTTAGATTCCAAAATAACTATAACTAAATAAGAATTATGACTGCTTTTCGATTTTTAGTGAAGCATCTCATGTTCTAGCAAAAAAAAAAAAATTATAATAAATTTTAAAAATATGATACATTAATTATCATGTCTTGTTATTATTATTCATTACTAAGAATATAAAATTATTGATAATATTATATTATCATGAACGAAGCAAATACTATTTTAAAATAAAATATTTACAAACAATTACATCTGAACTAATCCACCTGACAGCCAGCACCTGATAAGATAAGGAAGCCTAAAATGTGCCAAACAAAAACCAAATCCACCAATAACACTTGAAGCTTTGCACCAAGTGACAAGAGCAAGTTGATCCCCTAGCTTCATGGTTACAAAGACTTTTAATTTTCTTTAAGAAAATTTAATTAGTTGCTCTTAGGAAAACTATAGGACACGATCAAAATCAAACTTACATATCTAGTGGAGATGCAAGCTCACTTGACTCTCTCTTCCAGCTGCCAAGTATCATGATCCGAGTTTCATGTACAATGCTTTTTATCCACTAGATCTCGCCCAATGGGACAAGGCCGGGCTCTGGTACGAGGCTCCACGGGTGGTCTTTTCGTTAAAGTCTTTATCCACCATTTTCGCTGCATAAAGGCACGCATTGAGCATGTGTATTGACTGCATATCCATATGAGCAAGCGATCATGTCATAGCCTATTGAACCATGGTGCATGTCATATGCGTGCTCATCGGGCACGCATCTGGTGCATGCCTTTGTGCATCGAAGGCGATGATATTTTTCATCTTTTAAACCCTAAATGCACACTGATGGGCTTAAAGATTTGTGTAAAAATCCAGTTTGAATCCTGTCTAGCCTCGTATGAAAGCTAAATTAGATGAAAAAAATTTTATACATCGGCCTCCGAATAGTTTATGCAAATTATGAAGAAAAGAATGTTGATCAAATTACTTTCTCTTTTTTCATTGCTAAAAGTTATCTATTTAGTCTGTCTTTCTATTGACATTGAGCACCTTGTTTCCTGTATTGAAAACTTGATAAATTGGATATCTTAAGAAGAGATGTTCATAATTTGATTGACCATTAATTGGGACGATGGTAGTAAACGAGTCATCCTTCAAAATGATTTTAAAATTTTTAATTCGATTCCATAACTATTTTAACATAAATTAGGTTCTAATCAATCTTATAAATGAAAAATATTTTTAAAAAACTAAACATAACCTAATTTTAAAAAAAATTAAAAAAAAGTCAAAATTTTCCTGTATGAATAATAAGAAAATTAAACAAAATAAGAATTTTTTTCCAAGTTTTGCTTAAATTTTCTTTTCCTTGCGGCGGTCCGTAATCCCTTGATCTCATCGATAAAAAAGACAGTCATTTGCCGTAAATGTAGGCACGGATGTCGGTCTTAGGGATACCACGGGTCGGCATTCCGCTTAAAAACTGGATCGCACAAGCCTCGGAACATTCACCAGCGAGGACAGCTGGAATATTTATTCCAGGGTGGTGGATTGCACAAAGATACCAACATCTCGTCAAGCAAGAGAAAGTTGGTAAAAAAAATCATATAAATTATTCTGTATTAAATATTATAATTTATTTTATATAAATTTGTATATTTATGATACAGAATTTATGAGTAAATTTTTTGATATAAATATGTAAGTAAATAAATTATTATATTTGATATAGATCATTCTGCATTGAAGACTATGTATAAAGATTTTTTCATAATGATGTGGCCTTAGAAAATATGGTGTATAAAATTAGATTATAAAAAAAGATTTTGTGCATCGTGCGGCATGCCATGTTTTATTGGACCATGATGCATTGCAATACACACACCCATATTGATTATGCATCCGTATGCGATTTTGCATCTAGGTGGCCTCCCACGGCCCCCTTGGCCTTTTGCTATTTGCACTGTACGTCACCTGAGTGCATTTACGCTTTAAGCCAGAGCAACATGATCTCCGGCGTTTCTCTTCATTCCTGCTGTTCATGTGTTCTGGTCAGGGGCTCCCCTATTTCCCCTTTTGTCCCATGGCTTCGGATGGAGGATCTGAAGGCCGAACCTCTGGGAACTGAGCAATGAACGCTAGCTTCAGTGGGTGTCCTCTTCTCCGTCGTCGACGGAGGTGGCGTTGCTGGAGGCCCACTTCCCCGACGTAGTCCCAGTGCCGGTAGAGGAGAAAGCAGCAGTCCCTGGAATGGCAACAGCGGGCAGTCTTGATGAGGACATTCCACCAATGGGTTCCAATCGAAGCTTTCATCCGGGAGTTTCGGCGAGGTGGCATCTCTGGTGAGATTTTCCCCATAAGCCTAGCATTCCGGAGCTATATCTTCCGTTTTGCGGATGCTGAAGCCCGGGATTTAGTGTTGCAGAGACCTTGGGTTATCAATGGTCAGCCAGCAGTGGCAGAAGCTTGGAAACCGGACTTTGTCCCTGCGGCGGATGCCATCACTATGCATTGCTGTGGATCAGATTACCCAACCTCCCGATTGAATATTGGAGGGAGGAGTTTCTCAAAGAAGTCATCTTGCCGGCGGGTCAGTTTATCTGTGCTGACTCGACTACTGTGGCGATGAACAGGGGAGGTTATGCCCGTGTATGTGCCAGAGTTGAGCTTAGTTCTCCTCTCCGGCCAGGCTCTCATGTGAGGGGGGCGAATGGCCCATTTTGGCAATCGTTCATCTATGAGCAGTTGGAAGGAATTTGTCCGCGCTACAGCTCACTTCACCTCTCCGGCAAATGCTTCTCTCCGGCCAGGCACGCTTCTGATTCGTCGTCGGAGGCTCTCCTCTTCGGTGCGTGGATGTCAGCGGTCCGGCAATGAAAGGTGTTGAAGGGTCTCAGTCGGAAGGTAGTAGGAAGGTGCAGCCGGAGGTGAGCCTAGTTAGCTCTATTCCTCATCCATCCTCTGCTGCTGAGCCTCTACCCTGGGGACAGAAGCAGAATGTTGGTCTGCTCAGATGAAGTCGATACGCCGGAGGAGAGCTAGAGGACTTAAGGAGGTTTCTTTCAAGGCTGAGAGCTCAGGCCTTTCTTCTGGGTCTAAGGCCAGGGAAGCTACAGTGACTGTGTTTGGGTTGAAGGCCTCAGAGCATGCCGGTTTCAGCTGAGTTTCAGAAGCCGGATGCTCTTCTCCCCCAATCAGTGCTGACTAAAAATCCCTTTGCTTCTTTGGATTCGGATTCGGTTGGAGTTAATCAAATGGGGAGTAGGGATGCTTGCCCTGGTCCACTAAAGCAGGCCCGTCCTACGGAGTATCAGGCCCCCCGGATAATTTCTAAATGTGACAAAAAGAAAGGTAAAGGTGGTGTTTCTGTCTCCAAAGATAAACAAGTTAAAGTTTATGAGGTACAACATTCCAATGCTGTTCATGGATCCTCAGAGGACTATCAGCCTAGGGGCTCGGGGAGGAAGAAGGCCCAGTCCATAACGACTACTGACTCTTCCAGTGACCCCTTGTCGTCGGTAATTCTGGGCCAGGGTCCAGGATCGAGGTCCTCTGTTATCTCTCCTTAGACTGCTGAGATCTAGGATGAGATGACTTGCTCATCACTGAGTCCTGTGGAAGACATTCGATCTTTTGGGTGTCTCCCTGACAGCGTTATGGCAGAAGTGCAGGGGGGATCCCAGCTTCCTCCTCCTGCTAAATGAAGATCCTTTTATGGAATATCAGAGGAGCTCAGAAGCCATCGTTTTGATCCTCTTTTTATAGATTGCTGCAAATCTATAATTTTGATATCTGTGTTATTTTAGAAACCAGGCTGTCGGGGGACAGTCTGGCCTGGTTTTAGAGACAGATAGTAAGATAATGGTCCCTGTATGCGGTTGAGGCTGTGGGTCTATCTGGAGGCATTATAGCCATCTGGCGTTCCTCAGTGGTGAAGGTTGATGTTGTTCATCAAAGTAATCAGCATTTAGGCCTTCTTGTTACAGAGGGCTCAACTAATCCTTGGCTTCTATTGGCTGTTTATGGTAGTACTAATTTTCGGGAGAGACGGCTTTTATGGACTGATCTTCATTTCCTTCTAGCTAGAGGGATCCCTTCTATTGTTGCTGGTGATTTCAATTGTATTATTGAAGCTAGTGAAAAGCATGGGGGAAGAAGGGTCACTACCACTACTAGCATCACTGAATTTAGGGATTTCATTAGTTCGGCTGGCCTTCTGGATTTGAGTTTTTCGGGGCCCCAATTCACTTGGTGTAATAACCGTCAGGGTTCTGCTCGGATTTGGGAGAGGCTGGATAGAGCTATGGCTTCGGAACAGTGGCTTCAGAAGTTCCCTTCAGCTTCTGTTGCTCATCTTCCGATGATAGCTTCTGATCACTGCCCCATTCTTATATCTACAATGATAGATCAATATCATAGGAGGCAGTTCAGATTTGAGCCGTTTTAGACATCATATACGGCGGCTTGATCTATCATTTCCTAGGTCTGGCATATTCCTATCCGGGGCAATGCTATATATCGTCTTTCTCGCCGTCTTTTGCTAGTTAAACGAAGATTGGCCAAATGGAATTGTTGACCCAATTGATGATTTTGATGATTAACAAAACTATGTGAGTATAATTTTTGAAGGCTCTAATGATTTTGATTTAGTGTTTCAGCCTATAAGACTATTGAAAGATCAAAATCAAGTGTTACAATGTGTCTGGATCGAATCTAATGTCTAGGTAAGAATTGCAGACATTAGAGTCGCCTCCGAGAATCACAGAGCCGACTCCGGAACTGGCACGGCCATTAGAGTCGACTCCGAGACTGTGAGAGTCGACTCTCACAGACGGAGCAGAAAGTCGATTTTTCTGGCTCCAACCTAGAGTCGACTCCGGGTAAGTTAGAGTCGACTCCAGAAAAGCATCTTGTCGACCCCAGAAAAGCCAGAGACGACTCCGGAAATAACATTTTAAATCGCCTCAAGCTAGAGCCGACTCCAGAAAAGTTAGAGTCGACTCCAACCCACCTGGAACGAAAAACGAAGTTGCCAGATCAGCTCTAACGGTAACTTTTCTATTTTTACTCATTTCTAATGGATATATTTTGATAGAAGGTACACTCCAACGGATAGTTTCATTCCAAAAAGGGTGTAAAAGAAATCTGTAAAATGGGGAGTCTATTGTTCAAAAAAAAAAAGAGACGAAAAAGAGAAGAAACAATCCGAAAATCTGAGATAGACAAATCCCATTTCAAAAATCTGAGAGCTTGAATCTTGAAAGGAAAACCTTCTAGCTCAAATGCACTCCACTCCAAAAAGCTCAAGAGGAATCCAAGGCATTCAAATCAAGTTTTTGTGGATTTCCCAACTTGGAGAAAGAAGTTCAGATTCTTGCTTTTCAACTCTTCTCAACTGCTTCAACTATGAAGAATCGGAGCTGAGGCTTGATTCAACCTAGCAAGAAGAAGAAGAAAAGAAGAAAAGAAGAAAAGCTCAAAATCCAACCATCTTCAAATCAGGCTTTTCTAAACTTGTCATATTATTTGATTATCTGCTCATTAAGGAGCTTTGTATTTGAAAAACATATTTCATTTGTTTGTATCTAGTTCAATCTGGGGGATTGAACTAGTGGAGGTAGTCTTACCTCGGTACAAGCTTGGTAAAGCTTGTGTTAGGGTTTTTGTGCTGGTGAGCCTTTGAAAACCAGCTGGGTTCATTGTGCACCCGGTAAAACAATAAGTTTGAGTTGTGAGCTTGGAAACAACTCAGCTGTAATCTAGAGTGATTATAGTGTGGACCCAAGTGGATCTTGGGAGTGGACGTAGGTGTTGGATACACCGAACCACTATAAATCTTTTGTGTTTGCCGTGTTCTATTGACTCTATCTCTATCTCTATTCTATTCACTGCACTTTATAGTTACTTTACATTTGCCTTCATTAATCTCAAGCAAACTATTTAAAAAGGGCTAATTTTTTAAGAACCCAATTCACCCCCCCCCCCCCCCCCCCCTCTTGGGTTGCCATCTGGGCCAACAGGAATAGACTGGAGATTGGTGATCTGGCTAGGCAGATGGAATAACTTGAAGCTGATATTAGTTTCTTACATGCTAAGGAGGATCAGGAGGGGTTTCTGGAGATCTCAGATCTCTCTGCTCTTCGGGCCAAGCTAGCTTTACACCACTCTTTGCTCATCCAGCAGGAGATTTATTGGAGGCAACGGTCTAGGATCCAATGGATTCGAGAAGGGGACCGTAATACGAGATTCTTCCACTATGCCACTCTGAAACGGTGGGCTGCTAACAGGATTCGTAGACTAGTTGATGATTTAGGGGGCTATCATGAGGATTTTCCTTCTATTCGGGACCAGCTCCTTCACTTCTTTCAGGCCAGATGGTCGGAGTCCCTCTGGTCTTGGTTCTTCGGTTATCCAGGTCCTTGCCTCTAGGAAGGTTTCTTCCCTGGAGAACGAAAAGCTGATCAGACCTATCAGGGGATGAGATTCGTATGGCTCTATGGGAGCTTGGGCAAGACAAGGCCCCTGGGCCAGATGGCTTTCCTCCGTTCTTCTATCGTTACTATTGGGACATTGTTGGTCAGGAGGTGATCCAGGCGATACTCCTAGTTTTTCAAGCCAAGGACATTCCGGTGGAGTGGAATCGGACTCTTATTTTCTTGTGCCTAAATGTAATAATGCTACTTTCCCTCGGCATTTTAGGCCATCAGCCTTTGCACCCCTTTGTATAAAGTCTGCGCTCATCTGCTTGCTGACCGCCTTCGCCTGGTGATGCCTCGCATTATAGCACTAGAGCAGGGAGCGTTTATCAGAGGGCATAGTATCTCCGACAATGTCCTCATTGCTCAGAGGTTATGTATGATCTTCAGAGAGCTCCGGCCAGGCGGTCCCTTATGGCTGTCAAGTAGATATGGAGAGAGCCTATGATAGACTTAGTTGGTCTTTTCTCTACCACTCTTTGCTGGAGTTTGGGTTTGCTGATCAGTTTATCGATTGGATTATGGCTTGCATTCTGAGGCCCTCCTTCTCGCTGATCATTAATGGAAGCATGACTGAATTTTTTCATTCTTCAGTTGGGCTGCGTCAGGGATGTCCTTTATCCCTCCTGTTGTTTATTTTGGTGGCTGATGATCTTTCACGTGCCCTCTATCAGGCTCAGGCCGATTGCTATATTGTCCCTTTTACAACTTGCCCTACAGGTCCTGCGATCTCTCATCTATTATTTGCCGATGATTGTATCTTGATGGGGAGGGCCACCTCAGCCAATGCTTCTTCTTTGCTGACATCATTAGCGCTATGTCAGGCCTCTGGTAGAAGGTCAATGTATCCAAGTCTTCTATCAGCTTTAGTTCGAAGACCTCTAGAGCTACCAGGGAAGCTATTGTCCACACGCTGGGTATCTCATCTCAGACTGACCGTTTTCAGTACCTGGATGTTCCTATGATTGGTAGATATCCCCGCTGTGCTGACTATTTTGATCTTAAGCTGAGGGTTCGGCAGTGTATTGAGGGTTGGCAGGTTACGGGTTTGTCTATGATGGCTGGGTCATTAAATCTGTGCGGTTCTTTCCTCCCTTCCGATGTATCTTCTTTCCATGCTGCCATCCTGATTTCTTACCTCAGGAGAATTAAGAGATGCTTTAGGGACTTCTTATGGGCCTCAATGCAGGATGGGCATGGTGTTCACCTAATGTCTTGGGAGAGGGTTTGTACTCTGATCCAGGAGGGCGAGCTTGGGATTCAGTCTTTGACTATTAGAATGGAGGCTCTTTTGGCCAAGCATGCCTCGCGGTTCATTCTGGAGCCGCAGAGTCTATGGAGCTCTTTTATGCGAGCGAGATATGGAGATTGGACTTCTTCGTCGATTGGGCAGGCCTCGCATCGGCATTCTTTCTTCTGGAAGGAGGTTTATCGGTATGGTAGCTCCATTATGGAAAACACTTCGTGGATGATTGGAGATGGCTCTTCCATTGAGATTCTTCAAGATACCTAGATTTCTAACATACCACTATCTCATGGCCTTCCTTCTATAGTATTGATGTCCCTACCAGTATGAAAGTGCAGGAGTTGCTCTCCTCTGATCCTCCCTCTTGGCATGATCTGATAATGTCCCGATTCTTTGGTGAGGAGCTTGCTCGTCGGATTATGTCCATTCCGATTACCCAGGGTATTTCCTCAGACTGTAGACTTTGGCGGAGATCTTGTCTTCCTAAGGCCCCCATGAAGGATCTGGTTAAGATCTTCATGCCTCAGTCTTCGGAGACGGTTGATGGTGGATGGATCTGGAAGCTCCCTAACCTTCCCATGGTTCAACTCTTTATATGGAAGATTCTGTGGGAATGTCTTCCCACTTGTGCTTTGCTTGTGAGGAGGGGC
>UESW01004539.1:0-41176 GCA_900491605.1 Calamus simplicifolius | reverse complement strand
TATTAATCTCAAGGCGGGTCTTGTCCAATATTTGTTCTCAACAAATACATATAAATTTGATTTGTATCTCATACACATATTCATCCCATGAATATCAATCAAATTTCATACTAATCTTAATTTATTGTTATTCCCACAACAATAACCGATTAGGGACATTTAGAATAATTCATAATATTATTCAAGGACATTATTATATAATAAACATGCAAATTATGATAATAGTAAATGTTCATAAATATTCAAAATACCATGTCCATATAATAGGCCTAGGGCACTATTACTAACATTTTATTTTTAGTAAATTCTGTATTCTGATGTTCAAGGGCTGACTCATACCCGTGTTGTATGATCGCCCGGTATGTACCAAAAAAAAAAAATGCCAGAGCAACATGTTCTATTAAAGAAGAAAATCGAAAAGAGCAACATAATAACTGGGGTAGAGAAAGCAATAAATGGTTATAAAGGATTGTAATATTTGCTTTGTAATATTAACAGATATTAGTGGTGTTTTAAGAGTGGCGCCATTGTTTAACAAACTAATCTAATTAAAATATCATAGAATTTAAAAGTTAAAAATATATATTTTTATTTTCAAAGAGTTAAAAATAAGACATATAAGGCCTACTTTAGGGTTACATGGAATAATTATTTTCAAAAATTAATAGAAAGGAAATTTGGTAAAAATATTTTCAATATAATTATAAGAAAACTTTTTTTCATAATTTAAAATTTAAGAACGTATAGACATAATTACATAGACTTGACTAAGATTTATCAACAAATTATACAAATGATCCTAAATGGTGTTGAGAATTTCTGAAGAAACCAACCAAAGACTCGTTAATGGGCTTCAAGCGATCCAACTAATCCTCATCTTCTTTAAAACTTCAAAAAGAGGATGCTGATCGAAGTTCTATTATCGATCATGATCCTCTTTACTTGGTAATTAGCGTTCACTATGAAGATCACCAAGTATCATCATGAGGGAGAGGGGTTTGGACCAAACTTTTGTTGTTGACCAAGATCTTCTTTATTTGGTAGTTAGCAATCATTATAGAGATCAGCAATGCACCATCATAAGGAGAAGGCTAAAGAATATGACCCCGTCCATCCTTCACTTGTTCGATGCCTTAGCTTTGTGTTGCTAAGCGTATGATCGAGGAGCTTTCTCTATTAATAATGAGTCTTCTAAAGAATGCATTGATCTTCCTAGCAGTGCACCAGTTATGATGCGGGATGTACCATGCAAGAGATTAACGTAAAACAATAATTCATATTTTAAGGTACTTTACTTTTCGAAACGAGTAAGAATAAACTAATGGTGAATATACGAAGAGTAAAGTAACTACCCACATAACACGATTTATTAAGTAATAAAGAAAATATGATCCTAAGGTTAAGAAACCACTACTTAGAACATGCTCTTTCTTCAATAAAATAGAACTTATGAGAAGGGATGGGTCTGATTATCAGACAATGATGGTCTTTATCCTAAATGATTAGATCACACAACTCCCGATGGGCATCTGAAAGAAGAAGCTATGCTCTTGCGGATGTTTCAACTTTCCTCCATATAGTTCTGGAGGCAAGGGGGACTTCATCTAAGGATCGTAGCACCTTGACGTCTTGGGGTTGGGATGCTTGGTACAGATGTTGGAACATGTATTATTGGGCCTTCACCCTCTTCCTTATGGAGTGCCAATACTCAAGAGCACAGGAAAGTAGAAGAAGAAGACTCTTTTTTATTAATCATTAATTGTCCTTTACAAGAAGAAGAAAGGGGTTTTTATAATAAACCCTAACTCTTGAATTATATAAAAAAATAAAAAAATAAAAAATAAGGGTGCCATATTATTTTTAAATACGTAGATAGACGGCATTTTGAAACAAGAAAAAGAAATCAGATGACAACTTTCTCAAATAAGGAGATAGATGATATCTTAAAATAAGAAAAAGAGATCAGAAGATAGCTTTCCCAAATAAAAAGATAGGCGGCATTTTAAAACCAAGGAAAGAGACCGGGGATGGCACCATATCCTAGTTTCCATAAGGAGTGGACGATAAGTCATCTTCCATAAGGAGCTTATTTGCTTCCTTTTATGCTTAGATAACTTCATAAATTGAGTAGATGGTGCCTACTTTGACTGAAATTCCATATGGGAGCTTATTTGCTTCCTTTTATGGTCTTGAGTCCTCAACTTCTTACACTTTGACTCAATAAATCTTGACTTGACTCAAATAAAATTACTGGACTCATACTTTACTAAAATTACTAGACTCATACTAATAAAACTTGACTAAAGAACTTAAAATTAAACCAACATAAAGTAAGAAATTTATAATGACTCTAGACTCAAATGAATTAACAAAAATCAAAAGTCTAATTATATCAATCAGAAATCCATAATGAGCTCTGTCTGATCCTGGTGCCCACACCAAATTGACACTATAGTAAGGCGCTTCTAGTTTACCTTGTCTTTCTGACCTTCTGGTAAGGCTTCTAGTACCTAAATATCATTCTTTAGCTATCGACACATCTTGCCCTAGTCGTGATGTAAGTTGTATATCTTTGCTTACCCTTGCTCTCCAACCTCTCTTTCATGGGTTTGGATCATTAGAGCTAGAGTACATTGCAAACCACCATTAAGATCCTTGGCTTCGAAATTGTCAAGACCATTACCTCCCTCATGCTAAGGTAGGTTTTTGGACTTTTGAAGTGTGGTTTACAAATATATATATATATATATATATATATATATATATATATATATATATATATATATATATATCATATCATATATATATGTGTAGTGGAAGCATGCGAATCGTTTAACATACATAAAATTAATATTGTCATATGAAAAAAAATTATCATATATTTTTTCTAAACATAAAAATATACCGATATATTGAGATCTCGAAGAACAGACGTGCCCTACTACCGAATTCGTAGCTATGGATGAAGAATCCCACTGTAGAGTTTATGGACCAATGTACTTCATAAAATATCGGCAAAATTAAAACAAAAGAATGGACTCACTCTTGATTTTCTATATTTCTCACAACTATGGTGCACATAAAATAAGAGAGAAAAGTTTGTTTTTTCTTTTTTTTTTTTTCAAAAGTCCACCTTATGCCATATTTATAGACTCTAGTGAATAAAAAAATATTTTAAATTAATTTAGATAACATTTATCTGTTACAACATTTAATTTAGATAACGTTTATCTGTTACAATATTTAATTTAGATAACGTTTATCTGTTACAATATTTAATTTAGACAACGTTTATCTGTTACATAATGTTTATCTGTTACAACATTTGATGTAGATAATGTTTATCTATTACAACCTATTTTGACCGAACAATCACGCCATATCAACGAAAAAGTTATTTTTTTATTTGCAATTAATTTACAAATAATATCTAAATTAAATATAATAATATCTAAATTATCAAATCTCATTAAATAATTCTAGATATTATTAATTTTAAATATCAAATAAATTAAATTTATTATTTTATTTTCAATATTCTCAATAATCATATTATCAAAATTATTAAAAAAATAAAATTTATCTCTCTCCATCAACTCATAATATGCACCACTTACAAGAGCAAAATTCTCTTGTGTGATGTTCCATAACACTATGTGCAACCATTTATATTAATTATTATATGAACATGTGTCTAAACATATTTTTTTTTGTTCAATAACTAATTTATCGTACCAAAATAAATGTGAAAAAATAATCAATCAAATTAATTATTTATCTTCATAATAAACTCTTTATTATAAAGTTTCAATAAACATTTTATTTGATAAAAATAAATAATTAATCACATTAATTATTCAATCCAAGAGTATTCAATGCAATTAATCTAAGACGGTGTGGGGACCATGGACCCATAATTTTAAGCTTCAATAAACTTGAATAAACTCAATTAAAACTCTTTAATTATTTTTTAGTTTATTAATCTCAAAGTTATTCCACTAAAAAATTTTAAATTAATTTTATTCGAAAACTTGAGTCGTTATAATCATTGCATGTAATTCAACCCTCCATAATTAGTTCATAATTAGAGCTAGGTAAAATAATCGTTATACCCCTCTAATTTTTTCTTATTCCTTAAGTACCATTGATTCACTAGTTAAATAGTTAATTTATGATCGAATCATAAATTGCACGTATAATTGTTTAGCCAAATAATCAAAGGAACTAATTTTAAGCTTCTTTTAAAAAGCCATGGATTCCATATCTTTAAATCACATTTCCAGCCCAATGTATTATTAAACCTCCAAGATGTAAGTATTGGGCCCAAAATCAAATGAGCTTTAATAAACAAATCAAAAGATCCAATAGCACAATCAAGGAGTCTGTGATTAAATTAGGATTAAGATTGATTTACATATAATCATCTTATAACATAAATTGAATTCTTTATAACGGTCTTAAATAAAGATTCAAATTATATCGGTTCAAGTCCTATATAATCTTATTATATATAATACTTCCACTAAGTGTCTCTACACAATAATCCGGATAAGATTGTCACATTCAGAATGTTTATGGACCGTATTAGTGATTAGCGATAGAAGATCTGTACTTCTATCAATTACGGACATGTCTAAATATATTAGCTATAATTTTAATCCTCTTATATATATTATATTAAAATTACAGCCTCATAATATATTTTAGATTTTCATATAAACATTCATCTTTCATATAAACGATATAAGATTAAAGAAAAATACTTCTTTTATTAATTTAGAAAATTAAAAAGTATAAATACTTTTGATTTCAAGGGCACTGTTCCTAACATGAAGCTCAAATTCATACCTTTTCTTCTTTCTGTTGGGAATTATGTATTCTAGATATAAATCAAATTCATGAAAATATACAAGAAGATATAATATAAAAATTCTTAGATGCCCAGGATCCTTAGGAACAGATTCATTAAATCTCAAATAAAATATAAAATATTAGATTTATTCATATCTGAGTCCTTTATTGATGAAGAAAAGGATGAAGCCGGTGAATCCTCTGCCACTAGCCATCCACGTGTCTGGCCTCTAACGGTGATCCACACGGAGAAGAGTAGATGAAGACCTTCAAGGTATGAAGATGATACTTCGGGAGAGAGGGGTGCTAGTGCCTCTTGAATCTCCTTATAGAAATATAGAAGATATCTCTGAAGATCTAAAAGATCTAATCTTTTTCTCTCATGCTCTACCTTCCTAAGAGGAAGGAACCATATTTATAGGGTGAGAAAGAAATGTTCCAAGGGAGAAGAAGAAACCTCTTTTCATGGTAATGACATGGTAATGTTAATCCAAAGAAACAGAAGAAACTTTCATTCTCATGGTAACATCATGGTAACGTTAATCCAAGTAAACAGAAGAAACTCTCATTCTCATGGTAACATTAATCCAAGTGTTTCAATCTCAGCCTTTGAAATTAGGAGTTGGTTATCTCATAACTACATGCCCCAATTTGTATGTGTTCATCATCGAATCATAGAGATTCATCATGCCTCATCCCATGGGCATTATTCCATCTTCACATGGCTAAGATTGGCCATCCATACCCGAATAATCAGAGCCATCCATCACATGGATCAAGTCATATTTGGGTATCCAATTATTTGTTCATCATATGCATAAATAATTTCTCCTTAACATTCCTACTATAATGGATCATATCCATTATTATTTTAGCTTCTTTAAATTGGGTCTCACCCAATTATTTAATTGATCATCTTATCTGAATTAAATCTAATTTAATTCTCATTTTAATTCATCTAAAATTCTTCTTAATGTGTGTGACCCATTAGGCCCTTTAACATGTTGGCAATAATCATGTCCTAATCATAGACCCTAGGAATGATTGGACAACTCTTTGTCCAAGTCATCAACATGATTATAGATCATGAGAGGCCTCTAACAAAGCATCATGACCACCCAACTGCTAAAGGTTTTGTTGATGTGACCATCAACAACACCTGTCCATGAACGGTTACCGTATGATCAAATCCTTTCGTCACATATTCCAAATCAATCAGTGGTATGGAATGTGTCAACCCTGCAATTGATCTTTGTTTACTTGATCTCAGAAAAAATTGACTCATATAAATTAGAACTTCGAAACCATTTCGAATTCCAACTCAACCTTGCAAGGATTTAACAATCAATTTAATTCATCAAGTGATCGTGGGATATAACCCTTTCTATCAAGGAAGACAAATTATGTCTTGATCAAACATCATCTTCATGTACTTCATATCATATCCAATCGACACCATATTTGCCACCCGTGGCTAGAGCGACGTTTGGATGTCGTCAAAGTATGACATTTCACACATGAGATGCAATGAAGATCTCAAGTCAAAGGATCACTCACACCACCATCATTTAGAGATCAACCATTGACACTATATAGAATATCCATATGGGATCTCTGTACGGGTCATCCAATGCATCGTTACAATAACGATGCTCCATACACCTATCCAAGTATCTTCATACTTCAGCTTGTGAAATCAGCTGCTCACCCCAAGGGTGAGGATATGCAATGTGTGCCAGTCTCACGGTATTCGATGGTATTCAGTCCCATCTACACATTGACTAGGAAAGTTTAAAGAATCGAACCATAACATGCAATTTGAATCTCACAATTTGTAATCTCTATTACAAATTTCATATGCACGGTTCACATACTTTTGGATTTTATCTCAGACAAATATATATCAAATAAAAGACATCTGAATAGATAAAGAAACCATTTTATTAAATTTTTTATTCATAGAATGTATACAGTATTCAATCCAATTGGATATAGGGCATACACTAACGCTTTCTACTCTTTTATTGCCTTCTTAGTCAGTAGGCCTTTCGAAAATACCATTGATTTGCTCTTTTTATTATCTTCTCAATTTGTAAGTCTTTTTTCCTAAAGAAAATACACTTGATTTCCTTTTGCCTCTGAATGCTTACGTAAAGTCAGTATACTTCTCGACTCGTCTAAGAAGCTTAACCTTATCTTTGGCCTCTTTTTACTGAGTAAGAAATTCCAAGAAGAGACCTGTAACCTATGCATTAAAGCAACAACAACTTCGGACTATTGGAGAATTTTGAATTCAAATTCTTTGCCATTAAAGCACTTGATATGGTTGCATAGTGACTAAACTCTATGTTACTTTTGGGTCATCAAACTCATACTCTTTTTTTTTTTTGCATGATACTAATGATGAAGTGACAAAGGAACTACCTTTTCAGTTCCTTGAAGATGGTGATGAATCTTGGCTTGAAGGCTCAAGCATCAGGTTCGAGCTACTTTCCTACGGGTGGTTGCAGACACCCTACATATATATTATGGTATCCAGGGCCTTCCAGACCATCATTAGCATTTTATATACCTCTAAGTGCTCGCTTAGGCTATCATACTAGTCGAGTTGCAACGCCTTGAACTTTGATGACAAAGGCTCTCTCATGTCCTCCTTTATGAATAAAGGGTCGAACTCCAAGTCAAGGTTATTAAGAGGATTAGGCTTCCTTCAGAATTCCCTCGTTATGAATTCAAAGTGCTCATCCATGGCTTCAAGTTGTCACCTCAAGTCAAAGCCTTCAAATCTTGCCCTTTCAAGAGTGATGAGAGGCCCTACGGTGCCAATCTCATTCGCAGACTATCTTGCTTCTTTACTACAGACCTTCACATCCAAGGCATCTGCGAGCTCTACATCTTAAGGATTCTACCATGGCGGAGTTGAGTGCATAGGAGGCATCAATTTTGCTGATTGCATAAATTGGGGATAAATGTCTAAATCAGTGCAAAGAGTGCTTTGACCTACTACGCAATTGAGTGAACTACTTGATGGTGATGGTCTCTAAGAAAAAGATTTGGTCTTAGAGCCTGTTTGGACTATGGGATTGTTGTTGGTAAGAGGCTTTTTTCTGGCTTTATGGGGTATGATTGTTACTTAGTTCTCATACATAGTACTGATTTAATGGTGCTAGGATTCAGTGATGATATATATGCACCAGTAGGGATAATGATGAGGATGTTGAATTAGGAATGAAGATAACTGTGAGCTTGATGAAAAAGGCCTTTGCATTCGAATTGATGCTACTAAAAGGATAGAAGGCGAATGTGAGGGCTAGCAAGGTCTGCTTAGCTAAGGTTATTTGGCACTTAAATTAGTGAGAAAAAATAAAGGTGGCCAAGCATATGCCCTGTAACTGTACAAACAAAGAGAATGGAATAAAATTAGGGTACTCAAAGAAAAGAAAGGGATCGAAGAAAATGAAGACAAAAAAAAAAAATCCTCATCTTTGGATTAGGAGCTGCTTTTTATAAACATTTTTAGGATCTGATGATGTTAAAATCGTTCGTTCTGTAACCATGTGCTTCGTCACGATAAATTGATCGATGAATAGAATTTCCTCGACTTGTGATTGGTGGCTAAAAACGCTAATGTTAGTTTTATCGGGCCTGTATAGATTATTATTTTGTTAATTATGCATGGTCAGCAACTTTATTGATGATGCTTTCCCAATATCGTTCCGTCGCTGTACGCTTGATGGTATGAAAGAAAGACCGGTCACGTATCATCTAATTGGGCGGGCGTGCAGAAGGTTTGGTCTTGTCTCTCTAGCTTCCACTCAACAAAAAATGTCGCCTAAATAAAAGTCGTGCCATTATTCGCATCCAGCGTGCGGGCGGCAGCTTTTTCCATGTGATAAATACCTACAGCTACAAGCCAACCTACCCTTTCAAACACATACAAAAAAAACAAAAAAAATAAAAAACCACGTTTATTCGATAAAAAAAAAATTTCTTGAGAATCCGAGTTTATTAAAATCAACTTTCATAAAAATATACGGGATAAATTAGATGAAGTTGCATTTATCATTCGAAGCTATGATGGCTGTTCGAGGGTTTGATCTTTTAAACTCCTTAATTTTTTTGACAGAGCTTTATGCAGTATAAGCTGGTATCTTCTACGCTGCTAGGATTCTTCATGCTCAGAATCTCTTTATTGAAGGGGACTCTCTCACTATCATTCGATGGCTCCAACATGATTGTTATAATATGGTTCCTATCAATCCTTTGCTCATTGATGTTTGATCTATTCTGTGGGATATACGGAGCTACCGATCCATCATGTTTACTAGTGATGAGAGATAAAATTGTCATCGCACCGATGCTCACGCACGTTACAAAAGGGTCGAGACCGATCCCAAAATTTGATCAGCCAGCTGTCATGTCCAGAAGGCAACAGCATCGAACCATCTTTAAATCGAATTATTCCGAACCATTCTCGTATCTCGGCAAGTCCAAGCTATCCCCTAATCCAATCCAGACCGAAGTATTCGTATACCTCAGTGGGCCCAAGGCATCCTGTCCTCATATGCCTATCAGCACTGAATAATTACATATGCTTCAGCCGAACCTTGCGCTTCGGCCGGACCAAGCTAACCTCTTGCCTCGGTCAAACCAAAGCACTCAAATGCTTCGGCTACACTGAGCTATCCTTATACCTCAGCTAGACCGAGGCATCCAACACCTCTGCGGAATCAAGTGTGGGGGAGTTCAAATTCATGATAGTCGGACAAGATCTCGAACTAAAAATTACGCAAATAATACTGGAAGTGGCCTAGGGCCTATAAGATCACTGAATCTCAAAGCATCAACTAGCTCCCCTAGCCGTTGATTCTCTAACTAACTAGATACTGATACTACCAACCCCGTAACAAACTAGATTCGAATATGAACGAATTTCGGACCCCCCTATGATGCGCCATTGCGCCCAAGAATCAAGTGATCGCCTATAAATATCATGGTCCTAAAGTCTCTCAGGTACATTTTTACTGATACTCTAACTAAAAACTCCATTGAAGCTCAAGCAGAACTCTGAGCTCTTAAGAAGCCATTTTTTCTATAGGAACTCTTCTGCGTCACATCTGCTTGCTGTGAATCTCTACTGACTTGGGCGTCAAAGGGTTTTCCATAGAGGACTATCCCCAAGACTCTCTGCATGAGGACTGTGTTATAGGTTTCATCCAATGAGAGGTCAACGTTCATATTCGGAGTTAGATCGCGTTTGAGTCGAAGAACGAATTTCGCTGCAACAACTAGGAAGCAAATTCGGTGGCAGATTGGATGATGATCTCGATGGTCCATCTATCAAAATTTTGGTTCTAAAAATAGGATGATGTCTATCTCATTTTATTAAGTAAATTATATTTTTAATTTTTTAAAATTAATTTGTATAATCATCCATCTATATATAAAAAATAAATAAATAAAAAAACAAAAAAAGTTTTTGAGAAACAAAGATGGGTTGCAGAAAATACGCATCAAACGCAAAGATTGGCTATCATCGTACGTGCCGTAGGTTAATAAATTATAGCTCGCATCGTCTGCACCATGACACAGGCACGCAATCAGATGCAAAGACTTTTCCAATTCCAAAGAGCCAAGGGCAGTACCGATGCCCTGTCGAAACAACTAGGGCTTAACCATCACTATTTGCAAAGCATCTCCATCCATCCACGGAGACCAAACCCATCAGCTCCATGCTGCCTCAGCCTTGTGAGTGCTGGTGACATCAGCCAATTGGAAACGAGTCGGTGGCTGGTCCACCGTTCAACGCTGCAGTCGGTGTTCTGACTGTACCACCACAAATTGGAGTGGAGCCCCCCACAATGTCGACAGCATCGACGAAACGAGTCAGAAATATCGGCCGGTGCGTGCGACGCCCGAACGTGCCGCTGTTGGGTCGCAGTACTTCCCACCACCCAATCAAGAGCCTCCCTTCCCCCACCGCTAATGTGAAACGTTGGACCAAAAGAAGGGCCGATGGACCCCACGGCCGAATACTTTGCAACCACCAACAGCTTTCCCTCCCATCATTCTGCTGTTCGAACGCGAAGCCCGCCCCGGCCCCGGCCCCGGCACCGGCACCTTCTTTGCCTTTCCACCCACTCTCATGTCACTCTGCCCCCGATGCTCCCCCTAGCTTCCCTCTACTCCCGATTCAAATTCTGATCACTCTTTAGCCATCTCCAGACAGACTCTCCAAGTGATGTTAAATTCCACGAACCCATCATTCCTGTTCCCCGGGGCCTCCTTCAATTCCCTCTCCTCATGAAGAACTCCTCCCCTTCTTCCTCCTTCCACTTCGGCTCGAATGACCCCGCTGCTGCTGCTGCAGGCTGCCTGTCAGGAATTCTGCGCCGCTTTCTCTGCGGGAATCTCCGCAGCAGGAACTCCGGAGAGGGAGGAGAAGCTGATGAGATCGATGCAGTTTTCGGCCAAGATTTAAGTTTGATGAGGCGGAGAAGACAATGCCCAGTCCTGGCATCGTCGCACGCCTTATGGGCCTGGAGTGTATGCCGGTGCATCCTTCTGAGTTGATTGGGAGAACCCGGTCCACGAACTCGCTCGAGAGCTGGCCGGGGTTTCTCTCCGAGAGAAGCCAGAGTCCACAGCTGGTCAGGACATCGGTGTCCTTCCGAGAAGTACCGACGTACTTGAGGCAGGAGAATGAGGACTTCCTGCTTCTGAGCTTCGCGTCTGATGACAGAGAAGAGAAGATGGCATCGAATGGGATGAGACGCGGGAAAGGTTTTCGAGAAATGAGGGAGAGAGAGAGCGAGGGCATGGATAGAGCGAAAAGGAGGGTCAGAAGGAATGAAGAAAAGAAGAAGAAGAAAAACAAGAGAGATGAGCATCATGAGCACTGTCACAAGAAGGATGTCCCTCAGAAAAATCAAGGTGAAGTTAAGGTCTCATCAATCTGTTCTCGAAAGAAGGATGTTCGCGGAAAAGTTTGTCGAGGTTCCAAAGCTGATGATTTGATTAAGCCGCCCATGAAGCACATAGAAATGCCAATTATGTTAGATAAGTCCGGCGTTGCGAAAAAGAAGCTAGAAAATGCTCGAGAGAAAGTGGAACAGGAATGCAGCTCCCAAGATTCAAGCCCTGTTTCAGTTTTGGATCTCGCATGCATCGATGATGACTGCTGTATCAACACCAAATCTCCATCTCCAGGTAACGCCATGCTCTACACTGAAGCATAGTTTCCGATATGCAGTATTTTTGTTAATTGTGACTCGAATCTTTATATGATTCAGATGAAGCGAAGCAAACAAAGCAACAGAGCTCAAGAAAAAAGCTGTCATCTAACTTCGAGAATGCCAACGGCTTATCTCCGAACATTGGCCTTGTTACATTCTCGAGGGATGGAGGAATGAGTTCACCTGATAAGGAAGGCAAGAAGAAACCGAGGAAACCAGAACGACCTTGTTCAAATCTTTTGGACATTTGGGGAAATATTTGCGGGCTAGCAGAGAAGGACCTGAAGAATTCTGCATGGATTTCGAAGGAAATGCAAAGGTCAGAAGGTGTCGGGAATATTGCAGCTGATCTTGGGCTAGAGATACTTGATCTACTTCTCTGTGAGGCAGTATGTGAATTTTCTTAACTCCATTGCATTGTGAAATTGTACATGAAACTTAAAACTTTCTTTCCCCTGAATATTTCTTCCATGAATGTGCGGACTAATGCAAAAAAGTTCATAGTCAAAATCATCGTCTCCAGTCATTATTTCTGATTCAAATGGTCTGAGTTTTTATTTGCATAAGAAGGACATTTTATGAACAAGGCAAAATGGTTATGCCAGGGTAAAGAATCAGAGAGAGAGAGAGAGAGAGAGAGCAGGTAACTTTTGTTCAGCTTTTGTTCTCCTCGTTTGACTACATCTGCTCCTCTCAGTCAACACTGCAATCCAGAATGTTTCAGTGTTGTCGCTGGTGGTGTAAATCTACATCCATACAATGAGATGGCAGCAAAAACTTATGGGGAAAGAAAAAGATTTTATAGCAGTAGGTCAAAACATCATTTCGTTGATAAAAATTCAAATTTTTGAATGGATTGCTTTGTAGCACGACATTTTGGACTTCATGTCATATGGAAGCCCAGGTTTGAATTCTTGATCATATGAACCACAACCGTGATGATACATGTAGCATTTGAAACATGAATGCAGTAGGAAAACAAAAAAAAAAAAAAAAAAAAATTAGGTGCAGGATAAAAAAGTAGCATTTCTTCAAACACTTCGTAGAGGTACCGTATGTGGCCTCCGCACAAATATCAAGTGGACGTGATGATTCATCAGAAATAGTTGACAGCTGATGCAGATGTGAAGAACCGGATAAAGGCTAAATAGAGGTTACGAAGACGACGTTGGAATAATTCAACAAGATTGTGGTCAAAAATCTCGCTCCACTTGAGAAAGATCTTTTGATGTCGCATCCAATTGACCACGGATTTCTTCCGTGTTTTGCGTCAATAAACTCTTGAAAGAAGAAGGAAATCCTATTTTTATAAAACAAAAGTTCCGAAATTTCTTTGAAGTATGGGGCTGATGATAGTGGATAGTCTATAATTTACGAGTCGGTGCTGAATTAAGAATTGATCTGTGACATATATAATCCAAGGTCCTAAGAACCATGATAAAGAGGTTTGATGATTCTTACAAGATATGAGGGGTTTGAATGCATCCAATTCAATTTATTAACCTTTGTGCTTTGACCATAGCCAACAGATTTTAGTAACCGATGCGTTGGATTAAAGGTATTGCGGACTCTTCCGCAATTATGCTTGTATCTCAAGCAAGGGATACCACGACCGAGTCCCAAATGACATGTTACCTGTGACGGACCTGAGGCGAAGGAATTTAGGCAACAAGGTACGAAGAATAATAAGACAGCAGAAAGGTGACCATGGATGGAGTACGGAAGAGCAAAAGATCACCATTTATGTAACACCTTTTTTTTTGTTTTTCTTGAAAGGAGCAAATTCCAAACTCCACTCCACGTAAATAAGCTATCCAAAGGAAAAGGAATATATATTTCCAATCTAGCAAACAACAAGAAATGGCAGGATGAGCCCACTCAAATTGCCTTTTAAGCATCCTGAGGATACAAAAAAAGTGGAGAACAGCATCACATTCAGTTCATGGTGCAGCTATGGCCATCCAAAACCGTATAACCTAATGGCGGTTTACAGAACCAAACCATTCTCAGGCTTAAAAAAGGATTTAAAAAAAAAAAAAAAAAAAAAGGAGAGATCGAATAGGAATGTTGGGCACATAACCTTCTGCAAATAATATTAAGATGACAAATGGAATCTGTTGCCAGAATAAAAGGCTCACAAAAGCAATCTGATTCACAGATCATCGTTCCATAAAGAAAGGACAAGTGGCAAACACTGTGCTCAAACGAAAGGACAAGCGCCAAGCATTCACAGCAAGCACAGAATGGGCGCTCAGCCAAAGAAAAAACAGGACAGGACTCTGGCAACATGATTCAACGATCATTAACAGAAACTTTATTAAAAAAAAAAAACACACAAAACAAAAAGCTTCTACAACTCTGATTGTTCTCTTCTTCATAATCTTCAGAACTCTAGTAATTGTTATCTATATATACTTCCCCTTAGGCTATATATGAATGAAAGAACGTTTGGACTGTCACTAATCAGCTCAGATACCCTTCGGGCTTGTTTTCTTCTCGACCGGACAGCCACCGCTGAAACTATAATTGATCCAAAGAATATAAGGAACCAAGGAAGAAAACAACTTGTCAGATCAGTAATAGGTATTTGGTTTGATGGCGTTTAAGCCACAATCCTCTCCTCCCAGGACGAGAAGAGCTCCGACCCATGGAAGTCGCCTCCAGCACTATCGAGTTGGTGCCCCTTCTGCTGCTGTTCCAGGCCACGCCGGCCTATCGGTGCCGCCGGTCCATCCTTCACCAGAGACTGCACCCAGGAAAGTCGGGCTCATCCAAGCCTCCCGGCCCTGCGGTCGCTGGGGCTGCCCCTCCAAAGCCGCTTCCAGCCTGGTTGGTTCGGAAGTTAAAAGACGCCGACTTTCTCAGCTTGTTCAGCTCCTCCCCCTGAATTCCCCAGTCCAACTTCCCGTCCGGCGAGCCCCAGTCAGAAAGAACCGATGCAGACGCCGCTGCAGCAGTAGTCATAGAAGAGAGGGTCGACTGGCGACCTGCCGTCGCTCCGCGGTCAATGAAGCTCTGGCTCCGCTTGGCAAACGCTGAAGCCCTCGAGTTCAGGATGGCCTTTGCCATCGAGTGATCGAGCCCAAAAGATGAAGTCGCATTCACGGTAGGGGAAGAAGGCAAGTTGCCTCCATAGCCAGAGAGCAATTGAGACTGATGCATCTGGACTCCAGTGGGCGACTGGAATTGAGATCCGGCCGAGGACGAGGCGCTTGCCGTCTGTTTCAGAGAAAGCCCCTGCAACTGAGACAGCAAAGATGGATCAATAGAACCCAATAGCTCGTTGTAATCTGATGCCCGAGAGGCGCCAGAAACGGCAGCGAGGGAGTTGGGGGTCCAGTTGGCCCGAGGCGAAGTTGTGCTCGAGATCTCGTCGATCAGCTTCTGCTGGTACCCTTCGAGCCCGAGCAAGTCCAGGTCCAAACTCAAATCTCTAGCGCTCAGCGGTGCCTTCAGCCTGCTGCTCGGCAGCTGCAAGGAGGGCGGAGCCGCCAAACTGCCCGGCTGGTTCATCCAGGCCGTCACCGCGCCCAAACCCGACGAAGCCGACGGTGACATAGGGGAGCCGGACTGTTGCATCATCATCAAAGCTGTAGCCATATCCAACGATGACAGCACCGGCGACGACGACGACGACGACCTCGGCGAGGAGAGCACCGTCCCGGCGACGGAGACGGCCGAGGGGTTGACTGAGCGGAGCTCCTCGGGCTTGTGGGCGAAGAAGCAGACACGGCGGTTGCAGCCGGTCTCATCCTTGCAGAGTCGGGTCCGGTACTGCAAAGGGTGGAGCCAGCTCTCGAACACCCCGTGGGCGTACTCGCAGGCGTCCCCGTTCCGGCACGACCCCTTCCGGAATTCCGGGCAGGGGACGCAGCTGTAGATGTACTTCCGGGGATCGCGACGCCGGGCGTTCTCCCCCGGGTGTACGAAGGGGCACTCCGTCCAGTCGTGGGAGTAGGCCCTGGAGCAGGGCTTGACCTTGAAAGTATACATCCGGAACTCGTCTGTGCCGTAGATCCCGTTCTTGATATCTGGGAGGGTGTGATCTGGAGGGTACTCTTTCTTCTCACAGGACTTCGTCTGCTCTTCTTTTGCTCCTCCAGGGGACAAAACCCTAGGGCAAGAGGCTTTGAGGACGACCTCAAGGGATCGGGTAAGCGAGGCAGAGAAGTGGCGGGCGATGACGTCGCCGGGACGGTTACCAGCGGCGTCAGGGGCGTCGACGTCGGCGGAGGCGTCGATGAGCATGTTGATGATTCTGAGCGAGGATGGCGAGCCGCCGGAGGCTGCGCAGTGGAGGGGGGTGGCGCCGTCGGAGGGGGAGCGGCGAGAGGCCTCGGCGGGGCGGATGGAGAGGATGTGGGCGAGAACGGCGGAGCTGCCGTAGAGGGCGGCGATCATGAGCGGGGTGCGCTGCTCGAAGCCCATGGTCCGCCGGCCGGGGGACCGGCAATACCAGGGGGCGAGGGAATCGAGGGGGAGGCCGTCGTCCTCGACGGCGCGCTTGAAGGCGGTAAGGTCGTCAGAGGCGGAGAGCTCGAGGAGAAGAAGGGAGGAGGGGGAGGCCGCGGGAGGTATATTCTTGGGGTCGACAACGGCATCCATGGCGGCGGGCCTGGCGGGTGGAGACGGAAGCGGGGAGGGCTTCCGGGGGCCGCTGCACATGTCCTATCGTCCCTCTGCCAGGAGACGGGCGTTAGGAGAGGTGGGGAGGCCGCGAGGGGAACCGGTCGTCGGGTGGGGCTTCTTCTTGTAGTTGGGGGAGACGATAGAATAAAGGCGGGGGAAAAAAGATGGCTCGCTATCCGGCCTTTTTCTCGGTGGCTGGTCCAAAAAGGCAGCGCTCCTGTTTATAGTATATATATATATAATATATATATATAAACTAATAAAAGGCTGCTTCCAGCTCCACCTCCGCCCTTTCCGTCTTCAAAATGAAACGCAAACTTCGGCTACATCAGATGCAAATTCAAATGAAATGCAAATTCCATGGAACGAGGATACGGCCTCGCACTGGCTCCACTCGATCGCCGTCTTGACTCTAATTAACACAACACTTCGCACGCCTCCATGGGTCCCATCCTAGTTTAATCAATCTAAACCTTGCTTAATCTGCACATAATTTGATATGCTAACGGAGAAAATTAGGATGCATTTTTTTTATTTTTAGAAATATTTTTCCTCTAAAAATATTTTTATTTGCTATTTTCTATTCTCTAAAAAAAAATGTTTGTTAAGTAAAAAATAAAAATATTTTTTTATTTCATATTTTCATTATAAAATAAAATATTATCAATTTCTATGATATAATAATATAAATAATAACAAATTATAATCCTCACCATTGATCCTCTGATTTGGAATATCTTAGGACAGTTATTGAGTCCCATGTTGTTAGAAGAGAAGACTTCTAGTTTTAGTTTTAGAATTGAGAAGAACATAGTGTGCTTAGAAAAGATAATGTAATGCAAATAAATTGATCGCACTTCATTTCGGAGTTTTTTCTTTTAAGTATCTTAATTTGATGAGGAAGATATACATAGTGCCTTCAATCATCAACTAGGCCAGCTCTATCTTTATCAGAATGCTCTAAAGATAGATTTTAGGTTACCCATTCTTCCTTTTATCTTTGACCTTCTTTGAGTGTATAGCATATCTTTGATTCAACTCATCTTAACAACTTAAAAGACTTATAGTCCACTTCATGTCTTATAAGTCTCGAGATCCTCCTTTCCTTTGAAATATTCTTTGTATTATCCAAGAATACCAAACTAATATGAGATGGCAATACATCTATGGTAAGAAGGGTAAAAAATTTTGTTTAATAGCCTGGCCTACACCCATAATTAGAAAGAGTTAGCACTTTTTTATTTATTTAAATGAAGACTTATGCTTCAGTTAGCAATTTGGTAACCTTAGAAGGCTTAGACTTAGTGATCTAGCAAAGACTTTCTCCTTATTTCGATTGAGATGAGGAAAGTGATTTGGCTTTATGTTTTGGTCATCTTCAATCAATTTAGTTTTTGAGATGCTTCTTGCAGAGTTTGATTAACTTGTTATTTAAGGGATCAAGTTGAGAAGCACTAGTTAGCCTTAGATCTGAGTTGTTTTGATAAAAATTCATTTGTTAATTGCTAATTACGAGGTCAGAAAGGGTATCATGGCTTCATGGAACTTGAATTGGTTTAGGTTGTGGTAGATCAATGTTGAGTGGCTTAGTTCTTTTTAGTTTTTTTTTATTATTATTTTAATGATTGGAAGCTAATTTTACTCATAACTTAATTGGTTTTTGAATGCCAATCAATCTAAATGTGATGGCTCAAGCATTAGAACAATCCTAACCAATCTACAGACATGCTCCTGCAAGAGAGAGAGAGAGAGAGAGAAAAAAGTGAGAAGTCTAAAATTTTTTTCTAAGAAAACTTTATTTGCTCAAGTTGGTCCAGGCGTTAAGAAGAAGATTTAACCCTCTTTGATTAGCGCTCTGGAGTTTTAGCTTAAACTTAGCCTTGAATTTAATTTATCTAAAGGGTAAATGGCTGCTTTTGTATATGTTTAGATTTTTTTAAAAAAAATAGTTTGCTCAAATGAATGACTTAGATAAGCTCAAATTTTAAATTAGATATCATCATGGATGAAAGCCGTTTTTAGTTAAAACCCTTTTTTAAGAAGAATACGTATCATTATCTGATCGATCATTATATATTACTTTTTGGTTGTCCACTTTGTAATCTTTCATCATATTGCTGTGTCTCGTAACGCATTTGAAGGTAATTCACTACTCTCAAATTAGCTGTTGGGGGTAAAATTATTATTGCATTAATATTCGTGCGAGGCGGCTAAGGCCGACCTCCTTCCTTCGCCCTTTCGGGCTTTCGTAACTCGGTCCTTCCGAGCTTCCGTAGCTCGGCCCTTTCCGGGCTTCCATAGCTCGGCCCTTTCGAGCTCCTTAGCTCGATCCTTCCGGACTTTCATAGCTCGTTCCTCCCCGAGTCATCATGGCCCGACTACGTTAAATGATCCACAATTCAATACCCACCTCCGTGAAACCTGACGCAGGAGAGCCCAGGTTCACCATAACGATATCCTAGACAAGGAATCATATCGAAACGTGGCCTAGGACCTATCATAACCACCCCATGCCTACTCAGCCAGATCTCAGTCATCAAGAAGCTCTCCTGGCCATCGATCCCCTAACAAACAGGATACGGATTCCAACAGCCCCACAACGGCCTGATTCTATCCGCCTCTGTATCCTAACAACCTCTGAACCTTCCAGAAGACGCTCAAGACACAGGTGACAGCCTATAACTATCAGACTGGCAAATTCCCTTAGGTACGCATACGTATGCACTCTTGGATGCATACTCATACATGCGCTCTCACTTTTCTGCCCTCACGCCGGCAGCTCGTCGGTACTCTTGCCTTTCAGAGCTTCCGATTGGCCACTCCTGGAGAAGCCTCTCGGAGAGATCCACCTCCTCATTATCTGATTGATCGTCGATTTCTTCTTCACTGATTTGAGCATCGAAGGGTCTTCCAAGGAGGGCTACCCCCAACGCCTCTCATACAAAAACTTTTTGTACAGATTCGCTTTCTCTTTTTGAAGATGACCGCACCTGAGTCGGAAGACGGATCCGACGGTAACATAGCTAATCCCAAAAAGATACAATAAATGATTAAAAAAAAATTTAATCAACCACGGCCGATCGTTCAGTTTTCTACTTTACTCCCCCGATGGTTGGTGCGCTCTCTGCCAATGGGAGATGGACGCATCATCGGGAGCAGCGCCCGGCCGCCCGCCAGCAACGCAATTCTACACGGAGCGAGTAAGGGCACGCGTCGGTCTTGTTGACCGGTTTTGACCGGAGGCGAGGTTCCAGGAGGCGAGGGTGGCGTTGCGTGGCAGGTTGCTGCCGGTCCGCATCCCACTTCCCGCGAACCATCGTCCGGTTTCGCCATCCCGCCTTTTATTCAGTTTTAGCCCATCATTATTTTATTAAATTAATGAACGCAACGCGCACTGCCTCGCTGCCACAAGGAAACGCTCCAGATTAGATATTTCTTGGGTGGGAATTCGGACACCCTCGGTAATCTTACCTCTTGACCATATTGCGCGGTGAGGCGTTAGTATATAACAGGTATTTTTTTTTCATTCTAATATTTTTAAAAAAAAATAATATTCCTTTGCCAGTCTTTCTTCCACACAAAAAAAAAAAAAAAAAAGGTTTAATGTAACTCATGTCATCTCTAAGAACAATGGTTTTGAGACTTTCACTCTTTTATTTATTATTTATGCGAGTTTAGATATAATAATTGTCATTGTGGTGGCCAGGTAATTAAGGGCAGGGAGGGGAGCGTTCGCTACTTCGCTCTTTTTCCCACCGTCTTCGTGTGTGATGCGGAGTGGAGCTCAGGAACCATGACCAATAGCGTAACGCTGTTTCAAAGTTTTGTTCTTAGCGATCGATTTCCACTCGGCGACGAAGGAAAGCAGCCGCCTCTAAATTATAATAACTAGACCAGGCGCACCCACCCACTTGCCCCAGTCCAAAAATTCCATTGTCCTTGGGACCTTAGCTGTAGCCTATGAATAATTTATATAATATATAAAGAACTAAACTTGAATATACTTACATATAAAAATTTTAAATTTATTTTTTATCTTTAAATTCATATAAATTATATATATTTTTAAAGATAAAATATATAAAATAACTTTATGAGTCATATGAATTTAAAAATTAAAAAATTATGGAATCTAAAATTTGAGCATACGCAAGTTTAGTTAAATCTTTTTTTTTTTTCTTGCTTTATATATAACATTTATTATACATTAATTTTGTTTAAATTTTGTTATTCCCTTCCAATTCCTTAGCGTTTGAAACAGGGGAAAAGAAAATATCCCTTAGATATCCCCTCTTATTCTCAAAAGTCATAACTATAAAGGATAGCAGAGAATAAAGTTAACCAAAAGAATAATCCATGGTTAATCATGGGATATCTTCTCAATTTATTTTTAAAAATATAGGAATAGCTTGTTATCCCTCCAAATAAGAGTAAAAAAAAAGATTATCCTATGAATTTACTTTTTTGCATTTGATATGATCAATGGGATAGCCAAGGGATATTCCTAGGAATAGCCAGGGAATAAACTCTATCTCATACACTTATCCATGAATAATATTTTTTCTATCAAACACTAGAAGTTTTATTTTTTTTAGTTGTAGATATCATGAGAAGCATGATATTTTATAAGTGGCACCACCGTTACCTACGAAATGAAGAAACATCAAGCAATCGAAATGCTTATCAATGGCATGGTAGTAAGCTTCGTATGTGCAAAATATTGGCCGCTTTTGGCTCATTAGCATTGGTTACCATTAAAAAAAAAGAGAGAGAGAGAGAGAGTACAAAAAAAAGTCTTCTATGAAACAAAAATTTAGGAAAGGGTTAGTTGGACCTCCAAGGAATTCAAAGCGTGTTGATGCTGTCACATTTTTGTTTAATTTTCTTCATTATAGCAGTAAAACATCACATCGAAATAGATAGGAAATTAATTGATAACAATCACAAGATCCAAACTACATGAAAGAAAAATTAATTGATAACAAACACACACCATCTTTCTGCTGCTGATTTTGATAATTTTGATCACTGAAGTTCTTATGCTGCTTCGGCAACAAATTGACATACGATTTTTATTACTTGAAAGCCCTTCGTTCAGGATTTATTAAAATCAACTTTGATGATAGTGTTCAAAACAGATTTATTGGTTTAATTTTTATAATCGATGAGATTGATGGCGCTATACTGGCTGCTGATGGCATCGTCCTTTTGGATTGCTCTATTCCGCTGGCCGAGCTGTATGTAGTTTCGACAGGCATCTCCTATACCACTTAGATTCTTCATTTAAGGGAGATTCTCTTACCGTTATTCGATGGTTCTGGTAGGATTGCAATGACTATGTTCCAATTAACCCATTGCTTCATAACATTCGGTCCATTCTTCGAAAAGCTCACAGAGTTGAGATCCATTATGTCTGCCAAAAAATTAATTCGATGGCTGATTGAATTGCGGTCTTGATGGCATATCGTTTAGGATTTGGATTTAAAAGTAAGTTAATTTTTATCCTTTTATACTTAAATAAATTTTATTCTTTGATCTGAATGACTCGTATTAAATCAGTGTGGTCATTCGTTTGTATATATATAAAAAAAAAAAAAAAAAAAAAAAAGAAGAAGAAGAAGAAGAAGAAGAAGAACCTACATTCGTAGCTTTCTAATGGTTGCACTAGCATTTTCAATGGTTGTCCTGTCACGACAGAGCACTGCAACCATACTCTCAAATAATATTGGCATTGTGTCACTGCCATTATGATGTGTCCCATTTCTTGAGAAGAAGATAGAGAGCAGTGCCTAGCTTGGCTGATGTTTGGACATCAACAAACCATTATCTTGAGGCCCCCACAAGCTACATCAGATCAAAATGATCTACAGAGATGTGCTCTGTTTCCCATTAAAACAAATGGTAGGTTAGTCTCATGCAGGCCCACGCTTGGACATTTAACTGGAACTTAAAACAAAAACTCAAATTTAAAATCATGGGCAGCAGCTCCTAAACTCAAGTAAATTGATGTCAGAATTTCCAGTTCAATTGCTAAAAGCTTTAACATACAAGCCGAACTTGATTTAATTTAAAAGCTTAAGTCAACAAGTTTTAGGTTCAACCATTTATATCGATCCATTTATTTTTAACTAATTATTTTATATAAAACTAAACCACCCACTTGATCCTTAACATTCTCTCCCTCCCTTGAGCCAGTTCCAATTCTCTTTCAAATCAAATCTACAGGACTCTTTGCAGTACCCAGTATGTTACAGTTATTGTCCAATTGTCTTTCTCTTGAAGAGCTGCATGATCTTAACACATCCTTGAAGAGTCCACTCTTCTAAAATTCATGCCCAATCCTGCACTCAAATCTATCACCTTACTCCATATCCACTTGCTACCCTACTTGGCACACTCATAAAAACCATCACTTTAATTATTAGTCTATAAACTACTGTTCTTCTAAATATCTATCAATTTTGACGCTTTACAGTTTTAAGAGTTCTTATTAGGATTGTTGGGGGGTTAAATCGTCATTGCATTAATGTTCGTACGAGGCGGCTAAGGCTAACCTCCTCCCTTCGCCTCCTTCGGGCTTCCGTAGCTCGGCCTCCTCCGGGCTTCCGTAGCTCGGCCCCCTTCGGGCTTCCGTAGCTCGGCCTCCTCCGGGCTTCAGTAGCTCGGCCTCCTCCGGGCTTCCTTAGCTCGGTCCCTTCGAGCGATCCACAACATAACATCTACCTCTGCGGAACCTGACGCGGGAGAGCCCGAACCTGCCCGAGCGGCATCCTGGACAAGGAATCACGTCGGAACGTGGCCTAAAGCCTATCGTAACCGCCCCAGGCCTACTCAACCCGATCTCGAGACACCAAGGAGCTCTCCCAGCCGTCGATACCAAAATGAACAGGGTACGGACCCTAACGGCCCCACAACGGCCTGATTCTGTCCGTCTCCATATCTTAACAACCTCCGGACCTTCCAGAAGGCGCTCAGATCCAGGTGGCAGTCTATAAATATCATAATCACAGATTCCCTCAGGTACGCAACTCTGTACGCACATTTTGCGCTCTTACACCTCCACTCTCACTCTCCTGCTCTCGCCGGTAGCTCGTCGGCGCTCCTGCCCTTTGGAGCCTCCGATTGGCCGCCCCCGGAGAGGTCTCCCGGAGAGATCCACCTCCTCACTGTCTGGTTGATCGCCGATTTCTTCTCCACTGACTTGAGCATCGGAGGGTCTTCCGCGGAGGACCACCCCCAGCGTCCCTCCGCGTGTGGGCTTCTTTTGCAGGTCCGCCCCCCCTCTTCCCGGAGATCGACCGCGCCCGAGTCGGAGGACGATTTCAGCGGCAACAGATTGGCGCTAGAGGAAGGGCCTCAAGTCCCGTTAAAACTTGAAGAAAGGAGACAAGGATCCCAATCCGGAGAAGAACCTCTCTGATGGCCAACCGGAGGAGAGCAACCTCTGATGCCCAAGATCAGGTCGCCTCCTAGAGGCCTGATCCGACTGGCACCACAGTGCCACAACCCCCACCTGTCGAGACTCCGTCGTCGCCTGCCATTCCGTGACCCAGGACCAGTTCGCTACACTGGTCCAGCAAGTCCAGGCCCTTACCCATCTGGTACAGGAGCGCCTTGCGGCTCCTCCTGCTTCTCATCCTCAGAAGGAAGCGCGATTTCTTCTTCGCCGGCAACCTCCTCCTCTGATCCGCATGAATCAGCGGATCCCCCACATCGCCCCAAGGGGGACAACCGGTCCCTCGAACCGGTTATGATAGAGATCCTCCCAGATCTCGGCGAGCCCGCTCCCTCTCTCCGGCGACGTCTCACCATGATTCAACGCCATCCTTGCGGTTCTCGCGCCCAGCCCCTCCTCTAGTCGGTGAGGAGGAGATCCGCCGTCAGATCCAAGAGATGCGTCAGGAGCTGGACGCCGCCAAGCAGACCCATCTGCCCCAGCCCAAAGCAGAGCAGGGCATCCCTTTCTCTAAGGGAATCATGGAGGAAGTGATTCCCTCCCACGTTAAGCTGCCAACCGTCGAGCCCTATCACGGCTCCACTGATCCGGACGACCATCTCAGTAGCTTCCGGTCAATAATGATGTTCCACGGAGCATCTGATGCGATCCTCTGCCGAGCCTTCCCATCCACCCTCAGAGGATCCGCCCGAACCTGGTTCAACGCCCTGAAACCAGGTTCCATTGATTCATTCGACGAGCTGAGCCACCTTTTTATTGGCCAGTTCGTCAGCAGCCGCCGCCATCGACGAAGATCCGACTCCCTCTCCGAAGTTAAGCAGAGAGAGGGGGAGTCCTTGAGGAATTACCTTGGCCGTTTCAACAAGGCCATGTTGGAGGTGGACCACCTTAATCATGAGGTGGCTATGTCCGCCCTGGCGGGGGGAGTTTCGAAGGAGAGCGACTTCTATCTGGCAATGGAGGTCAGCTACCCCCCATGTCTATCTGATATGATGGCCCTTGCGGACAAGTACGCTAGGGTCGAGGAGTCGCGGAGAGTGGCCCGCGCTGAGCAAGCAAGAAAGAAGCAAGAGCCCAAAGTTCCCGACAGACACCGCCCGTCCGTCGGCCAAGTCCGCCCCGCCGCCCAAGAGTCCCTCCACTGCCGCCAAGGAATCGCTCCCGAGTCCTCCCAGGCGATTCGATCGCTATACTCCGCTGACTGTGCCCCGGCGCAGATCCTCATGGAGATAGAGCGCCAACTTCCCGGCCAGTACCTCTCCGAGGGAACCCGACTCGAAGGGATCCCACAAGTACTGCCGCTACCATAGGGAGCATGGTCATGACACTGAAGAATGCTGGCAGCTGAAGAATGAAATAGAGAGGTTGATTCGGCGGGGACGGCTAGATCAGTTTAGGAGGGCGCCCGAGCCGCAACAGCAAGGAGGTGACCGCCAGCCCGAGCTCCCACAACTCCCTCCTCCCCAAATCCGCCTGTGGTTGGCCGTATCAACATGATTGAGGAGGCCGGCGGATCGAGCTCCAGGGGCAACAGTGATGCACCAGTGCCAAAGAAGGCACGCACCGGCGAGCTCTCCTTTTCGATGATGATCTTCTTGGGATACAGCTCCCCCACGATGACGCACTAGTTGTATCCCTTAATTTGAACAATTATGATGTAAGCCGAATCCTTGTGATAGTGGAAGCTCGGTAAACGTTTTGTACCTCGGTGTGTTTGCCAGGATGAAATTGCTCATGGAAAACCTTCGAGCCGTGGATTCCACCCTGATGGGATTCACCGGCGACGTCATCGTCCCAGAAGGAATCGTCACCCTGACGGTCCGCGCGGGAACCTGGCCCCTTGTAGCCATTGTTCAGACAGATTTCTGGTAACCGACCTCAGGTCCCCATATAACGCCATATTCGGCAGGCCGGGTTTAATGTCTCTCAAGGCGGTGTCTCCATCCCGCATCTATCTATGAAGTTCCCTACCGAGCAAGGAGTTGGTGTGGTTCGGGGAAGTCAAGCCATGGCTCGGCAATGTTTCGTTACGAGCCTTCAGTCTAGAATGCCCGAAGTTGACGGGCTAGACGCTCGTGAAGACTTCGCCGAACAGCGGGGAGAACCGGCAGAAGAATTGGAGGAAGTACCATTGGACGAAGCTCGGCCCGACCGAACCATAAGGATCGGGTCGTTACTCAAAGGAGAGCCTCGGCACAGATTGATCAAGTTCCTCCGAAGCAATGCCGATATCTTCGCCTGGACCGCCTCCGACATGCCGGGAATCGACCCCGAGGTTCTCGTCCACCATCTCAACGTGGACGAGAGGCACAGGCCTGTCAAGCAGAAAAGAAGCTTCGCCCCAGAGCGACAAAAAGCCATTGAAGAAGAGGTCGACAAACTCATAAAGGCCAACTTCGTCCGGGAAGTGAATTACCCGAACTGGCTATCAAATGTCGTCATGGTGAAAAAGTCGAACGGCAAGTGGAGGATCTGCATCGACTTCACCGACCTCAACAAGGCCTGCCCAAAGGACAGCTTCCCCCTCCCTCGGATCGATCAGCTCGTGGACGCCACCTCAGGCCACCAAATGCTATCATTCATGGACGCCTATTCCGGCTATAATCAGATCCGAATGGCCCCTGAAGATGAAGAGAAGACCGCCTTCATAACCGACCGAGGTACCTACTGTTACCGAGTTATGCCTTTCGGTCTAAAAATGCAGGAGCGACCTACCAGCGGCTGGTCAACAAGGTGTTCAAGGAGCAATCGGCCGGAACATGGAGGTATATGTGGACGACATGCTGGTCAAAAGCAGGAGGCATCACAGCACGTCGAGGATCTCTCGGAGAGCTTTGTAACGTTGCGCAAGTATGGGATGAAACTCAACCCAACCAAATGCGCCTTCGGCGTCAACTCGGGAAAGTTCCTCGGCTTCATGGTCTCCCAGCGAGGTATCGAAGCTAACCCCCAGAAGATTCAGGCTCTCCAACAGATGATGCCCCCAGCATCAATTAAAGAGGTCCAGCGCCTAACCGGGAGGATAGCAGCCCTTAACCGCTTTGTGGCGCCGTCGGCCGAGAGATGCCTCCCTTCTTCAAAACTCTCCGATCGGCTAAAAACTTCCAGTGGACTCCCGAGTGCCAGAAATCATTTCAAGAGCTCAAGAAGTACCTCGGCTCGCCTCCGCTCCTCAGTAGTCCAACCCCAGGAGAGACCCTATTCTTGTACCTGGCTATTTCGGAGAGCGCGGTTTGTTCGGTGCTAGTCAAAGAAGAAGGCAAGGTCCAGAAACCGATCTACTATGTGAGCAGGCTGCTCCGTGACGCGGAGACGAGGTACAGCAGGATTGAAAAGATGGTGTTGGCCTTGATCACCTTGGTTCGAAAGCTACGACCGTACTTTCAAGCGCATGCTATAACGGTCCTGACTGACCAACCTATCAGGGCGGTGATCCATCGTCCGGAGATGTCGGGGAGGATGGCCAAATGGGCCGTCGAATTAAGCGAGCATGATATACATTTCCAGCCTCGCCCAGCCATCAAAGCTCAAGTGCTAGCCGACTTCCTCCTCGAGTGCACCATCCCGAGGACGGTTCTACCCCAGACTCTCTGGAAGAGCCAAAGTCTGGAGCCCGGTGGCTCCTCCACGTCGACGGGTCGTCCAATGCACATTACTCCGGTGCAGGTCTGGTCTCACCAGTCCTGAGGGGATGGCCTTTGAGTACGGCGTCCGATTCTCCTTCCCGGCTTCCAACAACGAGGCCGAGTATGAAGCTCTGCTGGCTGGTCTCCGGATCGCCCGCAACCTGAAAGTGGAGAAGCTCAGCGCCTTCACCGACTCTCAGTTGGTGGCTGGCCATGTTCGGGGAGAGTTTGAAGCTCGGGAGCCAAATATGATTCGGTATCTCCAGGAGGTGCGTAACTTGCTTCCTCATTTTTCTGAATTTGAAATTATTCAGATCCCCAGATCTGAGAATGCCCGTGCCGACCTACTCTCCCGAATGGCGACCACGGAGACAATGGATGCCGAGCAAAATTCCACCTGGAGACCCTGGAAAAGCCGAGCATCATGGAAGCCGACCGAGTGATGCAAGTCGAAGCCGAACCATCCTGGTTCGACCCTATCCTTAGATACCTCAAAGAAGGGTCGCTTCCGCCCGACCGAAGAGAGGCTAGGAAGCTGAGGCTGCAGGCCACCCATTATGTAGTAATTGACAACCAACTTTACAAGCGGTCTTTCTCCATGCCGCTGCTTAGATGCCTTCGCCCATCCGAAGCGGATTATGCTCTGCGTGAGGTGCATGAAGGGATTTGCGGCAACCATCTGGGAAGCCGATCCCTATGTCACAAGGTACTGCGACAGGGCTACTACTGGCCGACCATGCAAAGAGACGCAGACGATTTAGTCGAGCCTGTGATCCCTGCCAAAGGCATTCAAACATCCAGAGACTCCCTTCCGCCGAGCTAGTTTCTATATCCTCCGCTTGGCCCTTTGCCAAATGGGGGATGGACATCCTCGGCCCATTCCCGCTTGCAACGGGACAACGAAAATTCCTGCTTGTCGCCATCGACTACTTCACAAATGGGTTGAAGCGGAAGCAGTCGCGCAAATTACCGAGGCACGGGCCCGAGACTTTGTGTGGAGGTCCGTCATCTGCCGATTCGGCCTGCCCCACACTATAATCACCGATAATGGCAAGCAGTTCGACAACTCCAAATTTCGTCAGTTCTGCGAGGAGCACGGGATCCGACATCACCTCACTTTGGTCGGGCACCCGCAAGCCAACGGGGCGGCCGAGGTGACTAACAGAACCCTCCTCCAGGGGATTAAAGCTCGCCTCTCCAGAGCCCAAGGCAAATGGGCCGACGAGCTACATCATGTCTTGTGGGCCTACCGAACTACCCCGAGAATCCCGACCGATGAGACCCATTCCGGATGGCTTTTGGCACAGAGGCTGTCATTCCTGTGGAAGTAGGCCTCCCATCATTGCGGGTAGAGAGCTACTCAGAGGAAGCAAGCAACGACCAACTCCGCACCAACCTCGACCTGATAGAGGAAGTCAGAGAAAAGGCCCGAATCAGGATGGCTGCTTATCAACAGAGGGTGGCCCGGTACCATGCCTCCCGGGTCAAGGGGAAAGCCTTCCTACCCGGCGACCTTGTCCTCCGGAAAGCTTCTGTATCCAAACCTCTGGAGCAAGAAAGCTGGCGCCAAACTGGGAAGGCCCATACCAGATAGCGGAGATTATTGGACCAGGAACCTACAAGCTGCAGGATCTGGATGGGAAGTCCATTCCCCGGACTTGGAATGCGGACAACCTTCGCAAATATTATCAGTAGGGTATGTCCTCTTTGAATTCATTTTTTGCATGCCTCACCGCACGCTCCTGCTTATCTGTTTCCTCAAAGCCTGTCGCATGAGTCATTATGCACCATGTTGTTATGAATTGCAAGGAGAAACAGATACTGCTTACCAATCCTCGGCACAACCGAGTTGTCTGTTTGAACAGGAAATCTCCGAACCTTGGCAGGGCTAAGTGAAATATTTCTCCGAACCTCGGCAGGGCCGAGCAACAAATCTCCGAACCTCGGTAGGGCCGAGCAACAAATCTCCGAACCTTGGCAGGGCCAAGTAAAATATTTCTCTGAACCTCGGCAGGGCCGAGCAACAAATCTCCGAACCTTGGCAGGGCCAAGTAAAATATTCTCCGAACCTCGGCAAGGCCGAGCAACAGATCTCCGAACCTTGGCAGGGCCAAGTAAAATATTTCTCCGAACCTCGGCAGGGCCGAGCAACAAATCTCCGAACCTTGGCAGGGCCAAGTAAATATTTCTCCGAACCTCGGCAGGGCCGAGATATACAATTCTTCGAACCTCGGCAGGGCCGAGCTACAATAATCTCCGAACCTCGGCAGGGCCGAGCTACAAATCCTTCGAACCTTGGCAGGGCCAAGTAAAACATTCTCCGAACCTCGGCAGGGCCGAGATATACAATTCTTCGAACCTCGGCAGGGCCGAGCTACAATAATCTCCAAACCTTGGCAAGGTCAGGTAAAATGTTCTCCGAACCTCAGCAGGGCCGAGCTACAATAATCTCCGAACCTCGGCAGGGCCGAGCTACAAATCCTTCGAACCTTGGCAGGCCAAGTAAAACATTCTCCGAACCTCGGCAGGGCCGAGATATACAATTCTTCGAACCTCGGCAGGGCCGAGCTACAATAATCTCCGAACCTCGGCAGGGCCGAGCTACAAAATCCTTCGAACCTTGGCAGGGCCAAGTAAACATTCTCCGAACCTCGGCAGGGCCGAGATATACAATTCTTCGAACCTCGGCAGGGCCGAGCTACAATAATCTCCGAACCTTGGCGGGGCCAAGTAAAATGTTTCTCCGAACCTCGGCAGGGCCGAGCTACAATAATCTCCGAACCTCGGCGGGCCGAGCTACAAAATCCTTCAAACCTTGGCAGGGCCAAGTAAAACATTCTCCGAACCTCGGCAGGGCCGAGATATACAATTCTTCGAACCTCGGCAGGGCCGAGCTACAATAATCTCCGAACCTTGGCAGGGCCGAGCTACAAAATCCTTCGAACCTTGGCAGGGCCAAGTAAAACATTCTCCGAACCTCGGCAGGGCCGAGATATACAATTCTTCGAACCTCGGCAGGGCCGAGCTACAATAATCTCCGAACCTTGGCAAGGCCAGGTAAAATGTTCTCCGAACCTCGGCAGGGCCGAGCTACAATATCTCCGAACCTCAGCAGGGCCGAGCTACAAATCCTTCGAACCTTGGCAGGGCCAAGTAAAACATTCTCCGAACCTCGGCAGGGCCGAGATATACAATTCTTCGAACCTCGGCAGGGCCGAGCTACAATAATCCGAACCTCGGCAGGGCCGAGCTACAAAATCTTCGAACCTTGGCAGGGCCAAGTAAAACATTCTCCGAACCTCGGCAGGGCCGAGATATACAATTCTTCGAACCTCGGCAGGGCCGAGCTACAATAATCTCCGAACCTTGGCGGGGCCAAGTAAAATGTTCTCCGAACCTCGGCAGGGCCGAGCTGCAAAATACTCCAAACCTTGGTAAGACCGAGCTACGAAATTCTTCGAACCTTGGTAGGCCAAGTAAAATGTTCCCCGAAATTCGACTATCCAGAGTGACTGGTTCCTTGAACCATGGAGAAAAAGGATGTGAATTCCCTGAGCTTCGGCCAAGGCCGACTTACGATAAATCGGGTTCTAGAAAAAGCGAAGTGCAAAAACACCAAGTTTCCGACCAGAGCAAGGGGCGTGTTTCCCCGAACGGTCTACGAATCGCCGAATACGAACCTCGATTAGTTCGGGTGGCGTGAGATCCTCGTCTAAGGACGAACGGAACGCTTTTGTACCCCACAAACAACAATGACTACAAGTTCGGCACAAGAAAAGATAGAGGTCAAAAAATAGAACATAACTCTCTTTATTGCCGATCGAAATCAGTTACAATGCCTCACAGGCGTTACAAGAGCATTGAAATGCGTAAAATAAAAGCAAGTACAAAACTCAGGCAGCTAGACAGTCGTGATCGCATCCGGTCGGTTAGGGCCGATAATTACCCGTCGACACGGACCAATAGCTGCGACTGGCTTCAAATGGTGGCGATATCTCGGCGACCCAACCGAGATATCTGGATGGCCATCCCAGACCACCCAACTGGGGGACCCCTCGGCGAGCGGGTGGGAAGCCAGCGGACCTTGGCGTTAGAACGCCCTCCCGAACCGAGCGCGTGCCGCCGCGCCCCGCCGAATCTCAAGGACAAGGAGTCGGCGGACGGCACACCTTCACCCCCTTCCCGTGTGATAAAAGATTCCCCAGGCGGCTGAGCCCGGAAATCCAAATCGAGGAAGGAGGAGAAGTTCAAGCGAGGCATGGGAGGCCCGCGTGTACTTCCGACCCCACGTCTCTGAGCAGGAGTCGCAGAGATCGCATCGAGCGCATATGTGCGCTTCCGTGTGATCTCTGCGCCCCCCATGTGCGCTCTCCATGTGATCTCCGGGACTCATCCCCTAAGGGCGAGCCATTCTTCAGCAACTCCCCGGTCGCCCCAGCTGTCCAGCGGCAAGGAGCCCACAAGAGGAAAGCTTAGCCCTCCTACTTGCAACAACAAAGAAGCGAGCATAGGAAACTCAATGGAAAATACACTTTGGAGATAGCCAAACATGGCCCCTTTCTCCCCTTTTATAGGCAGGAAAGACTCGGGATGAGCTATCAGAGCTGAGAGTCCCGAGATTCAAACACCTGTCCCACGCCTCCACATGGCCCCTCAGGATGAACGCAGCACCCCACTGCGCGCCGAGCCTACCGCCTTAGTTGTGACGTGTACGGAGATCCCTTCCTGATCCCGAATCACGGCCAGTAAATGCAGAAAATCGTCCGCTGACGCTTCGAAAACTGGCGGGCTCAGAAAATCGTCCTTTGAAAAAGTACTGTCCAATAGTGGACGGTTGCGTCGTGTCGCGACGAAGTAGCCTGCCTGGGAAAAGAGCACCTTCCGGGAAGCTCTGATGCAGCTTTATGCCCCCCCACTGTGCCGTATCACGCTTCTGGTAAAGTAAAAACTGAATTGCCTGCGGGACAGCAGGGCGCTGGCAGGATGGCAGGAAGCGCGAAGACCTATTTTATCTGTCGGCCCCAGCCGACCTATTTTATCTGTCGGCCCCAGCCGACCCATTTTGTCTGTCGGCCCCAGCCGACCTGTTTTTATCCGTCGGCCCTAGCCGACCCATTTATCTGTCGGTCCCAGCCGACCTATTCTATCTGTCGGCCCCAGCCGACCCATTTTGTCTGTCGGCCCCAGCCGACCTATTTTATCCATCGGCCCTAGCCGACCTATTTTATCCGTTGGCCCCAGCCGACCTATTTTATCTGTCGGTCCCAGCCGACCTATTTTATCCGTCGGCCCTAGCCGACCCATTTTATCTATCGGCCCCAGCCGACCTATTTTATCTGTCGGCCCCAGCCGACCCATTTGTCTGTCGGCCCCAGCCGACCTATTTTATCCGTCGGCCCCAGCCGACCTATTTTATCTGTCGGTCCCAGCCGACCTATCTTGCCTGTCGGCCCCAGCCGACCTATTTTTGGCCGTCGGCCCCAGCCAACCCATTTCGTCCGTCGACCAAGCCGACCGGATTTGCCTATCGGCTTTAGCCGGTACGTTTTCCTTCATTTCGAGATAAGAATGACCTAAGAGCCTCAGGGGGACCATAGGTCGTTCACAATAGAAGCTAAACGATAGAGAAATCACGCAAGAAAGACGCTCAAATTGAAACAGGAAATTCTTTCACTGTAAAATGTCGGGCAAATATCTAAAGAACGAAGGTACACGAGCAGTTCTAAGAACCAGGAGCTGTATCAGCTTTAGGAGGGCCCTCAGTTACATCTACGGAGGTATGACTAGGCCCACCCTTCTCCAATACTCTTGCCCCCTCGGCGGCAACCTGCGACCGCCCCTCAGAAACTGCAGCTTCGCCGGGGCCAGGGGCGGTGCCAAATTCGGCGTCAGAAGCATCAGTGCATTCGTCTTCATCTTCTTCTTCTGCGGACTCGCCATCTTCGGAATTTTCAACACTTAGGAAGGAAAGGTCCCATTCCGGGTGCTCGTTAAGAATTTGCTGTTTGCACTCCTCCTTCCCATGAAGGAAGGCGTCAACGCTGATAGCGTCTTGCCTCACCCTGAGTATGGCGTGCTGCGTCTTGGTCTCCGCTGTCTGCTTCTCAGCCTCGATCACCTGGGCCTTCAGGATGACATTCTGCTCCTCGAGCTTGCTAGCCAGCGTCTCGAGCTCCGAGCTCCTATCGCGAGCGGACGCGAGCTCACCTTGAAGAGCTCGAACCTCCGACTCCATCTTCGCCATCCAAAAAATCCAAAATCAAATCGGCACTGCGAGAACCCAGTGGTAAAAACGAAAAAGGGAAAAATAAGAGCGTACCTCCGCCTCTCGCTCGGCCAACCTCTTGGCCATCTCTTCTGCCTCGCTCTTGGCTCGACCTGTCAGCCCGTACCAGCTCGACCCTCTCCTGCAGAGCGCTGATCTTCAGCTGTCTGGCCTCGATATCCCTCCGGGCTTGGGATAGTTCGCGCTCACCCGAGCTATTGTTCACTGGTCCCACTTAGCGCCCTCTTTCAAATGGGCAATCTCGCTATCGCGGCGCTTCAGTCGCCCCTCCACTTCGCCGAGCATCCCTGCCAAACGCCTTCTTTCCTTATCGGCCTCTCTCCCCAGCCGGCTCATACTTTCGCCGTGTTCCCGCCGCATCGTCGCCACCTCCGCGGAGTGTTTTGACTCAATTCTGGCCAACTCCAAGCACGCATTGTCGTTCTTCGCCAGGAGTTTCTCTAACTCCTCCACCCTGCGCTTATGCTTGGACACCTCCGCCAGAGCGACCTGGTGTGCCGCCCTTGCCCCCTTCAAGTTTTTATCCATCGTATCCATGAGCTCTTCAAACTGCTCAGACACCTTCAGCCGCGACTGGAGCTCGACATTCTCCCTCCGAGCCTGGACACTGGCCCCCGTCGCCAAACTCAAGCGCCAGCAAATCGCCCGGGAAAGCAAAACACTCCGCAAAAGCAAAAATTGAATAAGAGGCCACGATGGGATCAATCGAGAAACGTCTATCGCACAAGAAAAATAACTCACCCGCGAGGCATAGGCCCGGGTCATCCTCATCAATGTTGTGTTATCGATGTCGGGAAGAGATGGATACTCTCTGCCACGCCTTGCTGCCCAAACGCAGCATCGACCAGCCCCAGGTCGGCAAACTTGTCCGCTGAGGGATCCGCGCCCGGATACAAGGCCCACCTAATCATGGCAGAGAACGCCTCCTCAATACTAGCGTCCAAACTGCCGGATGGACCAACCCCGCCTGAGGGACCGGCCTGGGCGCCCTTCGCCTGAGAGGCCTTCAATCTCCCAGCCTCCTCCGTCAAGGCTCTGGCTTGGGTTTCCTCAGATAATTCGGCTAGCCCAAGAGCCAGCCTCCCCAAAACCTTTCTCGAAGAAGCCCCCAATGCGGGGCTCCCGCCTTGCTGCGTCCCCTCCTTCGACGCCTCTTCCTCGGTGACCACCATTTGTGTGTCCGCCACCAGGCCCTCCAAAATCCCGGCATGTTCCACCACTTGCGTCTCCTCCGCAGGCTCCCCCGAAGCCTCAGTCTGACCTGCCTCACTGCTACCGTGTTCCCCTGCAGAGAGGCCGAGAGAAAGTTCCCCCTGAACCTCCTCAATAGCAGTCCCCTCTTATAAATCCGCCGCCATTTCCTCTTTCAGGGGGATGCGGTCAGATGAGCCATCGGAGCCTCATCTGAGCTATCCGATATCTCCAACACGAGAGGGTCGGAGACCATAACCTCCCTCCCCGGGCTCTCCTTCGCCCCCGGCGCTTCTGCCATAACTGCCCCGGCATCTGGCGGACTCCTCGCGGAAGCATGAGCCCTTTTTACGGGCTGGTCGCTGTCCGCGCCGCTACCTTCCCCGGGATGCTTCCCTCTCTTCCTCTTGGAGAGGCTCGATAATGCCGACCTTGCGGCTGCCACATCAAAGCACACATACTCAGAATCAAGCACACTAATCGAAAAGATACACGGCACGAAAGAGACTCACCTTGCGGGTCCAAGGGGCTGAGCCCGGCTGCGAAGAGGGCCCCCTCCGATAGCAGGTCATTAGCCGAAAACACCTGCCCGTTGCGGAGGACGTCCAAGTCCTCCTCTTCCTGCGCCGACAAGGCCGGATGCGTCTCCGCATCCCTTACAACATCCCCCCATCTCCGAGGGAAGTCGTAGCCGACGTTCCCCTCCGCGATGACAAACCGACTCTTCCACCCCTTGATAGAAGAGTGCTTATCCGCGATTACGTTGAAGGATTTCCGGGACCCGATGTACGGCCACTCCGATCTCCTCCTAGGAATCAGGTGGTAGCAAGCGCGAAAAGGGGAAGGGTGGCAACGATCCGAATCTGATGACACATCGAGATGAACCCGATGACATTCCGCCAACTGTTCGGAGCCACCATTGACGGGCTGATGTTGTAGTGGGTCATGATCTCCTTCACCAGGGGATGGAGAGGAAAACGAAGACCCACCTTCAAACTGTCCTCGTAGATGAAGACCCCGGACTCTAAATCTCGAGTAACCCTATCTTCGGGTTCCGGCACCCGTAGGACGATATCCAAGGGCAAGTCATACCGTTGATGAATCCTCCCCAGGTCCTCGGCAACGATCTCGGAGGCCACGTCGTCTGGGCTCATCGCCATTGAAAGAGGTACCAAACGAAAGCAATGAGCGTCGGAGAAGATGAAAGACCAGAACCCACTTGGAAGCAAAGCGAGAGACGCCAAGCGCACGCGCACGCATATGCATGTATATATAACGCCAATGCGGCCGCCACTTCGCTTCTCCGCCAGGGGAGCCTCCCTAAAAAGGTGGGGCGTCCCATCATAGGCGCCCCAAATCGCCTCGACAAACACCCGATCGATCGGGATTCGGGGCGTGGCGCGATCCCAGCCGTCGCTCGCGAGGGAGCCTTAGCCCCGAAGGCAAGATGGCCATGTCGCATTAATTAGGGCATCATTGCGCAAGCCAGTTAATCTAAGACGTCCCATCCAAGACGTGCCATTCGAACCCGTACTCCCTACGCCCGAACCTACGCTTTGAACTAGGGAGTGGAGGGCATGTGTTGGGGGGTAAAATCGCCATTGCATTAATGTCCGTGCGAGGCGGCTAAGGCTAACCTCCTCCCTTCGCCTCCTCCGGGCTTCCGTAGCTCGGCCTCCTCCGGGCTTCCGTAGATCGGCCTCCTCCGGGCTTCCGTAGCTCGGCCTCCTCCGGGCTTCCGTAGCTCGGCCCCCTCCGGGCTTCCGTAGCTCGGCCCCCTCCGGGCTTCCGTAGCTCGGCCTCCTCCGGGCTTCCTTAGCTCGGCCCCTTCGAGCGATCCACAACATAACATCTACCTCCGCGGAACCTGACGCGGGAGAGCCCGAACCTGCCCGAGCGGCATCCTGGACAAGGAATCATGTCGGAACGTGGCCTAAAGCCTATCGTAACCGCCCCAGACCTACTCAACCCGATCTCGAGACACCAAGGAGCTCTCCCAGCCGTCGATACCAAAACGAACAGGGTACGGACCCTAACGGCCCCACAACGGCCTGATTCTGTCCGTCTCCGTATCTTAACAACCTCCGGACCTTCCAGAAGGCGCTCGCGATCCAGGTGGCAGTCTATAAATATCATAATCACAGATTCCCTCAGGTACGCAACTCTGTACGCACATTTTGCGTGCTTACACCTCCACTCTCACTCTTCTGCTCTCGCCGGTAGCTCGTCGGCGCTCCTGCCCTTTGGAGCCTCCGATTGGCCGCCCTCGGAGAGGTCTCCCGGAGAGATCCACCTCCTCACTGTCTGGTTGATCGCCGATTTCTTCTCCACTGACTTGAGCGTCGGAGGGTCTTCCGCGGAGGACCACCCCCAGCGTCCCTCCGCGTGTGGGCTTCTTTTGCAGGTCCGTCCCCCCTCTTTCTGGAGATCGACCGCGCCCGAATCGGAGGACGGATTTCAGCGGCAACAAGGATCATTAGTCATCCACTTTGTATCATTCAGAGAAAAATAAAAAGGTCAACTCAACTAAGGTAGTGTTTGATAGAAAAAATATTATTCATGGATAAGCGTACGGAATAGAGCTTATCCCCTGGCTATTTCTAGGGATATCCCTTGACTATTCCATTGATCATATCAAATGCAAAAAGGTAAATCGATAGGATAACTTTTTTTTACTCTTATCTGAAGGGATAACCAACTATTCCTGCATTTTCTAGGGAATAAGTTGAGGGGATATCTCATGGTTAACCATGGTTAATCATGGGACATCCCTTTGATTAACTTATTCCCAACTATTCCTTATAGTTATGACTTTTGAAAATAAAAAGGGATATCCAAAGAATATTTCCTCTTATTTTTATTTCAAACACTACCTAAAAGCCTTGATACAAGTCGCAATTCAATTCAAACTTACAAACCCATGCTGTTAAATTTTAAAGGCAATCATTTATATCAATTAATGCAACTCTCTTTAGTTATTTCATATGAAAATATATTTCACCATATAACCCTATTTCTTGGATCAATCATTAACTGCCACACGAGACTGTTGCACGTCACAAGGAAAGGAGTAATGCAAAGCAGCATTAAGTACTTCAAATTGAACGTTTATTTATATTATTTTTAGAATAATTTTTTGAATAATAAAGTAGTGATATATTACAACTAAACTAGGAATCCAACATACCAGCAGAAGAATAAGTTTGAAGGGCGCCAACCACTAAGCTAAAAATTATTACCACAGATCTAGTTTTCTTTAAATTTGGCTAGTTAATTAGTTCAGATAATAAAAACTAGAAAAAAAAATTTTAAAAAGTTTTTTTTTAATTAACATTAAGATTACCTTTAAAACTTGATTTCAAAGTTCTAATAGAAGTAAAACCATTATATTTTATAAGAATAAATTTCATTATTCACTTTTAAAACCTTCAAGTAAAAATAAAATCTTATAAAATTAACATGTAAATTGGCCAGAGACTGCTATAATTTCTTCTAAAAAATAGCATATTTTGATGTAAATTCAATGTAACCAAAGATTGCAAACAACGCACGCATCCTCCTAATGAATCAAGTTTGCACCGATGCTGGCTGGTATTTGACATTTGAATCCGAGTCAAGTTCAACATTAAATATGGTCTAGATTTAGTACTTGGTTTACTGATGATGCACGCAATGTTTGGCCTCAAAATAATAATGCAACAAATTAATGCGGTAGGTCATGATGCATTAATGTGCATCTATGCAAGAGGCAAATAGAACAGCAAATAGAACACGTCATGTTTGGTGTCTTTACGTGTGCATCAGGGATTTAAAAAGAAAAAAAAAAAAGAAAGAAAAAGTAGAAGAGAGCCTGAGGAGTCCATTAGAGTGAGTCCAAATCATGATGGTTCTTATTACATCCATTATTGATAGGAACCAAAAGACACTATACGTACGTATTTTATTTGCTTGCAATATATGAAAGCAGAGGCAAGACTGTTTCAAAGACTGATTCGTGCTTCGGCAGTCGTCTTCCCAATCTCCGATGATTGGTGTCTTCTCCGGCCGTGCCTCCTTCGGGCTGCTCCTTCAGCTGTCCCAGTCATTTTGTAGCTTGCTTTGGGCTTCTAATAGTGTGGTGAAGGTTCTGGCTTAGCTTTGTGATCCAGTGTTCTTCTTGCTCTTCGGCATGTCCGTGGTTCGGGCTGTTGCTGCTCTACTGGTGATGGCTAACGGCAGTGCTATCCCGCCTCCCGGTGGAGATCTACATCCAAAGGGCAGTGGGCCGTCCTGTAGGAAGGGAGGAAGTCTGTTCTCCTGGTCTGCACTCTCATCGTCATCCGCTGAAGTTGCTGGCTTGGAGCTTCAGTTTTCGGAGGTTATTCAACTCCCCACGGATGCGATTGAAGGTAGAGGACTGGTCGTCCTCTGGTTTGATTGTGTGGACGTTGTCACGATGGGTTCCCCCTGATGCTGTGATTAGGGAATTCTGTCGGGCAGGGCTCGTGAGCCGGATTGAAGCTATCTCCCTTGCCCACGAACTTCATTGCTGAAGTTCGAACTCCCTGCGGCCAGATGTGCTGCCCTTCTGCAGCCCTGGGTAGTGAATGGCCAGCTATTGGCTATGGAGGTTTGGAGCACGGACTTTGTCCCTGCGGAAGATGCCCTGCATACTGCTCTGCTATGGATTCGTCTTCCCAATCTTCCGCTGGAGTATTGGAATGAGGAGACTCTAAGGAGCATCCTATCAGTGGCTGGGGAGTTTGTGGAAGCTGATGCTTTCACAAAAGAGCGACGGAGGGGAAGCTATGCTCGTGCCTCTGTTAGGGTGGATTTGTGTAAGCCATTACGGCCGGGGGCAAGAATCAGAGCTCACGGACATCCGTTCTGGCAATAATTTGCGTACGAGCATGTTGATTGCATATGTGTTCATTGTGGATCTGTCCATCTCTAGAGCTTGCTCGTCTTCTTCGGCTCAGGGCTCCTCTGCTGCTGCTCCGAAATTTGGCCCTGGATGGCTGCGCTTCGTCACCGAAGATTTTCCCTGATGTGGAGATTAAGGGTCAGGCTAAAGCTGTGGAGTCTTCTGGCAAGGTGAACTCGGACTCTCTGGGTGAAAAGGATGGTTGGTTGAAGGGAAAGTCGTCAGGAGAAAGGTTGTGCGTTGCCCTCCTCTCTTAATGTTGCATTTGTCCATGCTGAGTCCCAGGTGAACAAGGGTCCGTGTTGGGAGTTTTTGTCCGTGCCGGTTTCTTCTGATACTGGCACGCTTAAGGCTTTGGCTCCTGTGTCCTCTCCTGGGGGTCCCTTCAATGCTGCGTGCCAACCCATATCTCAGAAGGATTCCAAGGGTAAAAAGAAGACCAAACTCTCACCCAAGATGAAGGAGAAGCATCTGTCTTCAGGTCCGGTCTTCCAGTTTGTGGCTGAGGCTCCTGTGGTCAAGGAACTTGATTCTTCTTCTGCTATTGGAACTCAGGTGAAAGAGAAGGGGAAAGTGGCTGCAAATCCATTTAGCCTTCTTGGCTCGGATCACTGGGCCGGATGCTCTAAGGTCCGGGAGGATGCTAATCCAGCTTCCCTGAAATGAGCCGGGCTGTTGAGGTGATTGGGCCTAGGCTGCCCTCTAAGACTGTTGAGAAATTATTGAAACATAATTGCCCCAACTTATTGATTTTGATGATTTCCAAAAGACATTACTTTACTTTCTAAAAGGCTAAACATGTTAAGTCAATCAATGAATATTCTTACTATGAGCAATTTTAAATTGGAAACTATGAACTGTTAATGTGTAATGAGTTTTTTTTTAATCAATTGAATATATGTTTCAGTGAGCTATTTATGAATTCAAAAATGATTTCTATACCACTCTTTTAAAGATCAATGAATTAATGAAATGTTTTGAAATTGAGCATTACTGTTA
>UESW01004538.1:558484-783330 GCA_900491605.1 Calamus simplicifolius | reverse complement strand
GTAGATTTATTAATGTAACACTTTTTGACAAAATGTAAAGATTTTTAATGAAAGCTTTTTTTTTTTCTTTGGTAGCTAAACATTTATGTTGTTATGGTGTGCAAGGATATCAGTACTTCTTCTCTTTTCTTTCTTTGTCAAAGGATGAGCTGGATATTTCTGCGTCAGTCGTACAGGCGTTTGGTTTTGATGATCTTTTTATTGAGTGGATCATGGCTTGTGTCCAAGGGCCCACCTTTTCTATCATCATTAATGGTAGTCCGACTGAGTTTTTTCCCTCTGCTGTTGGTCTCCGACAAGGATGTCCTCTCTCTCCATTCTGTTTGTTCTGTGCACCGACGACCTGTCTCGTGCTCTTAATCTGGCGGTTGGAGAATCTCTATTACAACCTTACATGCCGGGGCCTCATGGACCTCCTCTAACCCACCTACTCTTCGCTGACGACTGCATCCTACTTAGCCAGCTTCTGTTCAGAATGCATCCACCTATTCGGCCATTATTCAGGCTTATTATCGGGCATCGGGTCAACGGATCAACTTACAGAAATCTATCCTCTGTTTCAGCCCATCGGTCTCCCCCCGCTGTCGTGCCGCTATTTCTCGGTTGTTAGGGATTTCGACAGTTTCAGACCGACTGACCTACCTTGGAACCCCTCTTACGGGACGTCGGCCCACGCAGCAGGATTTTGGGGACCTTGAGCGTCGGATCTCTGCTAGGTTGGACCAGTGGCAGGTGTCGGGCCTTTCTATGATGGAACGTATCACTTTAATCCGTTCTATTCTTACATCGCTCCCTATCTATCTGTTATCCAATGCTCTGATCCCGACTATCTTCTTCGTAGGCTAGAGAGACGGATTCGGAATTTCTTGTGGGCATCTATGCAGGGAGGTCGTGGTATTCATCTATTGGCCTGGGATAGGTTGTTTGCCGATAAGTGAGGATGGGTTGGGGATTCAATCCCTGGTGCTCCATCGCGAGGCTATCATTGCTAGGCATGCTTCCAGATTCCTGCTGGACCTCCACAGTTTATGGAGTACTGTCATGCGGGGCAGTATGGTGGTTGGTCTTCGGGTTTGAAGTTAGAATCCCTCGTGGTGCTCCTGTTTATGGCGTGCCATCTGCCGGGCTGCCCGACAGTCATTACTGATATTCACTGGATGCTAGGGGATGGAAGGTCAGTTGATGTCGTCCAGGACTCTTGGATAGCTGATCTTCCATTATCTCGATGGCCGACTTTTATAAGCTCTGAAGTTGATTCCACATTGTGTGTCTCTTCTCTGATCAGTCAAGAGAGTGCTGCTTGGAACACTACCATGGTTTCTTCGGTTATTCGGAGCGGAACTTGCTCTCGGATTCTGGCCATGCCTCTACCTATTCTGCAGGGCCGGATCACAGGCTATGGCGCCGATCCTGTCTCCTTGTGCTCCTACTAGAGAATTGGTGGCCCGCTTCCGTTCTCAGGCCGCTGTCTTACTGATGTTGCTTTGATATGGAGATGCCTGTTCATCCAAGAATTCAGCTATTTTTGTGGAGATCAAGTGGGATCGCTTACCTACTTGCTCTCTTCTGGCTGGTCGGGGCCTCTCCATATTACCTCTCTGTCCGATATGCGGGATGCAGGTTGCATCTATTGACCATGTTCTATTCTTATGTTCTCGTGCATCTCAGATATGGCCAGATGACCCATTTTAACCCATGGATGCTGGAGGATGGACCAATCAGGCTTTCCTTCCTGAATGCTCTTCGGTCGCCTTCTCAGTACGGATCTTATTCTCAGGGTGTATTATCGGCCTATGTCGCTTATCATATCTGGTTGACAAGGAATAAGATAGTCTTTGCGGAGGAGACGGTCTCTCCTCAGGCGATCATCCATCGTGCTCTCTCTCATGCAAGGGAGTACACTCGCTGTTACCTTACTGTTCCACTGACGGACCCGGCCTCTGGGACCCCCCTGCTGCTTTGGCAGCGAACCGTTCCACGGTTTCATATCTTGGGTGTCCCCACCTCCGGGTTATGTTAAAGTGAATTTGACGGTTCTGTCTCTGATCGTTTGCTGGATCAGGTTTTCTCATCCGGGTCGAATGGGCAGTTGCTAGCAGCTGGAGGCCACAGCTCAATCAACATTTCGGTTCCTATGGCTGAGCTTCAGACATCATGGGCTGGTATCACATGCTGTTCAGCATTTGGGCTTTCGGCGGCTGATTATTGAGGGTGACTCGCTTACGATTATCAGATGGATTAAGCGGGAGGGGGACTCCTATTCTTGTCGTAAATCCTCTGATTAGAGACATTTCAGTCACTCTTCCGTCTACTAGTGCTTTTCAGATTCAGCATAGCTATCGGGAAGCCAATGCTGCGGCTGATTATGTTGCTTCTGCTGTTGCTCGCAACCCTGGCCGATGGATTTGGCATCCTGGGATATCTTGTCCTGTATTACTACAGCAAATTTGTACTCAGATGCTTCGGGTTTGACTCGCGACAGAGTGGTGTGATCGTCGGCTGTAACAAAAAAAAAAAAAAAAAAAGGATGATTCACGCTTGCCTTTTCCAAATTCCTACGAAAATATTGATGTGGACTTGAAATTTAGACTTTTGGATCATAATTCTTGATAGGCGGCGAAGTAATCCAATATTCTACGGTATATTTTGGCAACTAGGCGCCCATTGAGCCGATACCAGACAACTCAACCACGTTGGGTTCCCATGGTCTTTCTTCTATTCAGCCCTCTTGAATTATACGTCACTCAAATATATAAAACCTTATGCGTCGCGTTATATGCAACATTTAGCTGTTCGATTTATCTGACACCTCCTCACAAAAAATTAAAACCGACCCCCCGCAGCCAAGCCACTTATTGGGTCATCTACGGTCCCTTGGGCCCCGTGCTGGGCCGGGCCATTACGAGACCCACTCGACCAGCAACCCAGCCTAATTGATGCTGCCGTCAGCTATTTTTTTTAAGAAAAAGACTTTGTACACCGTCCTCGGTGCAGCAAGGCTGACGTGGACTGCACCGCCTCTTCTGATTGGTCCACGTGGCTCCTACGTGGATTACCTGCCGGGCGGTATGGCTCTACTTTGATGTTACATTCTGAACGTGACGGCCATTTAAAGCAGTTCGCTTTTTTCTAAAATTAGCATACGGACGAAAATGCCCTTTCCCTCCATCCTAGCTCCATTTTACGTTGGATTTCATCTGTGCCAGAAGAACTCTCTTTCTTCTCCGGTCGAAAGAAAATTTTTCAGCTTCGAGGCTGGAAAACCTGGCTACTGGAGTCTGTGTACAAAAACTTCTGGAGGAAATGTCATCCGCAGCACAAAGTAAAAAGTCTTTCCTCCAACTTCTTTCTAAAGCTCCTTTATTACACCAACAATTTTTTCTGGTAAGAGTTAGTTAATGCGTGACCAAACCGTTTAATGCGCGGGTAACTTCCTTAGAACAAAATAGTTATGACATTCTGGGAGTCATAACTATTTTGTAAGCACGAATGTCATACTCTTTCTTCCCCTCCCTCGCTCTGAGAGTCCGGATGCTAAGTTTGAGCACGAACCTATGCCCTCGCTTTGAAGTCTGGTCGACAGAAATATTTCAGCTTCGAGGCTAAAAAACCTGGCTACTGGAGTCTACTGGAGTCTTCAAATATAAAAGTTTATCCAATGAGTTTTCCTTGCCAAAACCTCACGTAGACGTTCGCTTCTCTCTCTGAATTCGGCCAGGTCTGTAAGATGGTCATCAGCTGCCTTCGTTATCTCTTCGTCAATTGCTTTTAAAAGGCTTTAATGATAGGAAAACAGAGAGAAAGCAGATGGAGGNCTTCTCTCTCTGAATTCGGTCAGGTCTGTAAGATGGTCATCAGCTGCCTTCGTTATCTCTTTGTCAATTGCTTTTAAAAGGCTTTAATGACAGGAAAACATAGAGAAAGCAGATGGAGGAAAAAAGGAGCCTTTTAAAAGCAATTGACGAGAGATAACGAAGGCAGACCTGGCCAAATTCAGAGAGAGAAGCGAACGTCTACGTGAGGTTTTGGCAAGGAAAAACTCATTGGATAAACATTTATATTTGAAGACTCAAGTAGACTCCAGTAGCCAGGTTTTTCAGCCTCGAAGCTGAAATATTTCCTGTCGACCGGACTTTCAGAGCGAGGGCGTAGGTTCGTGCTCAACTGAATTTCATCTGTGCAAGAAGAACTCTCTTTCTTCCCCCCCCTCGCTCTGAGAGTCCGGATGCTGCCCTTTCCCTCCATCCTAGCGCCAATTTATGTTGGATTTCATCTCTGCAAGAAGAACTCTTTCTTCCCCTCCCTCGCTCTGAGAGTCCGGATGGTAAGGAATCCCCGCGACACCCTACTTCAAATTCGGCCGTAAATCCTTCGCGACACCCCAGTGGAAAGTTCACGACACCCTAGCTTTAAGGCGACGACACCCTTCGTTAGAACTGACACGGAGAGAATCTCCGCGACACCCGAGTTCAAATTCGGCCAAAAATCAATCGCGACACCCCAGTTGAAATCTCACGACACCCTAGCTCTAAGGAGACGACACCCGTGCTTAAAACTGACCACGGAGAGAATCCCAGCGACATCCTAGTTCGATTCGCCATAAATCCTTCGCGACACCCCAGTTGAAATCCCATGACACCCTAGCTTTAGGGCGACGACACCCATGCTTACAAATGACCATATAAAGAGTCCCCGGCGACACCCTAGTCGAATTCGCCGTAAATCCTTCGCGACACCCCAGTGGAAAGTTCACGACACCCTAGCTTTAAGGCGACGACACCCGTCGTTAGAACTGACCACAGAGAGAATCCCCGCGACACTGTAGTTCTAATTCGGCCGAAAATCAATCGCGACATCCCAGTTGAAATCTCATGACACCCTAGCTCTAAAAGAGACACCCGTGCTTTAAACTGACCACGGAGATAATCCAGCGATACCCTAGTTCGAATTCGGCCGTAAATCCTTCGCGACACCCCAGTTGAAATCCCACGACACCCTAGCTTTAGGGCAACGACACCCGTGCTTACAAATGACCACATAGAGAGTCCCCGGCGACACCCTAGTCGAATTCGGCCGTAAATCCTTCGCGACACCCCAGTGGAAAGTTCACGACACCCTAGCTTTAAGGCGACGACACCCATCGTTAGAACTGACCACGGAGAGAATCCCCGCAACACCTAGTTCTAATTCGGCCGAAAATCAATCGCGACACCCCAGTTGAAATCTCACGACACCCTAGCTCTAACGAGACGACACCCGTGCTTTAAACTGACCACGGAGATAATCCCAGCAACACCCTAGTTCGAATTCGGTCGTAAATCCTTCGCGACACCCCAGTTGAAATCCCACGACACCCTAGCTTTAGGGCGACGACACCCGTCTTACAAATGACCACATAGAGAGTACCCGCGACACCCTAATTGAATTCAGCCGTAAATCCTTCGCGACACCCCAGTGGAAAGTTCACGACACCCTAGCTTTAAGGTGACACCCGTCGTTAGAACTGACCACGGAGAGAATCCCCGCGACACCGTAGTTCTAATTCGGCCGAAAATCAATCGCGACACCCAGTTGAAATCTACGACACCCTAGCTCTAACGAGATGACACCCGTGCTTTAAACTGACCACGGAGATAATCCCAGCGACACCCTAGTTCGAATTCGGCCGTAAATCCTTCACGACACCCCAGTTGAAATCCCACGACACCCTAGCTTTAGGGCGACGACACCCGTCTTACAAATGACCACATAGAGAGTACCCGGCGACACCCTAATTGAATTTGGCCTAAATCCTTCGCGACACCCCAGTTGAAATCGGACGACACCCTAGCTTTAAGGCGACGACACCCATGCTTGAACAAGGCGGGAATTTGACGTCACCCTAGTACTAATTGACGACACCCTAGTAACTCAGCCATGCCATATTTCCGAGAAAAGTTGCTAAATGTGGGCAGTTCCTATGGGTTTGCGGGTCTCTGTGATGTGATCGTGGCGATCCGGGTGTCCTTTCGTATTTCTCTTAGGTCGGCATAAACCCTAGAAAAAGCACTCAATCGTTGTTGCTCGAGAAGCCATCCTTTTGCTCAAGAAGCCATCCTTCGTCTCTTGCTCGAGAAGCCACTGGTCTCCTTTTCCCTCCTAAACTTGTACCATAGTTCATTCTTCCGTATACTTCATTCATGGAGATGAGTGCTTTCGTTTGTGCACGAAGACCGCGAACAAAGAAGAAGCAGACGGAGAAAATGGCGAAAAATGCAAGGACATGGTTCTTCGTTCGAATGAGGATGCGGCTCCTTCAGGTATGTTTATCACTATATTAAATATTATGATATTCTCTCTTAAAATTTCATGACAAGTATGTCTTCTGTCTTACCCCTGTTTCAGTTGACAATAAAATTATTCCAGTCCCCCCAGTGAAGGCTTCCCAGCTGTTTAAGAATAGCTGCAGGCCGGCAGTATACGTTCAGAAGGTTTGGAGGATGGGGTTCTCTAGACGGCATACAAAACTGATTCGAAGGACCCCATTTGGTGCCTTCGTCGACATGCAGACGTTCACAGTCGACGGGCGACTGCTAGCAGACATCATAAGATGTCACAATGGAGGCGACGAGTTCATGTTTTGCGGAAAGCCAGTTCTATTCAGTGCCGACGAAGTCACACTCATTCTGGGACTTCCAGCTCATGGGAAGAAGATCGACACGTCCAGCCAAATGTTCAACGGAAGGTTGTTCAGACGGTTTGGCCAGGGTTTAGATCTTCGCCAAGAAGGTTTGGAGAAGTTGATATTTCAACTCCGATCATCTAAAGTACAGGAGGATGTCGAGGACACCGTCCGACTTTGGATCGCATACATGTTGGCCATGTTTTTGGCTCCAAAGTCTAATCAGAGATGTCCACGGTATCTCATCCAGCACTTGGATGACTTAAGTCAACTGGGTAGCATCGACTGGGCTTCGGCACTGAAGGAGTTGATTGTTCTGGCTCTCCCAGAAATAGCTGCTTGCTTGCGTTCCGAGGAGCCGGTGCACTCAAAGAATGCAAAAAAAGTTAGGAGGCAGCCTACCTTGTTCGGATGCTCGGCAGCACTGGTGGTAAGGATTATTGAGACACATAATTAGTGTTGAGAGTAAATTTTTTTTGTAATATTACTTTATTTAATATCCAAAAAAATATCATGTTCAGGCGTGGTTCCTCGAGCATACATCAATGCGAGAGCCAGCATACCCTGATAAACGGCCCCGGCTGTTGAAGTGGTATGACCACCAAATGAAGATCCAATCGGTTTGGGTTGCCGACTTGCAGCCTCACGACTTGGTAATCTAGTTCATTGCTCCATTGCTCTGACCATTTTTTTCAACTTAATGTGTCAATATGTTCACTTAATATTAATTTGTTATCATCTTGTGTTGCAGATGGAGGGAGCTACTGTACCATTACCAGAAGAGCGCTGGCTTCTCCCTCAGCAGAATGTTGCATCCCCCCCTCAACCAACAGATACCTGCGCCCCTCAACCAACGGATAGCTGCGCAGGATGCGCCGAGTTGAGGAATGAATTGGAGTGTGTTAAGGATCAACTCGAAGATGTCAGGCACAGCTGTCCATTGCTGAGAGCCTCCTCAATTCACTGGTCAGAAAGGAAAGTAATGCAATAAATGAGGAGGACAAGGGAGATGAGAAAACAGAGAAGGTGCATTCCCTGGAGTTGGTCCTCCGCGAGCCTGGTAACGTAAATAGTGAGGAGAAGAAGATGGAGGAGGACCATTCATCCGAGTTTCCAATTGAGACAGGGAATGCAAAATCAGAGGAGAAGAGATTGGAGGGGGATTCATTGGCTGATAAAATAGAGCAGGGAATGAAAATAAAGAAGAGTCCATATCCGATAATAAACTTGGCACCCCTGCGCCAAAGGATGACAATATGGACTTAGAAATAATTGGAGTGCCTTCGCTTGTTAGGAGGATTAAAAAAGAGCCGAGGAAGCGTAAGGCATCCACGGTCGTCGGCGAATGTTATGAGACAACCCGACCTAAAAAGTCGGTGAAGACAGTGGGCACGTCAAAGCCCAACACAATGGTCGAAGATGACCAAATAATTATTCAAAATTTTTTGAGCGAGCGACAAACCGACGAGATCGTCTACACAAATATGTTTTATGGCGTTGCAACAAGAAAAAATCTTCAAGATCTCATTAACAATGAAATGATAATAGATGATGTAAGTATATCAAGGAACATGTTCTAGTTGTTGATTTTAGAATTATATTAATCGTTTTACATTCCATTGGCAGATAATTGATTGCGGCCAGGAGTTTCTGATGCGCAACTGGAGCAGAGCATCCTGACCGATACCATAAGTGCATAATTGCATCAATTTTCATATCTGCTCTATGTCTGACTTCCTCATCACCTGCTCATGAACTTGCTGGATCATCTGGGGCTGCGATATTTGACAATGTATCGGATGAAGATAAGGCCCAATTCTGGTTTCTTTTCACCATTATAAACTCTGATAACTCGCACTGGCATTTGGTTGTTGTCGACATGGAAAGAAAGGTGTTCATGCACCTGAATTCATTGAAATGCAACCCGAAGTACAAGGCCAATGCAAGGAAATGGCATACAATTCTAGGCCACATATTACATATCTACTGCGATAAGAAGGAAGCGATGGATTGGCCGATGGAAGATATTTCGGATTGCCCAAGCCAACCGACCGGATCGCTGGATTGCGGCCTATACTGTCTGAGATACATGGAATGTCTTGCTCGACGGGACAATCCTGATATGAAGATGGATTTCATGGATGAGAAGTCAGAGATTACCAGCGACACTTAGCTGCGACGATATTGAGAGAGGGCCTGAACAAAAAGATTAGCGACATTGTCGAAAAATGTTCTTAATTTTTTTATTCTTCTTTGAATGAAAATTGAATGTAATTTATTCATATTAACACTGATTAATATTTAATGCAAATGCATAAATTTTATATTGCAAGCAGGAGTGTCCTCGATGTATTCATATGTTTGCCTTCGTATGTTTCCGCCTTTCGGGTGTAGCCGCGCAAGAGCTAGGGTGTCGTTTGCCAAGAGCTAGGGTGTCGTTTGACATGAGCTGGGGTGTCGTCGCGCTAAAATTGTCGGGTCGCAAGTACTGGGATGTCTCGTATGTTTCCACCTTTCGGGTGTCGCCGCGCAAGGCTAGGGTGTCGTTTGCCAAGAGCTGGGGTGTCGTCGCGCTAAAATCTTCGGTGTCGGTTCGCGAGTACTGGGATGTCTCGTAGGTTTCCGCCTTTCGGGTGTTGCCGCGCAAGGCTAGGGTGTGTTGCCAAGAGCTGGGGTGTCGTTGCGCTAAAATCTTCGGTGTCGGCTCGCGAGTACTGGGATATCTCGTATGTTTCCGCCTTTCGGGTGTCGCCACGCAAGAGCTAGGGTGTCGTTTGACATGAGCTGGGGTGTCGTCGCGCTAAAATCTTCGGTGTCGGCTCGCGAGTACTGGGATGTCTCGTATGTTTCTGCCTTTCGGGTGTCGCCGCGCAAGAGCTAGGGTGTCGTTTGACATGAGCTAGGGTGTCGTTTGACATGAGCTGGGTGTCGTCGCGCTAAAATCTTCGGTGTCGGCTCGCGAGTACTGGGATGTCTCATATGTTTCCGCCTTTCGGGTGTCGCCGCGCAAGAGCTAGGGTGTCGTTTTCCAAGAGCTGGGGTGTCGTCGCGCTAAAATCTTTGGTGTCAGTTCGCGAGTACTGGGATGTCTCGTAGGTTTCCGCCTTTCGGGTGTCACCGCAGAAGGCTAGGGTGTCGTTTGCCAAGAGCTAGGGTATCGTTTGACATGAGCTGGGGTGTCGTCGCGCTAAAATCTTCAGTGTTGGCTCGCGAGTACTGGGATGTCTCGTATGTTCCGCCTTTCGGGTGTCGCCGCGCAAGGCTAGGGTGTCGTTAGCCAAGAGCTGGAGTGTCATCGTACTAAAAGCACTTCATTTTACTGAATAGACACCTATTTTGAAAGCATTTCATTTGCGACCAAGCCACCATAATTCAAAAGTTACGACACCCGTGTTTTATATATGCTCTTGTGTAAGTTGACTCAATACATAAGCATCAAATTCGTCCATCAAAGTTTCGGACGGTGGAACAATTCTCTCCAGGTCCTCTTCAGTATTAATAGACTGCAAACAAGTCTGCCTGATGCTTGAAGTAGCTCTTTCCTTGACCTGATTTTTCCTTGATCTTTTTGACTTCTTCTCGACTCCACTCTTTAATCTGTTCTCTCTCGGGCGACCTTTCATCCTAATTTGTTCAGGATCTTGAATTACAAGCTCTGAACGTGGTTTAGCTGCGCAGTTGGCATCCACGGCAATTTTGAATATAGGTGTTAGACCATCCATCACTACATTAAATGCATCTTCAGACATGGAGGCTATCTCTGCGAGCTTCATCATCCGATGACTCAGCAAACTATATCTACAATCATTAACATAATATTAATGATAACAAATATTAAGACATTTCAATTAAAAAATTGTCACTGCATACCGTAAGTTTCGTGTGCTTTTATTATAACCCTCAGTATTGCAGTCGAATTCGTTGAATTGATATTTCATGTCCTTGCACCATCTCTTCAAGAAGTATTTATCTGGTAAACGAAATACGTCACTTTGATGAAGAACCAACAGGGCATGCCTACATAGGTACCCCTTGAACTGAAAGGATCGGCACTGGCATTGGACATCCTCAATATTTCTATCGTATGACACGATATAATCTTTGATCATCTCCTTGCCAATTCCATCGACTTCAATCCTTTCATACGACTTTACGGAATATAAATACGTGTTGCCAGCTTCCTTGATCAATTTTGTATTTGATGCAGCCATTTCAAGGATCTCATTCTGAAATTTTTTAAAAATGCTCCTTGTATACCTTCCTGCAGCTTGTCTCTCAAAAGGTGATGATGTCTTTAGGAAAGCAATCGTTTGCAACGTCCTATTATCTTCCTCATTTTCGGCCTCGTATCTTTTTTCCAAGGCATCTTCGTACTTACTTATGAACTCCGTTAGTGTTGTCTTCGAATTTATAAACCCATCGAAGAAGTGATTAATGCCCTCGCTCCTTTGTGAAGATGACATCCCTGTTCAAAATTTTGTCAACAAAAAAAAAAAGCGTTTAACGCGAACATGAGCCAAAGACAATGACATACAAACCTGCGAAGAATGTATCCTTTAGGTAAACTGGGATCCATTTTTCCCGACATTCGTAAAGGACATTGAACCAATATATAGACTTGCATTCTTTATATTTGTCCATAACATGTGCCCACCTTTCCTCGAATGACTTTATGGTCAATGAATCATATATCGCCTCATCGAAATCAACCATAAACTTGGGATTTGCCGTGCAAATGTGCCCAATCTTTTCCGGTATCTTCTTCAATATATGCCAAAGACAAAATCAATGTCGTGTGTTAGGAAAAACTTCTTTGACAGCAGCCTCGATTACCTTATCTTGGTCAGTAATCATGGCAATAGGTGCTTGACCACCATTTGCATCCAGCCAAGTCTGAAAAACCCATTTATATGTCTCGGTACTCTCATCAGACAACAATGCACATCCAAGCAAGGTGGACTGTCCATGATGGTTGACCCCAACGAATGGACAAAAAGGCATTTGATATCTATTTGTCAAGTATGTTGAGTCAAAGCTTAGAACATCGCCGAAGTATGTGCATGCCAATCTTGACCTTGGATGAATCCAGAAGACAGACCTCAGATGACCATTATCATTGAGGTCTAAGGAATAGAAGAAATTGGGATTTCTGAGTTGCATTTCGGCGAAATGAATTACCATCGACTGAGCATCTCCTTCTTTCAGCTTAGACTGACGTTCGCAACAAATGAAGTTACAAGCATCCTTCTCGGTGAAATCCAATTGTCCTCTGCCCCCTTTTCTCCTTGCTATGGCAGAGTATATCTGAGTCGTCGAAACATTCACGACATGTAAATTACTGATCTCTGCCTTCTCTGGTGTGCTGATCCTCCTATGCGACCGTAGATAACCAGTTGATGTTATGGACATCCCATGGTTATGTTCTAGAGAAACCTCATCCAATATCCACTTACCACTTGTAGCATTCAGTCTTGCTTTTATGGATGCCATACAATCAACTTTCCCAGTATCCCTATGATTCATACTCTTCTCTGATTTTCTAGATTTTCCTTGCCTCCAACACGCCAAGTGCTTGAAGCAAAGTTGTTTTTTGTTGTTGGACCTGCTACACACTGTTGTGATTCCAAAACCAACTCATTTCGCGTATCCATTGTAGAACGTATATACATCATCTGCTGAATTGAATTCCATCCCAGTTTGAGGAACTACAATATCATCCACTACATTTGGAGCGATGGGTGAAGGTGCACGGCCGGGAGTATTATCGATTTCTTTCCGATCTACAATTTCAGCATCAACTGTGAAAATATAGGCACGCAGTCATGAACAATGATATCCATAGATTTAGTTGTCAATATATGCTGACAAAGGATTAGGATTTAGGACACGAAGGTTAAAACAATACGACACCCCATTTATCATCTCATGACACCCTAGTGATAAGGCGAGGCCGTGCACCTTCACCCGTCGTGCAAATGTGGCCATTTGAAATGATCACGGTGAGAATACCCGCGACACCCCTTGTCGAATTCAGCCTAAACACCTTCGCGACACCCCAGTTGAAATCTAATGACACCCCAGCACCAATGCTACGACACCCGTGCTTAGAACTGACCGCACGGAGAATCCCCGCGACACCCCAGGGAGAATTGGATTTCGGCCGAAACTCCTTAGAGACACCCCTGTTGAAATCTCACGACACCCTAGCTTTAAGGCAATGACACCCGTGCTTAGAAGTGACCGCGCGAAGAATCCCCGCGACACCCCAAGGAGAATTGGATTTCGGCCGAAACTCCTACGAGACACCACTGTTGAAAGCTCACGACACCCTAGCTTTAAGGCGACGACACCCGTGCTTAGAACTGATCACGGTGAGAATACCCGCGACACCCCTTGTCGAATTCAGCCTAAATACCTTCGCGACACCCCAGTTGAAATCTAATGACACCCCAGCACCAATGCTACGACACCCGTGCTTAGAACTAACCACGGCGAGAAGGCCCGCGACAACCAAGTTACTAAAATTTTTTTTATTTATCAAAAAAAAAGAAAAAAAGTACATTAGCCCTCACTGGGGCTTCTCATCTCCTTTGGTCGCTGCGTCGGCGATCTGGCGCTGGAGGGACACTACTTGCCCCTCCAGCTGGCTGTTGGCCCGACGCAGGACCTCGATATTTCTTATTGAAACGGTCAGGTATTGGTCGGCCGCCTTGTTGAGTCGCTCACTGATTGCGAGCGACTCCGCATAGACCTCCGCATCGATGGTGACCGTTGCGCAGCGGCTGCCATGGCTGCCAGTAGATCTCCCCTCGCCTCTGGAAGCTATCTTCTCAGTATGAAAAAAGCTGAAAAGGTGATTAACGATGGCATTCCCCCATCCTTATTTAAGGTACTCCTGGCAGGTGTTTCGATTGCCACGCGCTACCATCTCAATGGGCGGTTCACAGGAATCGAATCGATGCGCCCCCCCCTCGTTATGTTTCGAGGGATGGGGAACAAAGAGAGTTTCGGGAAGCCAACCGTAGTAAGTTTTACGTCATCCCAAGAGAAAATTCATGACACCCAAGGATGATTTGGATTTCGGCCGAAACTCCTTCGCGACACCCCACTTGAAACCTCACGATACCCTAGCTTCAATGCTATGACACCCGTGCTTAGAACTGACCATGGAGAGAATCCCCGCGACACCCCAGAGAGAATTGGATTTCGACCGAAACTCCTTCGAGACACCCCTGTTGAAAGCTCATGACACCCTAGCTTTAAGGCGACGACACCCGTGCTTAGAACTGATCACGGAGAGAACCCCCATGACACCCCTTATCGAATTCGGCCGAAACTCCTTCGTGACACCCCAATTGAAATCTCATGACACCCCAGCACCAATGCTACGACACCCGTGCTTAGAACTGACCGCGCAGACAATCCCCGCGACACCCAGGTAGAATTGAATTTCAGCTCACGACACCCTAGCTTTAATGCGACGACACCCGTGCATTAACAGTGAACCCACGTTAATCACCTTTTCATGGGTGTCATCCCCTTAAAGCTAGGGTGTCGTGAGATTTCAACAGGGGTATCGCGAAGGAGTTGCGGCTGAATTCGACAAGGGGTGTCATGGGTATTCTCACCGTAATCATTTCTAAGCATGGGTGTCGTCGCCTTAAAGCTAGGGTGTCGTGAGCTTTCAACAGGGGTGTCGCGAAGGAGTTTCGGCCGAAATCCAAATCATCGTTGGGTGTCATGAATTTTCTCTTGGGACGACGTAAAACTTACTACGGTTGGCTTTCCGAAACTCTCTTCTGTTCCCCATCCCTCGAAACATAACGGGGGGGGAGGCGCACCGATTTGATTCCTGTGAACCGCCCACTGAGATGGTGGCGCGTGGTAATCGAAACACCCGCCAGGAGTACCTTAAATATGGATGGGGGAATGCCTTTGTTAATCAACTTTTTAGCTTTTTGATACTGAGAAGATGGCTTCCAGAGGCGAGGGGAGATCTACTGTCAGCCATGGCAGCCGCCGCGCAACGGTCACCATTGACGCGGAGGTCTATGCAGAGTCGCACGCAATCAGCGAGTGACTCAACAAGACGGCCGAGCAATACCTGGCCGTTTCAATGAGAGAGATCGAGGTCCTGCGTTGGGCCAACAGCCACCTGAAGGGGCAAGTAGCGTCCCTCCAGCGCCAGATCGCCGATGCAGCGACCGAAGGAGATGAGAAGCCCCAGTGAGGGCTAATGTACTTTTTTTCTTTTTTTTTAATAAATAAAAATAAATTTTAGTAACTTGGTTGTCGAGGGCCTTCTCACCGTGGTCAGTTCTAAGCACGGGTGTCGTCGCCTTAAAGCTAGGGTATCGTGAGCTTTCAACAGGGGTGTCTCTAAGGAGTTTCGGTCGAAATCCAATTCTTCCTGGGGTGTCGCGGGGATTCTCCGCGCGGTCATTTCTACGCACGGGTATCATAGCATTGGTGCTAGGGTGTCATTAGATTTCAACTGGGGTGTCGCAAAGGTGTTTAGGCTGAATTCGACAAGGGATGTCGCGGGTATTCTCACTGTGATCAGTTCTTAGCACGGGTGTCGTCGCCTTAAAGCTAGGGTGTCGTGAGCTTTCAATAGGGGTGTCTCATAGGAGTTTCGGCCGAAATCCAATTCTCCCTGGGGTGTCGCGGGGATTCTCCGTGCGGTCAGTTCTAAGCACGGATGTCTCGTATGAGCTTTCGTTTGGAGCACGGGTGTCCTAGGCTTGTAACTACAGTGTCTTAACAGTATATCAGGGGTGTCATAGCTTTAACGACGACACTAGAGCTATATGGATAGAAAATAATGGGGAATATAGGCCGAACCACTCTGACGACACCCCAGTTCATGAGGAAAGGGCATCCTAGTTAAAAGAGTATGACATTCGTGCTTACAAAATAGTTGACTCCCAGAATGTCATAACTATTTTGTTCTAAGAAAGTTACCCGCGCATTAAACGGTTTGGTCACGCATTAACTAACTCTAACCAGAAAAAACTGTTGGTGTAATAAAGGAGCTTTAGAAAGAAGTTGGAGGAAAGACTTTTTACTTTGTGCTGTGGATGACATTTCCTCTAGAAGTTTTTGTACACAGACTCCAGTAGCCAGGTTTTCCAGCCTCGAAGCTGAAATATTTTTTTTCGACCGGGGAAGAAAGAGAGTTCTTCTTGCACAGATGAAATACAACGTAAAATGGCGCTAGGATGGAAGGAAAGGGCATTTTCGTCCACACGCTAATTTAAAAAAAAAACGAACTGCTTTAAATGGCCGTCACGTTCAGAACGTAACATCAAAGTAGAGCCATACCGCCCGGTAGGTCATCCATGTAGGAGCCACGTAGACCAATCAGAAGAGGCGGTGCAGCCCACGTAAGCCTTGCTGCACCGGGGGCGGTATACAAAGTCTTTTCCATAGTTTGGGATAGAAGTAATACTTTTTTTGGGCTTGTCTTGTCAGACTCCCAAAAGGAAGTAATATTTATTCTAGACAAATTGTTTGGAAAAAAAAAACTTAGTGCTCTTTAAAAAAATCAAATTACAATGCTATGATAATTCAAATGTCTAACATAGGAATAATTATGCCAAAGCATCAACTTATTTAGAATTTTTAATTATATTCTTATTCTTTAGTAAAATATAGCAACATATAAAATTTATTTAATTAAGGATATTTTAATGCCTGTAAATAGAGACGTAACATACTATCCTAATTGGTATGACCAACAAAAAAAAAAAAGCTAAAAAGACATCACCTAGCTTGAGATAGTGTGTGGAAAATAAAAAATAATGGTGAAAGGAGGATCTACGAAGTTTCAAAGGTTAGAAAATAAAAATGATGAAATTTTTTTCCTTATTTTTTTATCTTTTGTCAATCTTAGCACCATATAGGTATCATCTTAATCCTTTTTTCTATCCCCTATACTAACTAGGATGACTCATCAATCATTATTGATGACCATTAAAAATATAGTTAATTGAGCAATTTTTATGAATTTATATATATATATATACTTAACCCAAATTAACTCATCTAAGCCTTTTTTCCAATTACATGGGGTCGGTTACATGATTTAAGAGATCTAACGGAGTTTTACGCTAGCTATCAGCTATCTAATGCAACCCTCCTCCTTTACTCTGACTTGGGATCGGCCTTGGTGGAGTTATATATATAACAAGTGGAATATTAAATAAGTACTCTTAGTATCCTTATCTCATCTAACATATATATGACCAAGCTTGAGGCATCTTAAGATTAAGTAGAAGTGGTCCAATATCCAAGTTTATATGGATGGCTAACTACATGATATATGCTAAGGAGTTTTGAGTTTAATCCAATAGTCTTTTTTAAAGTTATTGCATGGTTGCATGTTATTAGAACTTGCAACTTGAACCATGATTTTTAAAAATTAAATATATGATGCAACACTTTCTATGGTTCATTATTTTGCTAACTGAGGGGTATATTATGTTATACCATATGATATTTTTGGTTTCAAGACTCATCTAGTGCATGCATCCAATAGGGAGAAAAAAAGAAAAAAAAAAAAACACTTTTCCATGAGTGATTGCCATCTAAATTATAGTGTTTTCAAAAATTTAGAACCAGATCCGTAGGTCTTTACTGTTGAAATAGAGAGAAATATTGAGAAACAATGGCTTCACATTTTCATTGATTAGGAGTGAATACATATATACAAAATTGGGTATACAAAAAAAGAAAACCATCCTAGAATTATGGGATTACAACTAATTACAAGGATATTATAACTAATGGCAAGAATTTAAAATTTAAAGAAAAGCTGTGCAAAGATAGAAAACTATCCTAGAATTATGGGATTACAACTAATGGCTAGAATTTAAAATTTAAAGGAAAGTTGTACAAAGATAGAAAACTATCATAGAATTATGGTTAATTCTCTAATATGCCCCCTCAAGATGGAGCTCCGAAGAAGATGCCAATCTTGACCCGTAATTCTTGGAAGCGGCTTCGTGTAAGCGGTTTGGTAGAGCATCGACAAGTTGATGTGCTGAGAAAATATGAATAACACGAAGAGCACCTGATTGAACTTGATCCCGAATAAAATGATAGTCAATTGCCACATGTTTCATATGCAAATGAAAGACTGGATTAGAAAACATTGTCACAATAGATAATAGGTTGTGTAGGAAGGATGACACCAAGCTCTATGAGAAGGGAATAAATCCAATTGATTTCTAAAGTAGTGGCAGCAACTGATCGATACTCAGCTTCTGTGGATGACCAAGCAACTGTACGTTGTTTCTTGGATGACCAAGAAATAGGATGACGACCAAGATAGGCAATATAGGCACTCATAGAGGTATAATCATCTTTGTTGCCACCACAATCTGCATTTGAGAAGGCATGAAGAGAAAGTTGATTTTTCTTTATAAAGAAATAATCCATGAGTTAATGTGCCACATAGATATCGAAGTAGTTGTTTTGTAGCATTCCAATGTTCAGACGTTAGGCAATCATGAATTGAGAAAGCTTGTTAACAGTATATGCGATGTCTAGGTGAGTGAGGCAAAGATATTGTAGAATGCCAATAATTGTTCTATATTCTGTGTAGTCGGTTAGAGCTGTACCTGAATAAAGTACAAGATTTTTATCTGTAGCAAGTGGTGTAGCAACAGTTTTTGCACCAAACATTTTTGTTCGGGCAAGAAGATCAGTAATGTAGTGCTTTTGAGTAAGCAATAGATCAGATGGAGTGGTGAGAACCTCAATACCGAGAAAATAAGACAAAACACTAGGATCCTTGATTGAAAATCTTTGTGACAGAAGTCAATATAGCACTGAATAATATTAGTGTTGGTACGTATGATAATAATGCCATCCACATAAACAAGTAGATCTATAGTAATGTCACCAAAGTGGAGAATGAAGAGAGAAGTGTCTGCATGAGAGTTTGTGAACCCAGACTCAATGAGGAACTGGCGAAGTTCAAGGTACCAAGCTCGTGGGGCATGCTTGAGTCTATATATAGCCTTCTTTAATTTGCATACATGTGTTGGATTGTCTCTATTAACAAATCCCATAGGTTAGGCCATGTGGACATCTTCAAAAAGATGGCCTTGAAGAAAGGCATTATTAACATTCAACTATCGCAACTGCCAACCTCTACTGACTACTAGGCTTAGAACAAGGTGTATTGTTGTTGGCTTGATAACTGGACTAAAGGTGTCATGATAATCCACTCTAGGTCACTGATGAAAGCCTTTTGCAACTAATCTAGCTTTGTACTTTTCAATGGAACCATCAGGAAACCGTTTAATACGAAAGACCCACTTACATCCAACAAGATTCTACAAAGAAAAAGATGGAATAAGCCCCCAGGTTCCATTCCGAACAAGAGTATCAAATTCATCATTCATAGCTTGTCTCCATATAGGATCTTTTAGGGCTTGGTTAACAATATGAGGCTCAATGTCTAACGGTTGAGAAAGGACAACAGTGAGATTCATTTAGGTTAGGGGCTTGTGGATGTTGTTTTCACTCTAGTGGTTATGGGACGGGTATTTTGATAGGTAGTTTGAGCTATGGTTGAGTAGAAGAGGTCTCAGAATTATGTGGTTCTGTTAATAAATAGTCAACTATGGTTGCTTGCCGGTCAACCAAACTATGTCCGAGTAAAGGGAGGTCTGTGGACAAAGAACGATGGTTGATTGGTGAGGAGGGGCAGTTGACAGTTTGGGCATTTGTGTCAGATGTTGACACAAGGAATCCCTTTGTGGAGGCGTATTGAGTGAGCCACTTGAAGTGGATAGAAGTTGGACAGGGGAAAGCCATTTAGAAATGATCTCTAGGGTGGGACGAGCTAGATGGGATAGGTGAGTGGCAAAAGGAAAAGAGTGTTCATGAAATTTGACATGACGAGAAATATATGTTTTAGAAGTGGACAGATCAAGACAGATATATGCACTTTGCATTGAAGAGTAACCAAGAAAAACATATGTAGTGGAACGAGATTCAAGTTTATGTTTGGTATAAGGATGAAGCCATGGATAACATAAGCAACCAAACACCCAAAGTTTAGTGTAGTTGGGTTGAAACTCAAAGAGTTTTTCAAAAGGAGATGAAAGATATAGTATGGGTGTGGGTATACGATTAATGAGATATACAGCAGTGGCAAAGGCGTAAGTCCAACAAGTTAGAGGTATCGATGCATGAGTGAGAAGAGAGAGATCAGTTTCAACAATATGGCGATGACGTCGTTCAGAAAGACCATTGTGTTATGATGTATGGGGTGGTGTAGTAAGATGGAATATACCATTGGTGAAAATAAAACTATCAAGGGCTTAATATTCGCCAGCATTATCTGAATAGAGAGTAACAATTCGGTGTTTAAATTGATTTTTGACTAATGCCTTGAAGCGCACAAAGACATCATACACATGAGATTTTCGTTTAAGTGGATAATCAATAAAAATAACATAGTACTAAAAACCATCAACATAATAAATAGGAGAAGTCCATGCATCGGAAAAGAGAAGTTCAAGCGAATGGGATGAGGTTAAGGTAGAAGAAGAAAATGCCAGTGGGGTATCATCCTCAACTTTCACCATCGGAAGTGTCCCAACCCTCACCTCCGGCATGGCTTCGCCTTTGGGTTTGGCAGTGGCCAAGGGCTCTTTTCTCGATGGCCCTGCCTCGACTTCCACAGAAGGAACCCCTGCTACTGGTACTTCGGTGAGGGATCCTCCCTTCTCTGCTCTTCCACCGGGGTGGCCTCGGGAGCCACAAAAGGAGCCATGGGTGGTCGGGATGACCCGTCCTATTCTTTCCGGCAAGCCTTCTTGGGTTTTGCCCTCACCGTGTCGCCGGTGGTCTCTTTTCTTTTGCGAAGGCTTGCCACCAAAAAGTCAAGAGAAAACTTCATTGCTGCATAAGGAAACGAAGATTGGAGTTCAAAAAGAAAAAAAAGAAATGAAATGAATGAAAAATGAAGGAATGAATGATGACTAAGGAGATATGGTGCTCACCGGGTGTCGGTGTTGGCAACACCAGTACTGCGCCGGCAATTGGTGCTATGCCGGCGTCACAAAGGTTATCCTCCGATAGAAGTTCCTGGCAGGAAGGAAGATCGGATGAGACCAGTGCATCAAAAATCTCCTGGTCTTCCTCATTTATAGTTGCATTCTTATTAGGACTGGTGTCGGGAATGCCCCAGCCCGTCTTCACCCCCTCCAAATAAATATAGAAAATTGGGATTTTCATCCCTTGATTTTAGAGGGTAAGTCAAGTTTAAGGGTTCTTTTGGGTCTGGAGGTAAAGCTCCACCATCCAACCTTATTGGGATTACGGAGTTTATACAATTAAAGAAACTCGAGCATGAATGCCATGAAAACAATAAAGGCGCAAGTAATCCGAATGGAATTCAGAGTTAGCTGCGCCAGGACAAGGTCATACCTATCGAGGAGATTAAGAAAGAATGGATGAAGAGGAAGACGAAGCTCGCTCTTAAAAAATTCTTCATACAAGGCAATCCCACCAGACTGGCTGGGAGGTCACCTTGTCACTAGAGCAAGGGGAAAAGATGCAGACATTATGAGGAATTTTATATTGAGCCCTAAGGTTCTTTATGTCTTGGGCGGTCATGGTGGAGTTCATTCCCCTGGGCCTACAGACTCAAAAAGGGTAGCTGGAGGAGGTGTCGAATGACTAGATGATCGAGGAGAAACCCTAGAGGACAGAGGAGAAACCCTAGGAGGCAAAGAAGAAACCCTAGGTGATGGGGAAGAGGCCCTAGGTGGTGGTTGGGCTGCGGTCGTCGGGCGATCATGGATGGAGATACCATCAGGGGCCCAGCGTCGTGCCTGGAGGATCTCCTTCCTAAAGGGTTCAACCATGGGGCTCTTACCTTTCCTACAGGAATCAGAATCTATGGGAGGAAAAAAGTAAAGAAAGTAAAGGGACTGATATGAAGATCAAAGGGATAAAGGCAAGAGCTCGAGACTCAGAAGGCTTAGAAGGCGAAGAAAGCACAAAGGAAGTAATGGGGGTGTGAAAGGTCCGAAGGGGCGGGCGGGATAGTCTTTATACATGATTTTGAATATCCCGCCACTATAGTGCCACGTGGAGATTCATGAATGGAGATATCGTCTAGCTATCAACAAACCCTTCATCGTTTGAGATACGACACCTCGGTGATGCATAAATGGCGCAATCCATACCCAATGATGGGATACAGATAAAAATAATCCAATAATGGCACTCCCTCCTTTTTCATTGCTCAAGGAATATTTTTCTCAATCCCCCCGCAGACCACATCACTTCCGATGTCATTCCTTAAATGATGGGAAGACTTTAAAAGACTTACCTCCTCAAGGACACATGCCCACCTCCACTAATTATAGTGAGCCGAAGAGTTGCGCTCCTTTTTCTTGGCACATGCTGCTCGCGGGAGCGCTAAGACTTAGGAGCGAAGGGCATATGATGTGGCTGATAAAAGCCACATGGGGTTAATGGCCAAAATTATCCAATAATAGCGGTTCCACTCTAATGGTGATCTAGTCCTAATACCTTGAGATGGATCACCTATAATTTTCTCTTTAAGGTGACTGTGAATGTACTTCCATCCTTTTTCTAACTCATCATTACCTTGTGAAGCCTCGGGTTGGTTAATGTCATTCTCTTTATTTCCTCTGTGTAGCTGGATCCTCTTTATCTTCCAAGGTGATATCCTAAGCTGATCTTCAATTTCATCTGCATCATTCATATCTTTCTCTTCCTTAATGAAAGATCATTAGATTCATCAAATATAACATGAATTGATTCTTTAACTACTAAAGTTTTTTGTTGAATACTCTAAAAGCTTTACTATGTGAAGAATAACCAAGAAACATTCCTTCATCAAATTTAGCATCAAATTTATCAAGGTTCGATTTTTCATTATTCAAAACAAAACATCGGCAACTAAAACATGAAAATAACTAATGTTAGGTTTTCTTCCTTTCCAAAGTTCATAAGGGGTCTTTTTCAAAACAGGTCTAATTAATGCATGGTTTAAACATAACATGCTGTGTTGATAGCTTCAGCCCAAAAATACTTTGAAATATTGCTCTCACACAATATGGTATGGACCATTTCTTCTAAGGTTATGTTCTTTCTTTCTACTACTTCATTTTGTTGGGGTATCCTAGGTGCAGAAAAATTATGTTCAATGCCATTTTTATTTCAAATTTTTAAAAGATTGATTTTCAAACTCTTTTCCATGATCGCTCCGTATTGATAAAATAGAAGAACTCTTTTTATTTGTAATATTTTTAAATAATTTTTGATATGAGAGAAAAGCTTCGTCTTTGCTAGCCAAGAATAAAACCCATGTAAATCGTGAAAAATCATCGATCACAACAAAACCATATCTTTTTCCTCCTAGACTAGTTGTTCTTATAGGATAAAATAATCCATATGCAAGAGCTCTAAAGGTCTAGTGTTGAAAACCAAATTTTTTGATTTAAAAGATACTTGGGTTTGTTTTCCAATTGATAAGCATCGTAAATCTTATCTTTTTCAAAAACAAGTTTTGGCAAACCATTCACTAAATCCTTTTTGATCAATTTAGATAATAAATCCATACTTGCATGAGCTAACCTATGATGTCATAACCAGCTATCATTAGTTTCAGCATTCATAGCAACTAGGCAATCAACATTCTGGTCATACAAATCATTTAAATCAACAATATACACGTTACCATACCTATGACCAACAAATTTCATACATTCATTAGCAGAATCTATAACAATGCATAAGGATGATTCAAATGTAACTTAAATCCTTTGTCACATAACGACTAATGCTAAGTAAGTTGTGTTTCAGTCCATCTACAAGCAAAACATTATCGATGTAAGTATGAGGTGTGATACTATTTTGCTAATGCCAATTATTTTACCTTGATCATTATCACCAAAAGTAACAACGCCTCCATCTTTTGCATCCAAAGTAATGAATTGTGATTCATCACCCGTCATGTGTCTTGAGCACCCACTATCCAAATATCATTTTCTTTTAGTTGCTTGGGTAGCAAGACATACTGCATACACAAATTCAAATCTTGCTCTTAGGTACTCAAGCTTTCTTAAGTCCTTTTGGGTTAGTTAAAATAGTTAAAATAGTTTCTTTTGGAACTCATATTTTTCTAACATTGTGTGTGTGACAAGTATAAGCTTTGTATCCTAATTTACCATATTTAAAGCATGTAATCTTTGTAGAATCATCAGCATGCCATAAAGATTTTTCAAAAACTTTTGTCTTTCAAAAGGGTTGTATCCAAGACCAGCTCTATTATAGACTGCTGTTTGACTACTTAGTATCATTTCTAATTTTTTTAAACTCAATGTAAATCTATCTATAATTGGCTTTAATCTATCTACTTCATTTTTCAAATCTTAGTTTTCCTTTAGCAAAGATTCATTATCTTTTAAAATTCTTTCTTTCTCAAGATTAAGATCTTTAATTTTATTTTTCAAAACTCTATTCTTTGAACTTAAAATTTTAAAATCATCAATCAATTCATAAAATGCACCATGTAGTTCATCAAAAGTAACGTCATCTAGAAACTAGGACTTACCTCATTGTCATCTGCTATAAAGCATACATTGGCGACTTCGGTTTTATCTTCATTTTCAGAACTTGTAACTTCACTGTCGCTCTATGTAGCTAGCATTGCTTTCTTCTTCATTCTTTTAGGTTCTTTCTTTAATTGGGAACATTCTAGCCTGATATGTCTTGGCTTTTTGCACTCGTAGCATATTTGAGGCTCATCTTTCTTTTTTTCTTTGTTGTGTTCTCCTTTTATGAATTATTTTCTTTTTCTTCCAAACTTCTTTCTTCTCATAAATCTTTTGAATTTTTTGGAGATAAGTGTCATTTCATCATCCTTTCACTGTCACTAGTTTTTTCTCACTTTCATCATTTTGAGTGGTACTCTTTAAGGCCATTGTTCTTTTCTTCTTTGACTCATCCTCATCAATGTGTTGTCGTTGCTGAAGCTTGTGAGTCATTAAGGAACCAACTAACTCTTCAAGTGATAGTGTGTTGAGGTCTTTTACTTCTTGAATTACAGTAACCTTGGCCACCCAAGACCTAGACAAGGATCTTAAAATTTTTCTAACAAGATCACCATTAGCATAAGATTTTCCTAAACTTTTCAGTCCATTAACAATATCTGTAAACCTTATAAACATGACAGTGATATTTTTAGCAGAATCCATTTTGAATATTTCATACTTATGAACAAGCATATTTATTTTAGATTCCTTGACTTGATTAGTACCCTCATGGGTGATTTCAAGTCTATCTCAGATTTCCTTAGCAGATATGCATGTAGAAATACGATTAAACTCATTGCATCAAGTGAACAGTAAAGAACATTCATAGCTTTTGCATTTAATTGAGCTAATTTCTTATCTTGCTCATCCCATTCTGACTTTGGTTTTGGGATGTCAAGACCATCAGTCTTGATGGTGGATGTGTGAGGTCCATTAATTATGATTCCCCATAGATCATAATCAAGTGCTTGTATAAAAATTTTCATACGTGCTTTCCAATAAGTGTAGTTTGTTTCATTGAACAAATATGGTCTATTAGTTGACTGTTTCTCAGTCAAAACAGATTCCATTTGGATTACTACTAATCTTTGGCTCCAAGCTACTTAAAGCAAAAGAAATAAAGAGCACGCTGCTCTGATACCACTTGTTGCCCAGATGTAGCAACCTAAGAGGGAGATAAATTGGGTATTTAAAATTAATTACGCATATATGTGCTTATCAAATTTTAATTGGCAGCGGTGTAGTGATGTGAACACAACAATATCACAAAAATAATGTAGGCAATCAAACACAGAGATTTTTATAGTGGTTCAGTGCCAACCCAGCACTTACGTCCACTCCCCAAAAATCCTTTGAAAATTTTACTACAATCGTATTACCAATAATTGCAATTCCTAGCCTTACCAGGCTAGTCCTCTTGTTACACGACACAAGGCAGCTAAAATCCTAGCCTTACCAAGCTAGTCCTCTTGTTTCACGGCATAAGGAAGCCAAACAATTAAGGGTTAAACCTAACCCTTTTACAGGATACAAAATATGTTCAGAGAAAATTAACATAGTGCTCCTAGAATGAGCAAATATTCAAAGATAAATACGTTACAATTTTATAGACAATCTTCAGCAATAAATGAAACTCTTTGAAGTAGCTAAAGATTGAATGCTTGTGGAAGCTTTAATGATCGATAGGGATGAACAGTAAATGATCTTCAAGTCTTTTTGATTTTAACACATAGCTTCCTTTCAACAACCAAGAATATATGCAATAATGGCTCTCTCTTTCTTGTATGCTTCTTTTGTTGCGCTTGCTTCTTCTATACTCAGCTATTTAAAGCATTTGATCTGTAAAAATATCCATTAAACTTAATCAGAATTAATGAAAAGTAAAACAGAAAGAAAAGATAGTCGTTGAAAACATTTTTCTTGAGCATTGAATGCACTGATATCCATTTGAAGAAGAAAGAGCTCTGCCATTTTTTTCAAAGAATCAGAAGCCAATTTCAGCTTTGGCTAGCTAGCTAGATAAAAATCTAGTTAGCTATCTATAAAGAGAGCATGGCCATAAGAGAATTTCAGCTTTCCATTAGCTAGCTTAAGAAGAACTTCAATTAGCTATAATCAAATATCACACGGCCAGAAGAGAGAGATGCAAACCATTAGTTAGCTGGACCAAAGGTCCAGTTAGCTAATCCAATATTTTACACGGCCAGGAGAGAGATGCAAACTATTAGTTAGTTGGACCAAAGGTCCAGTTAGCTAATCCAATACTTCATATGGCTAGGAAAGAGAGATATAAACCATTAGTTAGCTGGACCAAAGGTCCAATTAGCTAATCCAATATTTCACACGGCCAGGAGAGAAAGATGCATAGCAATATAGCTAGCTGGACTAAAGATCCAGTTAGCTATATTCAAAAGACACATGGCCATGATAGATGTGTAGGGTAAAGATAGTTAGTTGGAGTTTAACTCCAGTTAACTAAGCTCAAGAAACTCATGATAAAAGAGAAAAAACTCAGCCCGTTAGCTAGCTGGACTAAGAGTCCAGTTAGCCATTTCCATTAAGTGTTCGGCCAAGAAAGAGGTCTACAACATCTGCTAGTTAGTTGGACTAAAAGTCTAGTTAACTGTTTCAATCATGCACATGGCTAGAAGAAGGTTCAGGAGTCATAGCTAGCTGAAAAATCAGCCCAATTAACTTATTTGAAAGTCCATACGGCCAGGAGAAAAATCATGCCATCCCAGTTAAGGTCATCAGTTCTAGTTAATCATTTCAAAAAGGAGTTCGGCCAAGAAAGGGTTGCATGCCATCCTAGTTAATTAGCTGGGTGAAATGCCTAGTTAACCGTTTGAAGAACCACACAGGAGAAGTGTTCATGCGATTTTATCTCAATGAGGCACATTATAATTCATCCAAAAGCATTCTTTGTCAGCTTCATTTTTCTGCATTGATCTTTATCTCCATAATAAACATATTAGTCCTTAAGATAGTGTTTGATATAAAAAATATTATCCATGGATAAGTGTACGGGATAGAGTTTGTCCTCTGGCTATCCCTAGGGCCCTTGACTATCCATTGATCATATCAAATGCAAAAAGGTAAATCCATAGGATAACTTTTTTTTACTTTTATTTGAAGGGATAACCAGCTATTCCTGCATTCTTTAGGGAATAAATTGAGGGGATATCCTATGGTTAACCATGGATTATCCCGTTGGTTAACTTTATTCCCAGCTATCCCTTATAGTTATGGCTTTTGGGAATAAGAGGGGATATCCAGGGGATATCCCCTCTTATCCCCTATTTCAAACACTACCTAATTGTTTTGTTATCATCAAAAACAATTTAGGGCCAATAGTGATGAATGAGCTTACTCCACTGACAGCTTTCTTTGGGCAAGATTCTCTTTCGGCAATGGCTTCTGAAGAATGGACTTATATGGCAGGCCAGGAAAGGAAGGAGAAACCAAAAAGCTACAACTTCTTGCAAGTATATGGCATCTACTAGGGAACTAAAGAACAATTCACACACCACAAATATGCAGCTATCACATCATCCAATATCAATGCTAAAGTAAAGAATGGTTCACACTCTACAAAATGCTTAGAGTGTCCATTTTGTTTAAAAAAAAAAGCATTAATAATTAAAGAGTTCGCACGTGGATGTATAGAAAAAAATGTACCTTCCTGGAAAATTCTTGACTTACACAATCAAATGGTTGAGCAAGTCAAACTTATTGCTCGTTTCCACACATTCAGCTTACTTGAGGAACTTGCTGCTCGGTACTGCACCATTTTCATTCAATAGGAAAATCTGAGCGCATAAGAGAATTTGCACAAATTATCGTGAACTAAATGTGAACTTTTTAATATTGATTGCAACTAGAATTTACATGCGCAAGTAGATAATGTAGTAACCTATCTTAATAATGGTCCTAATTTATTGACTAAACGTATCTCCTAATAAAGTGATAACAACCCCCCCTCCCTTAATTCCTAAACGCTCGCTTGATGGGGCAAGCGGTGAAGGAAAGGGTATAAAAGGAGACCCATCCTAAGGTCTCAGAACACGATTCTCTCGAGAGAGATCCTAAAGTTTCAGAACACGGTTCTCTCGAGAGAGATCCTAAGTTTCAGAACAAGGTTCTCGAGAGAGATCCTAAGGTTCTCAAGAGAGAAACCTAAAAGTGGAGGCATTGGAATTGAGTCCCTGATCAAGAGCAATCATGAAGGCATACACCATCTGAATGCGAGAGCTCATTGATTAGAAGACCGATCCATCGAGAGGAAGAAGATCAAGATGCGAGAGCTCATTGATTAGAAGACCGATCCATCGAGAGGAAGAGGGAAGATCAAAAGGAAGATCTCCCGTGCAGTCCAAAGGAAGATCAGATTCCTTACCACCATTAAATAATAATGGCTGGAGGTAATTATGTTTAAGCAAATTAAGTCTAACATTTGGTATCAGAGCGAGGTTAAAACCTCTGCCTTATTTGCGAAGATTTCTATTAAGTTTCTCTTTTCAAGCAATTAATGCCGCGTGTTTTTCGTTTTTAGTTTTTCGGATCTCAGGTTGGTTTCGATCAGTTCTTATCTTTGTTCACGGAATTGACAGAAACCATTAAACCTATTTCAGATTCGATTTTGCGGAAACAAAACGTGGCTTCTTTCTTTTCTATTAAAGAGATAGCATTAAAGAAAGAAAAAGAAAAGAAACGTAGCATTAAAGAAAAGAAAAACTAAAGAAGAGAAATGCAGCGGAAACGTGGCTTCAATAACCACATCGGTGAAATATTAAAAAGGGAGAGAAAACTTTCGGTTTTCGTTTTTCTCGCTTATGGTCTTTCCGTTCTCTCACGGGATTTAAAATATGGATTGGTTGGATTTTAAATGCATTTATTATCTGTTTAATGTTTTATTAAATCATGTAACATGATTTATTTTTATCATTTGTTTCTTGAGTTTAAATTTTTGTATTAAAATACGCCTCCTGAGTCTCTATGCCTACGGTGTTTTGCATAGACTGGCCCAAGGGAATAATGAGCTACGGCCGGACGTGTTTTAATTAACAAAAATTTTTCTTAAGATGATAATTTTAAAATTCATTAAATAGATATTGAAATGTTATCTTCTGTTCTGCATACTAGATTTATTCTATGCATGAATTTGGTGGTAGTGTAAAAATCACAGTGCAAATCCTTTCAAGGTCTGATTGGTCAGTTGGTGTCTAGAAAGGTAAAGAGATTGTGGTTACTTAATTGGTTCCGTTGACTGACCTAAGGAAAGCAACGGGGGGACCCCCACTTCTCTTTCACTGGCCTGGCCAATTTGACTAACTCGGATCTTGATTTGGAAATGTTACGTTGATTAAGATCACTACCTAATAATCATGCTAAATTGGTTAATCTATATGCATAATGTCATGTGATCAATATGATGTTGATTAATTGAGGAGTAGCCACAGCATCTTTGATTAATCAAAATTATATATTGAGTTGCAAAGATCACATAAGGTTAGATGACATTAATTGTGACTAATTATATTAATGTAATGAATCTTATCCCACAGGAATTTTTGTTGCACTAATATAATTAATTAGGATGCGATAACAAATTATTTTCTTAATTACCCACAGGAATTAAGAAAGGAATATAATTTGTTAGTCACATCATTAAGCTAATGAGTCTATTTGAGTATAATAACTTAGCCCACAGGTAGTTATTGTATGTTATTGATTCATGTTATTGCATGTTTACATTGGTAAAATATGACATCAGTTATATGCCTCAAATTCAATTACATGAACATGATTTATTTTTTATGCAGCTATTTTGCCTGTTAATATTTCTGATATGAAATGTGACATTCCCGATTTAAGTGGTGATAATTATAAATTATGGAAGGAGAGAATTCTTCTTCAATTAGGGTGCATGGATATTGACTATGCTATCAGGAAGGATGAACCACATTTAGTTACATCTACTAGCACTCAGGCTGAGATTGCTGCGTATGAACGATGGGAACGGTCCAATCGCCTCAGTATGATGTTCATACGTACTAAAATTTCTGCTAGTATACGTGGTTCAATTCCTGAGTGCAAAAATGTCAAGGAACTTCTGAAGGCTATTGATGCACAATTTGAGTCTTCAGATAAGGCAATGGCTAGCACCCTAATGACAAAATTATCATCAATGAAGCTCACTACGGTTGGAGGTGTGCGTGAGCACATCATGAAGATGAGGGACATTGCGGCTCAGTTGAAATCCCTAGAGGTTGAGATGTCAGAATCTTTCTTGGTGCACTTTATTTTGAGCTCACTCCCACAGCAATATAGTCCCTTCAAAATATCTTACAATACACATAAGGACAAATGGTCAATTAATGAACTTCTGACCATGTGTGTTCAAGAGGAAGGGAGGCTGATTTTAGAAATGGGAGAAAGTGCACATTTAGTCACTCAGAGAAAGACTAAAGCTCCCAAAGCCAAACGCAAAGGAAAGGGTAAAGTATCCATCCATACAGAAGACAAGAAGGAGTCCAAGTGCTTCTTTTGCAAGAAGAAAGGACATATAAAGAAAGATTGTCTCAAATTCAAAGCTTGGCTTGACAAGAAAGGTACTCTAACCTCATTCGTATGTCATGAATCCAATTTGGTTATATGTCATAACACATGGTGGATTGATTCTGGTTCTACAATCCATGTTTCAAATACCTTGCAGGGTTTTCTAAATCAAAGGAAACCATTGGGAAGTGAACAAAGCATCTATTCAGGAAACAAGATGGGTTCACATGTGGAAGCAATTGGAACGTGCAGACTTATTTTACATTCTGGTTTTGTTTTGGATTTGGAAAAGACATTTTATATTCCAAGTTTCTCTAGAAATTTGATTTCAGTGTCAAGGCTTGTACCAGCAGGATATTCCTTTAATTTTAATAAAAGCTCTGTTGATTTATTTTATAAATCTAAGCTTATTGGGAATGGTACATTGTCAGACAATCTTTTCCAAATCAATCTGAAAATAATACCACCTATAATGTGATGCACGCCCAAACTGGTATGAAAAGATGTGTTATAAATGAGAATTCCTCTATTTTGTGGCATCGGAGATTAGGTCATATCTCCATTGAGAGAATTAAAAGATTAGTAAAAGATGGAGTACTTGATACTCTTGATTTTACTGATTTTGACACTTGTGTGGACTGCATAAAGGGAAAGCAAACCAACAAGTCCAAGAAAAATGCCAAGAGAAGTTCGGAAATACTGGAGATCATACATACGGATATCTGTAGCCCAGATATGGATTCGTATGGTCAGAGATACTTCATCTCATTTATTGATGACTATTCACGATATATGTATCTCTACCTACTTCATAATAAGAACGAAGCATTAGATGCCTTTAAGGTATTTAAGGCAGAAGTAGAGAAACAATGCGGCAAGCAAATTAAAATCGTGAGGTCAGATAGAGGTGGAGAATATTATGGTAGATACACTGAGAATGGACAAGCACCTGGTCCGTTTGCTCGGTTTCTTGAAGAAAATGGAATTGTTGCACAATACACCATGCCAGGGTCTCCTGACCAAAACGGTGTAGCTGAAAGGAGAAACCGGACATTATTGGACATGGTAAGGAGCATGATTGTCAGCTCTAAGTTACCTAAATCCTTGTGGACTGAAGCTCTTAAAACTGCTGCGTATATATTGAATCGGGTTCCAACCAAGGCTGTTTCCAAAACGCCATTTGAGTTATTTAAAGGTTGGAAACCGAGTCTGCAACATATACGTGTTTGGGGATGCCCATCTGAAGTAAGAGTCTATAATCCACAAGAAAAGAAACTAGACCCAAGGACTATCAGTGGATACTTTATTGGATATGCTGAGAAGTCCAAGGGTTATAGATTTTATTGTCCATCTCACAGCACTAGGATTGTGGAATCAAGAAATGCAAAATTTCTTGAGAATGACTTGATCAGTGGGAGTGATCAATCTCAGTATTTGGCTTCTTCTGAGAAAGATCATTCAGTTATTCCAGCTTCCACTTCAAGTGAGGGATTGGTTGTTATTTATAGCACTCCTCAAACTCAATTAAGTGCCCAACAACCAGTCATTGAGATTTCACAAGCTGATGGTAATCTAGAAGATCGTGTTGTTCATCAACAATCAGTTGTGCAAGATACTCCTCAAGAGGTCATTGACACAACATTAAGAAGATCAACTAGAATAAAGAAATCAGCAATTCCTAGTGATTATGTTGTGTATCTACATGAATCTGACTATAACATTGGAGCCGAAAATGATCCTGAAACGTTTTCACAAGCCATGAGTTCTAAGGAATCAAACTTGTGGTTCAATGCCATGAAAGAAGAGATGGAATCTATGGCATCTAATCGAGTCTGGGATCTTGTTGAGTTGCCTGATGGTGTAAAAGCCATTGGATGTAGATGGATCTTCAAAATAAAGAAAGACTCACAAGGCAACATTGAGAGATATAAAGCAAGACTCGTTGCCAAAGGATTCACTCAGAGGGAAGGAATCGACTACACGGAGACATTTTCTCCTGTATCCAAGAAAGACTCTCTCCGAATAATTATGGCATTGGTAGCTCATTTTGATTTTGAGTTACATCAAATGGATGTGAAGACCGCATTCCTTAATGGAGATCTAGAGGAAGAGGTTTACATGAAACAACCTGAAGGATTTTCCTCTAGTGATGGTGAGCATTTGGTTTGCAAACTTAAGAAATCCATATATGGATTGAAACAAGCCTCACGTCAGTGGTATTTAAAATTTCATGATGTGATCTCTTCCTTTGGTTTTGAAGAGAACATCATGGATCAATGTATATACCAGAAGGTTAGTGGGAGCAAAATTTATTTCTTGGTCCTATATGTGGATGACATTCTACTTGCAACCAATGATAAAGGGTTGCTACATGAGGTGAAACAATTTCTCTCTAAAAATTTTGATATGAAAGATATGAGTGAGGCATCTTATGTCATTGGCATTAAGATCCATAGAGAAAGATCTCGAGGCATTTTGGGATTGTCTCAAGAAACTTATATCAATAAAGTCTTGGAGAGATTTCGGATGAAAAATTGTTCACCAAGTGTTGCACCTATAGTGAAGGGTGACAAGTTCGCTTTGAACCAGTGCCCTAAAAATGAACTTGAACGGGAACAGATGCACAACATTCCATATGCTTCAGCTGTTGGAAGCCTAATGTATGCTCAGGTTTGCACAAGACCTGACATAGCATTTGCAGTAGGAATGTTGGGAAGATATCAGAGTAATCCAGGTTTAGACCATTGGAGAGCTGCTAAAAAGGTCATGAGGTATCTTCAAGGGACCAAGGACATGCTCATGTATAGACAAACTGATCATTTGGAGATAGAGGGCTACTCAGATTCGGACTTTGCTGGCTGCGTTGATTCTCGGAAATCAACATCAGGATTTATATTTATGTTAGCTGGTGGAGCCATATCATGGAGGAGTGCAAAGCAGACCTTGACTGCTACCTCTACTATGGAAGCGGAGTTCGTTGCTTGTTTTGAGGCTACATCGCAAGGTGTATGGTTGAAGAGTTTCATCTCAGGGCTTAGAATTGTTGACTCCATTACTAGGCCAATTAAACTGTACTGTGACAATTCAGCTGCTGTATTTTTGGCTAAAAACCATAAGAGTGGTAGTCGAAGTAAACATATCGACATTAAGTATTTAGCCATAAGAGAACGTGTTAAAGAGAATAAAGTGGTCATAGAACACGTTAGCACTGAATTGATGATAGCTGATCCTTTGACTAAAGGCATGCCAATTAAGAAGTTTAAGGATCATGTGATAAGAATGGGAGTTGGTTCCATGATATAATTGTATTGATAACAATTTGTACAATGAAACTCTTATTCCAATCGTTTGTTTATTTCTCATTCAGGTGTACACGTTATATAACTTTTGAGAAATGACAAACTTTTCTTTTGGACTCTGAATAAACATATGGTTTATTCATTATGTTATGTTGTCACATTTGGAATGGTGATAAAGAAATTGAATGCATTGTAATACATAGAAGATAATACTCAATTATAGAGGACCTATCGCTATGATTCATGTATTTAGTTTCTTGTTCAGTGTTGATAAAATATACGGACCAAGTGGGAGAATGTAGTAACCTATCTTAATAATGGTCCTAATTTATTGACTAAACGTATCTCCTATTAAAGTGATAACAACCCCCCCCTCCCTTAATTCCTAAACGCTCGCTTGATGGGGCAAGCGGTGAAGGAAATGGGTATAAAAGGAGACCCATCCTAAGGTCTCAGAACACGATTCTCTCGAGAGAGATCCTAAAGTTTCAGAACACGGTTCTCTCTCGAGAGATCCTAAAGTTTCAGAACAAGGTTCTCGAGAGAGATCCTAAGGTTCTCAAGAGAGAAACCTAAAAGCGGAGGCATTGGAATTGAGTCCCTGATCAAGAGCAATCATGAAGGCATACACCATCTGAATGCGAGAGCTCATTGATTAGAAGACCGATCCATCGAGAGGAAGAGGAAAGATCAAAAGGAAGATCTCCCGTGCAGTCCAAAGAAAACCAGGAAGATCGGATTCCTTACCACCATTAAATAATAATGGCTGGAGGTAATTATGTTTAAGCAAATTAAGTCTAACAGATAAGAGACTTGATGGGCATATAAAATAGGCCCATTCAAACTCCTTCATTAATTTCAATCTTGGGTAGATTTCCTATACAAATTCCTCTCCTTTTTAAACCTAAAGTTTGGGTACAGACTGCATATATTCTCTCCCTTAAGAAAAGGATACCATATTTCATCCAATTTATCAATGACCAACTTGAAACAACCTCACTCAAGAAACTTTTTTAGCCAATTCATAAGTCATGCATGTGGTTGCTCTACTTATTCACATGCTGTCAATAACAAAATCATTTTGTTTTCATGGAAAATTATGTTCTACTGCAGCAAAGTAATAACATTCTGCTTGGAACAATTAGTTTCTTTTATTGCCAAGTAATAGTATGAAAAAAAAAAGAAATAATATAATGCTGTGTAGTTTAAATATGTAGTGCCAGAGGATAAAACAGACATATTTTGCTGTTGTGCCTAAAACTAATTAGCTTTGCAAAAATACCTAAGCGAAAAGAAAATATTTACACCAAAATCCATTTTTTCCAGTGGGGATTTAAAAATCTAGTTGTTTTACCTTGTTACATGAACCACTTATCTCTAATACCACATTCTGATAAATTTTACTCTTCTGACTCATATGTTTTGTATAGTTTAGAGTCTATCTCTTAATGCAGGGCATCTGCTACACTGCAAGCCTCCTGTTCGCATCAGATTACCTTTATGATGAACACAAACTAAGTTATGAAAGAATGGAAAAAAGAAATAAAGCATACAGAAACAGTAGAAAGAATTAGATTGTCTTCCAGTACTGGGTCTAGACTAAAACTTAAATATAATTAAGCTAAGAACGGAAAATGACAGTAAAAAATGAAAATTCATCGAGATGAGAAGTGGAACAAACTTTTCAAGGATGTATGTAGTAATTCCATTTAATTTGAGATCATCAGATTTACAGACAGATGCGAGGAGATCCATTGCTAGCTATAAAGAGAACTGAAGATACTTCAATATAGATATTGGGCATTTAAGCAATAGAGACAAGGAATTGTTCACCATAAATAGTAGTTTAAGAGGGGTGCTTAAAAAGAGAAGGCTTCACAGGACAGGGTGAAGCAGTTGTAGGTAGATCAATTATCAAAAATAAGAGTATAAGGAGAACACAAAAAATATGGTGGTGTCCAAGGAGATCTCCAAGTTATACTCTCTATAAAACAAAAACGCAATGCCGAACAAAGCTACTCAGATCTGTAAGATTCTTGAGATATCACGGAATACTCCAATAATAAGGATTAAAGTTCCAACTGCACCAGCTGTCACAGACCAGTATGCATAGTGCCAAGACTAGATCGCATGTGAAGCACCTGCATGGCAATGCATGTCAAGCGCTGGCATTGCATGGCACAGCATGTTTTGTTGCAATGCCAAACTGTAAGGGTGTCAGTACAGCGCACTTAAAATGTTGCTTCATAAAGATTGGCAAGAATGTAACATGAGTGAGATAACAACACAAATCAAGTGCTCAAAGTGAGAAGACTTTAAGCAGTACTTGTTGTGCAACAACAGAATAGTCCATTATAACTTTATTGTTATACTCAACTCATGACATATATACATCATTGCCTCCAAGCTCCATGAATGGTAATTGAAGTGAGATAACAAAACGACCAGCATGCATCACATATTTATTTATAACCCCAATAATGTTTCCTAGACCCCAAATTCCTGTCAAGTGAACTAACAGTTGGGAAACAAGATTTATTGATTAAAGCTAGTCGTACATCAGTAATCCCACTGTGATACCGCGAGCCTCCACAGGTCGCCAGTTCTCCAAACCCATGCAAGTATACCCATTTATTCAATTTGACGTCCACCAAGACAATGACTTTTTCAGCACTCTTTTTAAAGACATTCAAAAGGAAATCTTCATATAAATTTCTTTCGACATATAACCTGCTTAATAAACTCGCAAGTTCATTGAGGTTTCCGGAAGCAAAACTAATGATAGAGCGAGCGAGCGAGCGAGCGAGAGATCAAATCCTCTCAACCAGGAGCAACAAAGCAACTCGCTAATGACACGAGATCGAGGGATAAAAAGGGCTTCAGACCTCAGCAACGGAAATGCGGTCTTCGAGATCGCAAAACCGAGCAAACTCCAAAGGGATTCAAGGACGATTCGAGAATCAGAAGAGAAAAAAAGAGAGAGAGAGAATTTGAACTGAAAGTTCGAGAAGATGAAATGATGATTTCACGAAACAAAAATCGGAGAGGAGTTGGAGATCGAACCAGCTGTCGTATTTGGATGCAGTCCTCTTGTCCCAGCGACCAACGGTTCGCTGGGGAAGACAGATGGCCCCATCGTCCCGCTCCTCAGCGAAACCCATTTTTAAAAAATTGAAGATATTTTTAAATTTTTATTTTTATATTTTTATTTTAGTTTAATCTTTAAACAAATTAATGTCAAATATTTTTTATTGGTGGGGCACGTAAGTACACGGTGAAAGATGTTAAGCTAGCATCCTACTTGGATAAAAAACTTTAATTTAGATCGGATCGGATCAACCAACGGAAACGCATTTTCAATAATTCATTAACATGACTTTTATAATCTTAATCCTATCTGACAACTTGCTGCCCACATTACTTGGCCCCCATTTTGATGGCCAACCATCAACTATCCCGGCTTTTGTTAGCGACCAGACGATATCCCTAACAAATATTGACATGGTTTTAAAAATTGGATTAAATCAGTCCAACCAAAAATTAATCACCAGTTTGATCAAGTTTTATCATTAAAGTTAACTTTTATATAATCCGATGAAAATAAAAAAATTTATTGAATCAATTGAATTCTGAAGAACCGATCCAACCTGATTTTTAAGCTTTTTAGTTTTGATATGTAAAATTAAGATTACTTTTTTTAGATTTTTAATTTTTTACTTAGATTGATATTTATATTTTATTATTTTTATATTATTAACTTAAAAATTAATTATAATATCATTCGATTACACTAGTAGAAAAAGCATTTTTAGCGACCGCCATAGGCGGTCGCTAAAAGTTAAAAAGCGGTCGCTAATAGTTTTTAGCGACCGTTTAGCGACCGCCACGTGCTGGCCGTCAGAAACTCGTCGTTAAAGACTTTTAGCGACCGCCAATGGCGGTCGCTATAGTATTGGCGACCGCTTGAGCGACCGCTTGACGGGGGACAAAATTTTACTATTAGCGACCGCCTGAAGGCCTTTAGCGACCGCCTAGGCGGTCGCTAATACTATATATTTATATATTTTTTTTTTGCTATTTTCTGACTATTAGCGACCGCCTAGGCGGTCGCTAATACTATAAATTTTTTATTTTTTTATTTTCTATTTTCTGACTATTAGCGACCGCCTGAACTCCTTTAGCGACCGCCTAGGCGGTCGCTAATACTATATATTTTTAATTTTAGCATTTTTTATTTCTGTTCTGAAGAAGTAAAGGCGACATCCTTTTTTAAGCCTTTTGCGACCGCCTAGGCGGTCGCTAATAGTGATTTTTGTTATTTTTTTAATTCGTTTTGTTTTTGTTATTATTTTTTTTTTGTTTGGGTACCTGTACCTATTTTACAAAATTATATAAACTAAATATTAAAATTAAATTGTACACACACAATAAAAGTATAAACTAAAAAAACAATTTATTTATATTAATAAATCTGCAACGTCTTTGATTTACAATCCAAAAAAAATATCTAATACAATTTTCACAAAAAAAAACATAAAGAAAACAGTTGTCCCAATGCAACACCAGTCAATCAACCTGAAACAAAAAATTAAATTTATTAATCAATAAAATATAAATATAATTAAACAGATTTGATCTACATTCATTTTCATGGACCTATATGATGGCAGAGCTAGAGTACAGCAGTTAGTTAATCAGCAGGCAATGATTGCAATTTATTTTCAATAAAAACTCTAATGCAATAAATATATTTTTAATTTGTTAGATATGGCCAAACTGTATCGAACCAAAGTTTTGGGCAAACTATACCAAATCATTCCAGAACTAGTATGGTTCAATGATTTAATACATAGGCCAAATCACCTCAAATCGATCCCAAGTACTTTTCACCAGAAGCCATGGGAAGGCTTAGCATTGGCTCTAGCGTTCACTACAAGAAAATAGTATAATAGTGACAAAAATTTCCATCACTATTCCGTCACAAACTGGGTTTAGTGACGGATTAGTGACGAAAATCTTATCATCACCATTTTTGCCGTCACTAAATTTAGTGACGGAAAGAGGTCCGTCACAAAATAATAGTGATGGATTTGTGACGAAATATTTCATCAAAAATTTATGACGGAACATATTTTTCATCACTAAATTGTGACGGATTAGTGATGGACTATCCATCACGCATTATTCCATCACTATTCCGTCACAAATATTTTCATCACTATTCCATCATAATTTAGTGACGGATTAGTGACGAAAGAATCCATTAATCATTTGTTATTGTTCCATCACTAATCAATCACTAATATTTTCGTCACTAATCCGTCACTATTATTTCTATCAGAAATCCATCACTAATTCATCATTAACCTAATAAAATTTCATCAAATTTTTATTCTTATAAATTTAAAATTATTTTAAAATTATAATATATTTAATGCATTCTAATGAAAAATTAAATTTAAGAATAAAAAATGCACTTCATAAAATAAGATAAATATATCTGTATACATCAACAATACTAATGTTTTATACATTAGACATCAAATTATTAAGATATCTTCGGCTTCCTTAGGGACTCTACACTTAAGAAATGTACATCTGAAGCAATCCTTTGAACACCATTTACTAGCTCCCTCTAGTCTGAAGTGAACAATGTTAAGTTTCTTCCGTATGCTTTCTTCCAGATCTGTTTGATAATACTTCATGTCATAAAAGAACGGTGCTCTGAAAATCATCCCTCCTTCATATGGGTGGGAGCAATTGGCTGTATTGTGGGGCTGCTTTTGCTGAAGTTGGCAGTAGGATGCAAGCAACGTATTGCTGCACACAGGATTTCCTTGTTAAACCCATTTCATAACAATCATATGAAAAAGGATTAATTATAAAATTAAAAAATATATATACAGCATCTTGTAATATGACTGAATTGCAAGAGCATTTTAAAGGACTTACCTGTAATCCTCGTCTGTCAAGTACTTCTGCAATTCCGGTAGAACAGGAGTGCTGAACTCATCCTCAATGTTGCGGTATCTACACACCTGTCAAAGAGGCATTAACAGATGATACGATAATACTAAAGAAACAGAACAATAGTGACATGATTATTCTCCAAAATAGAAATTTCTGATCAAACATGACAATGTCCATAAGATCAACTTTACAATTCTCAGCAAATTTTCCAACAGAGTGAAAAGGAATGCAGATGGCATAAATTGCCAAAGGAATATGACAATATTTAGAGGCAGAAAAACACATGGAAATAGCTTATCAACCATTAGGTATGTTGAACAGCATGTAATAGCTAAGACAATTAGGAGGATTTCAGTTGTTGAATAATTGTTGATACCGCAAAGTTGAGTAAAAGAGAATACTTACAGCAAGCTTTCTAGCATTTCTACAGAAATTCTTGATATATGCTTTAGAAATGGCATCAGGATCTCTACCAATTCGCTTCAGGATATTTCTCGCACGTTGCTCCATCACAAGACAATCAGACTCAGCCTTAGCTTGGTAGATCTTTTGCAGGCTGACATAATATCTGTACAATAGAAGAACCCATTGGATAACTAAATGTAGTAACTTAAAATAAATCCAAGTTACCTATACTAGAATCTAGGCACTAACTCAGTCAAAGATGTCATATCAGGTATGGATCCCTCGAGAGGTGGCTCTCCATCACCCTCATTCTCGATAAATTCCTGCAAAGAACAGTAATATTATAGATTAGGATGTAGAATGCAGTATGTTTAAGCTGTATCTACCTAAAGATAAGAAATCACTTTAATGTACAAACATGACATGTAGGATGACATGAAGGATAACCTTGAACTTAATAAATATAAAACAATGGGAACTTTTGTTTAGTTTGCTCTGGTAGACTCCTTTCTGAACCAAAGGAGTACAACTGGATAAAATTTAAAAATGAAAAACAGCACATGTTTTGTGATGATGCACATACATTCAGAGAATTTCAAAAGTAACATAAACGGTATGCAAATCGTTATGGAGAGTGTAAGCATGATATGGGTGATAGTCTTATATAATAAATTAAGAAATACCAAAAGGAATAAAAATCCAGCATTATTCTGTGGTAATGCAGTTTTCACCTATTAATATGTTATTTGAACTACCTTCACAACGAGCCAGTAACTGCTTGATCTAACTTCAGACATGAGAGAGAGCCAAATTGGTGGCATTGCAATCTGAAGTTTTATACTGAGCTGCTGCAAGATGGCATTTCAGGCATTTCAGAAATTAAGGTTCTATTCAATTCTGACTTATCTTTTAGTTAAATACATCACAGCATTATTGTTCAATGTCGAAGCTTCATTGGTACAACTTACAAGTACTTTAGCAAACCTCTTTGATCAAATAAACAATGGCCACAAGTCCCACAAACTGGCATCAGAATAAATCACATTGTATAGCCTCCTAGCTCGCTGTTCATCTTGCATAAACTAGATAGTCATATCCTTAACCCAGGTACTTTGATGGGACATAATTTACTGTAACATATATCTTCTATCCAAATGTTAGCTAAAATAAAAATATTTGACATGATATTAATGAAATAGCACATTAAAAAAGATTTAAAAAAAATCATGCAAATTCTATAAGGTATGTACAAGAAATCACTTATATCATCTTTTTGTAATGAGAAAACACCATCAACCTAGAGTTACTCCAGGTATTTTAGCCAAACAGAAATAAGAATAACTTGCAGAATCATTATTCCTATAAGAAAGAACCATCCCTATTTCACTTTTTTATTTTTGTTGAACCAAACACAACTGAATGGTTGAACAATATCATCAAATCAAACACACAATTGGGCTCCATCACCTGGACACATACTGGTTTCTTTCTTCTTTCTTCTTCTTATATCTTTTTGCAGCATTATCAAGAACAAATAAGTGGTATTTAAGTTGAAATGGGACTTAAATCTAGTATTTGTAGAACTCTAGCATCACAATTCAATAAGGGCTGCAAAATAAATACCTATGAATGTCATTGGCATATGTGATATGTTACTGCATCAGCCAATGGCAACATTCAAAATATGGTTTGAAAAGATGCCATCAAATTTTCTACAGCATAAATGAAACAAGAGGTGGAACTCTGAAAACTAACAATAGAAATGCCTTCACCTTTAAAGCTGCCACCAAAACCCAGAAATCTGCAGATGTTGAGTCAACTTGAACAGCAGCATCATTGATGAGTTGACAAAGATGAGAACCTAATTTGTAAGAAACATGACAAGCATTAGCTTCCAAACACAGTTAATTTATCGAGAATCCAATATTATTTTTCCATGCACATGCAAACTCAAAAGTTTACACTGTGCTCATCAAGTCAAACCACCGCTATTGATGTCACTAAGTGTTAAAAAGAAGCATTAAGGCAAGCAAATTGAACAGAACCACCAGATTGACCAAACTGGGATAAAGCAACACATCAAGCACACAAACCCTAACCTCACCCTATAATTTGCCTATATCAACACAACTTGGCGAGCACAATAAAACACTATTCATTGACTACTACCAACATCCAAATAAAATAGGATCAAAAGCTTGTAACGCAATCGATTTTAATGAAAAATGCCTAAAAATCCAAGAATCTTTCTTCAGATTTGTCAAGATGCTATCAGATCATGTCTCTGATGAACTTTAATCTCAATTTATGCCAAAATAGGCTTGGAGAATTAGACATGCTTCAGAATTTACTGCACTGGCCCATCCCATAAACCTGAGAATATGATGACTCGCTCCTCAATTGCAGCATTCGAGTCACATGGCACTTTGGTGTTTGATAATTAAATATGATGCACAAGGCCCTCATAGACAGAGTGCTCTGCATCCTCCGCATCCCTTTCACTATTTTCTTTCTTATTTTTCCTCCTCTTTTCTCTCAAATTCCTTTTCTTTTCACTATTTCTAGTTATTTAACTGTGTTCTTCCATGGCATCTACATCAATGCTCAATTTTAGGGATCATATTTTATCACATTTCAGTCGGAACTGAACCATATTTTGAAACTAAATGTTCCATAAGGTATTAGTGTGGATCGATATGGGACAGCAATCTAGAGTGTGGCATTTTCTCTATTTATACCGATACATCACAGAAAGAATGCATGGAATTTGAGAATCATACTGGCAGAGTTTGTTTTATATGCCAGCCACACCATTCTATTAGTAATTCCTGCAATTAAAATTATAAATGAGAATCATACTGGCAGAGAATAACCACCTTTGATGGCAGCAAGTGCATCCTAAAAATGAAAAGTTTATTTTACACATATACTAAGTATTTTAGATCATAAAAATGAGAGAGAAAATCATGCATCAAAGGTTTGAAGGAAATGGGTAAAAATCTTCCTAGCTACTCTAACAAACATGAAAGGCACAAGGGAGTTCTTCCAAGTGAATGGAAATGCTGACCGATAAGGTAATAAACCTTATCACAAAACCACTGCAATTTCTGTAACCCCAGAAAAATTATAAAGGTAAGAGGAAGGCTCATATGGCCCTTTTGCATTCTAGGCAGTGTTTCAGTTTCCTAAACAAGAAAAGCTAAATTATATCATCATGGAGAAGTGAAGTATGGTGGCAAGCTATGGAATTTCAAGGATCAACTCCTGCACGTTAATAGATCAAAGTAACAGTAGAGTAACTAAATTTTCAGTACATTGACCTGTCAAAATGAATAATGAGAACACTACCATGAATTTGTAACCTATAGCATTGTCTTGTTCTATTTTGGATCCAACTCTAATCAAATTCTGAGAACAAAAAGTTATGCATAGATCAAAAGAGACAAACCTCCATTGGTTGGATTGACACTCCGATTAAGGACAGTGGGTAGCATATAATTTTAAACCCAAGCTGCTCCAGTTCAATAGGGTTCAATATGGGAGTTTTACCTCCACCTTCAAGCATGTTAGCCTACAAAACAGAATAAAAATACTTAACAATGAGAATATCTCAACAGTGTCTTGGATTGACACTCCTGTGTCTTGGATCCAGACGCCGCCTGAGAGGTTGTTGCCTGCATGGCTGCCTGACTGATAGCTCCTCCCAGAGTTCCTACCAAGAATATGAAATTTCCCTAGGCTGTGTCATTGTCCCTCATCCTGGATTCAGGTGTAGTGGGCTCCAGTGCACGGTGTTCCCGCTGTGCTCGAGCGGCCCACTTAATTGGAGAGTGAGCACACTTTGAATTGCTCTGCGTCCTGTCCCGGGACTTAGACATTGTGCCAGCCTCTTTCAAGCCTTTCTTCGAATGACTGCTGGGCGCTTTTGCAGTGACATTATTCCCAGGATTAGTCTCCTCCTAAAGCAAACCAAAACTGTGCCTACTGTGTCGGCCGACTTCCCCTTCCTCCAGATATGTTGAAGGGCGAGGGGGTAGGGGGACCGTTGGTGAGCAATTTTGGATGGCTTGGACCACCCACCGCCATCATCCAGCCTCCCCTACATCAGGGAGTTATCCGATCCAGCTTCCCCGATGAAAGGTTCTTTTCCTTTTGTTTGGGACTTGTCCATATTGTTGCATGGGGCCATCATTTTCTTTCCTGCCGACGTCGGTCTTTGTTTGGGTGGCAGCCAGCGCTGAACAACTAGTAACCATGGGCCAAGGCTCTGTCTGCCCACAGCCGCATAACCCCGCTACTCTGTCGTAGCTTCTACATTGTCAGGCTGCAACTCTGCTGGGGTTCCATCGCCAGCAGCCGAGCATTCTCCTTCGGAGAGGTGGAATAGCCCGCAGTGGAGGCAAACTCCCTCTAGATGTTCATAGACAAACCGCTGCCATCGGTTGCCTTCCGAACCGCCCACTAAGACGCCTGGTATCAGAGGGTGGGAGAGATGGATTCGAATGGCAACTCTAGCAAAGCTGAGTCGCTGTTGTTGAACAGTGCAATCATCCAGATCCACCATTTCATCGGTCCAACTGCATATCCTCCTCAGAGTCTCCCTTCCCGTAGAATCTCGAGGACGACGAGGACGAAGATGATCTCCAACGACATGGCGATCACCGGCTCTCCTCTGTTTTTGATCCTTTGCTTGATGCCGGAAGTCGGAAGCGAGTTGGGAAACGCAGCCGCAAAATCCAAGCTCCGTTAAGGCACTGGATTAGAACGCCGGGGGGTGGGGGGGACGGAGCTTGAACGCAGGGGGGCACGATCCAGTACGCAGAACGCCGGGGGAGGGGGGGGGGGACTGAGCTTGGGCACTGGATCTGGATCAAAGGAGGGGGGGGGGGACGGAGCTTGGAGGAGGATCGATGAGAGGGGGGGGGGGGCGCACGATCCAGTACGCAGAACACCGAGGGAGGGGGGGGCTCACGATCCAGTACGCAGAACGCCAGGGGAGGGGGGGGACTGAGCTTGGGCACTGGATCTGGATCAGAGGAGGGGGCGGACGGAGCTTGGAGGAGGATCGATGAGGGGGGGGGCGCACGACCCAGAACGCAGAACGCCGGATGGGGGGGAGACGGAGCTTGGGCACAGGATCGATTAATTAGGGCATTGGGGGGGGGGGTGGGGAAGGGACGGAGCGCAGGATCGATTAATTGTCATAATTTTTTAAAAAAAATTTAGAGTATAAATTTGTTACTAATTTAGTAACGAATTAATCTTCCGTCACTAATTTGCGATAGATTAGTGATGGATAGAATAATCCGTCACTAATTTAGTGATGGATTGCCATATCCGTCACTAATTTGTGACGATTTCCCCATCCATCACTAATTAGTGACGGATTAGTGATGGAAGACAATCCGTCACTAATTAGTGATGGATTGCTTTTCCATCACTAATTTGTGATGGATTAGTGACGAAAGGGAAATCCATCATAAAATTAGTGACGATTACCCCATCCGTCACTAATTTATGACGGATTAGTGACGGAAGGCAATCCGTCACTAATTTAGTGATGGATTTCCATCCATCACTAATTTGTGACGGATTAGTGATGGAAGACAATCCGTCGCTAATTAGTGATGATTGCTTTTTCATCACTAATTTGTGACAGATTAGTGACGAAAAGGCAATCCGTCACTAAGTTAGTGACGGATTGCCTCATCCATCACTAATTTGTGACGGATTAGTGACGGAAGGCAATCCGTCACTAATGTAGTGATGGATTACCCATCCATCACTAATTTGTGACGGATTAGTGATGGAAGATAATCTGTCACTAATTAGTGATGATTGCTTTTCCATCACTAGTTTGTGATGGATTAGTGACGAAAGGGCAATCCATCACTAAGTTAGTGACGGATTGCCCCATCCATCACAAAATTAGTGACGGATTGCCCCATCCGTCACTAATTTGTGACGAATTAGTGACGAAAGGCAATCCGTCACTAATTTAGTGATGGATTTTTTATTCATCACTAATTTGTGACGGATTAGTGACGGAAGATAACCGTCACTAATTAGTAACGATTGCTTTTTCATTACTAATTTGTGACAGATTGATGATGAAAGGGCAATCTGTCACTAAGTTAGTGATGGATTGCTCCATCCGTCATAAAATTAGTGACGGATTGCCCCATCCGTCACTAATTTGTGATGGATTAGTGATGAAGAAAAATCTATTACTAATCCGTCACTAATTTAGTGACGGATTGCTCTTCCATCACTAATTTGTGATGGATTAATGACGGAAGGGCGATCCATCACTAAATTAGTGACGGATGTGATAGTTCATCACTAATTTAGTGACGGTTTAGTGACGAAAAAACTAATCCATCACTAATTTTAATTTTTCATCACTATTTTGTTACTAAACCGTCACAATTTAGTGACAAAAATTTTCATCACTAATTTTCGTCACTATTTTGACATTTTCTTGTAGTGATTGGCCCCCCCCCCCCTTGCCACCAGCTGATGACTCCTCCACGTTGTGGAGGGACATAAAAGAAGAGGGGCCACCTTCTACGTGATCACAAGAAGGGGAGATGTCTTGAACCGTGCAACTCAGTGAGGCCTCTCATAAACTCACATTAAAACTCTCTTTATTCTATTCTTCTCCCTGCCCACTTTCCCATGCCTTCACCCCCTTCCCACTTTAATTTACTGTTTACAATGCATGAATCCATATATGACAAGGTGATAGATTGTTGGAAAACATCCAAAGTGATAGATTGTTGCACCTGCAATCTGATCACTTTGAATCAACGAAAAATACGAACTGTCATCTATCGTGTTTTGAATCAACGAAAAACATTTGCAGCATAAAACAACTACAGAAATAATGAGAAAAATTGATGCTACTGGATCAAGCATATTCATAAACTCATACCCGATTATGTTCATTTGAGCCCTCACCAACTGAGTCATGTCTCGCCTGGTGACTACTGCCAGCGTCTGGGGCCTACAATATTACAGTATATAATTAACAACAGAAATAAATATATATATTTTAAAAGTAATTAAATTAAATTTAAATACAGATGCCTTCAATTATGAACCTGAGTATGAATCGGTGGATCTGAATCATCAGCTATAGGGACACCACTCTGAGCTAGTCGATGATGTAGCTCCGCCTTAAATGCCTGCACCTGCTCCTGTACCTGAGCCTGCACCTCGGCCTGCATCGCAGCCTGCATCCTTACCCGAAGATCCTCGACACGCGCATCCATCTGCTGGTGAAGAGACTAGATCAGCTCAGCCACCTCGTCAGTTCGCATGCGTGAGCCCTGGGATGACTCCGCTCGCATGATAGTCGAACGTGGTATGCCTGTGCCGTATGTAAGTGTGTATCCGTGCCCATCCTGGCCTATGATGGTGTGGAATATCTCATCCCGCCTAGCAACTACCTGTCGCTCCTCCTCTGGCAGCTCGGCCAATCGAGCCTCAAACTGGGCCTGTGTGCAAGAAAGCAACCAAATTAGAATAGTAAATCAATAAATCTCATAATAGGTTAAAAAAGTATTGCGTAAAGGTAAATACTTACTACAAGAGCTGCAACCTCAGGATGGTCGAGACTGCGACTCACCATCCATACAGACATCCGGTCGGTGGGTGCACCCCGCTCACGTAACTGTCGAAGGATAAATCATGTCATCTACATATATGAATACACACTACGTCAACAATCAAAATACGTATGGTTTAACGTGACTGTTTACCTCGTGCCGGATCTGCGTAACGTGTCGAGTCCCAAGCCTGTGAGTAGGGCCCTGCATCGAGCGATTTTGAGAATTTCGCTCTGCCTCTTCCTGCATTCATTTTGGGTCGTGTTTATAAGTTTACACCGAATGTTTCATATGAATTTAACAAAAAATAGGTTGAACTACTCACCCTTGCCTTCTCACTCGACCAGTACCGGACCAACTCAGGCCACTGTGCGGGGAGAATGCCCCTTGGGACTCGCTGAAGAAGGTCTGGGTCGTCCACATTCTTCTCCCAATGCTCTTTCTTTACCTTATTCTTGTGGTCTTTCCATAACTTTCGACACTTTGCCAAGCAAACTGGACGAAAATCATCAGGACATGACCTCAAATTGTCCTGCGTAGGATAAGAAATTTTAGGATAAGAAATTTTAATACATCGTATAATAACGTTGAAGCTATAAGATAGAACTCAGCGGCTTACCTTAACCTCCCCCCAGAGTCGATCTATCGTATCCTGAGGAAAAGCAGTCCAATCAAGCATAGTCAGGGGAAATCTATGTGGGTCTCGAACCATATGCCCCAACTGGCTGATAAAGGGGCGAGCCCCTTCTCCAACTGGATGAAATGTGTCGTCAAATTGCACATCATAACGGGTACCAGCATTCCATGAAGGAATCCCTCTAGCTGGGCCCCTACCCCTACTCGAAGATGAACTCGTCGTAGTAGAAGCTATAAACAATAAACTTATTAGTTAAATAAAACTAAAATTATTTTATATAATTGTTAAACATAAAAATGAAATTATACCAGTATGTGCGGAGGTCGATGCACCAACTGTAGATGGAGAAGGCCCTGTCGACTGGGAAGATCTAAATCGTGCCGGTGCAGGTGTCTGTGGATCATGGTCTGTAGATGGAGAAGGCCCTATCGACGAACGAGCCTGGCTATGATGTAAAAACTCGTCCATCGTGTGTGGATGCTCTCTCCTCTTACGTCCGGACATATCTTTTTAACGTATCATAAGATAAATAAATTGCAAGTAATAACTAAAACCATTCGTAAACAAAAAGTAAAACATATTCTTAAGCAAAATTGAGAAGAAAAAAGGAGAACAGTTCACTGGTCATGCAAGTCGATAGTATCTCCTTCAACTGTCTCTCTAACCCAGTTGACATCCTCATCACGTTGAAATATTACATTTTGGTCAAGAACTTGCTGAGCAAATGCATCAATATCTGGCTCATTATCTTCAATTTGATACACCCCCCTCCTTGACATTTTAACTGCAACTTGCCAGTTAGGATCCATGGGATTCATAACATAGTAAACTTGCTCAGCTTGCCTGGCCAATATGTATGGTTCATTACTTACTCGCTCATCTCGATATAACAAATTGTTGAAATTTACCAACGTAAATTGATACTTGTCAACTTTAGTCCCACGGATTGGATCGACCCAGTCACACTTGAATAACAAAAATTTTAATCCGTGACTGTATATAACTTCAATGATATCTTTCAACTGGCCATAATAATAACCTGCATCGACAGAAGGACTCCCTAGACCACTATTTTGTGTTGCTCGTTTCTCATCTACTTCTTTGACGCGAAATCGATACCCATTGACATCACAAGTTGTGTAACGTCGTGCCGTTATAAACGGACCATCAGCCAGTTGGTTCATTTCATCAGTCAAAGTACCTTCACTCGCTCGTCGTAAATTGTACACCTACAGAATTAAAGTAATCATTGAATAAAGATACGTAAAACTAATATGATAAGAACAAATTGAAGCACATACAACCATATCTATACATACATAATTCTTGAACCAATCGTGAAATGATTGAAAATGGACTGCTGAATTTGATTATCTGTCGCACGAGGCATGTCCCGTTTGAGCTCATCAATGTGTGTCCTATAATGCAAAACAACATGTGTTAATGACAAGCTTGATTGAGTTAGACATAACATGAATAAGTTAAATATATGAATGAGCATTCACTTACTGAATCAATGCCACAACTGATGGAGTGTTAAACAACACGTATCGATGAGCTTGAATCCAGTCGATGTTATCTAGATCAAATGTTGTTCCCTCCCCAATAGGACCATCATTAATCCGCAAGGGCCTATCAAGTTTGGTTTCAACATCATTAAGATATGCAGCACAAAAATTAGTACACTCTTCCATTAAATAACCCTTGGCTATTGATGCCTCTGGATGAGCTCTGTTACGCACATACCTTTTTAACGTATTCAGGTACCTCTCAATAGGATACATCCACCGAAATTGGACAGGGCCACCAAGCAATGCTTCACCTGTTAAATGTATGGTCAAGTGAACCATTACATCGAAGAATGAAGGTGGAAAGAGTTTCTCCATATGACACAGTGTTAGCGCAATCCTATCCTGGAGACTTTTCAAATCATTTGTGCGATGGACTCTTGAACACAGTTGTCTGAAGAAGTTACTCACCTCAATCAAGGGCTCAACAACATTCTTAGGTAAACAATTTCGGATTGCAATAGGAATTAATTGTTGAATGAGAATGTGATTGTCATGACTCTTCAAACCTTGTAAAGTCCTTTCTTTCATATTCACACGCTTAGAAATATTAGAACAATAGCCGTCAGGCACCTTAACCCCTTTCAAAATGGAAAGAAATGCCTCCTTCTCATCTTTACTCATCGTGTACTGTGCAGGAGGCATGTATGCCTTGTTAGACTCTGTCATCTGTAAGTGTAGTGGTTTCCGCAAGCCCATTTCCTGCAAATCACGACGTGTATTGACACTATTTTGGACTTTCCCTTAACACCGAGAAGGGTCCATAATATATTATCACACACATTTTTCTTAATGTGCATAACATCCAAGTTGTGCCTCAGTAAATTGTCTTTCCAATACGGTAACTCGTAAAAAATACTTTTCTTCTTCCAGTTATGAAAAGTACCTGTCATCTAATTAGATCAAACCTGGCCCTCCACAATCCAAATGTTAAGCCGATTTATTGTTCGGCTTAATTTTTAAAATATTGAATACCAAGTTAAGAATTATTCTTTTCATCAATGTAGCCTATTGAAAAAAAAATCCAAGATTTATCCATCAAATTAGATAAAGACATAAAGTAAGAAGTATCAGGTAGATTAAGCTAATTATGCTCTCTCCTTCCAAGAGCTCGTTGTAAAATGCATTAATGTCAGGCTCATCCTGGTTACCACTATTCTTTTCTTAGGATCCTAGTCTCGCTTTGGAGCACTAACAATTAAGGAAAAAAAAAAGAAAAAAAAATTACGATTAAAATTAACAAACTAGTTAAAGGTTAGTTGCATTATCATTAGAAAATATATAAGAGAAAAACTTTTGAAGTGACTTATTCTTGTTTGAAACTTTTAAAAACTATTAAAAATATAAAAGGTCTCCAATGGCTACCAAGTGAAAAAAAAAAAAAAAATCTCTGCCTTCTATCATAATTATAATTGAAAGCAAGTTAATTTTCAAGTTGATTGCAAGAATATCAAATGATTTTATCAGAATTTACAGACTAAGAAGAACCTTTCAACCACTTTATATGAAAGTATTCCATATTTAGAACGTAAAATATGGTTTTACTATCACATAATGTTATCTCAATATTTTTTAATCTGTTATATTAGACTATATTGTTAAGCCATCCTTGATGAGATTTTAAATAAGTTAATGTAATTATCTATTTATTTATAAAGTTTCTTATATATATATATATATATATATATATATATATATATATAGAGAGAGAGAGAGAGAGAGAGAGAGAGAGAGTACGCCACAGCTAGTCGACATTTTTTTTCCGCTGACGAAGGCCAACTGTTCAGACAGCGGTGCAACTTTCTTGCATCCCAAAAGCGCCAGGGAAATCTAATTCATATCATTTTACATTCATGTGCATTAATGTACGATGTCATTGAGTGGTTGTGCCTATGATGCATGTACATTTTGTGGAACTAGAGAAATCCAATTTACATCAACAGCCATCCTTGCATCAATCATTGTTGAGTTGTTATGCCCAGCATGAATGTGCATTTTCTATCTCATCCAATCATCGCTCATCATGCAAGATGTAAAAGAAAACTCATCAAATCATACCTCTTAGATGGCTAAAGAGGAGCACTCCGTTTGGCACACTCTGTTGTTGTCTACTCTCTTTGGAGATGACCTCAATTGGCATATTCTGTCCATTCCTCTCATTCAAGGTCACACCCCTGACTTCAGGGTTTGGAGGAGATCCTATTTACCTCGGGCACCTATGAGGGACCTCCTGAGAATTTATAGGCCTCAGGCCCAGCAGTTGGATGCGGCTTGGATCTGGTATCTTCCTATCCATCCAAGGGTTCGGCTATTTGTCTGGAAGATGGTCAGGGACTGTCTCCCCACTTGTGCTCTTCTCTCTAGGCATGGCCTTAGTATCCTGCCTACTTGCCCTTTATGTGGTCTTGAGGTGGAGTCGGTTGACCACACTATTTTCACCTGCTTTAGGGCCAGACAGATATGGCAGAGATCTGGCGATCTTCCTTGGGACACTGCTTCTTCTAATGTTTGTATCTCCTTTTTGAGTCTGATCAGGCAGGATATGGAGAGACGATTCCATCAACGGGTTACGATGAGAGCTTACATTGCTTATCAGATCTGGCTATCTCATAACCAGCTAGTATTTACTGCGGAATCGGCTCCTTCTCATAGGATTATCAGGACTGCTTTATCCTTAGCTGCGGAGTACACTTCCCATCACTCTATCACCGATTTTGATACCTTGGACTCTGGAGCTCCCATGCTGCCCAGGTAGCGCACCGTCATATGGTCTTTATCTCCTGGGAGCCCCCTCCCCTAGGGTTTGTCAAAATCAATTTTGATGGGAGTGTTAGGGGCAGATATGCTAGTTCTGCTTTTATCATACGTAGGCCAAAAGGTGAGTTAATGTCTTCAGGGGGATTCAGTTCGTTTCACTCATCTGTGCCCCTGGCAGAGTTGACTGCTGGTTGGGCAGGTATCTTCTGTACTATCCGTGTCCTGGGCGCCCGTAGTCTTATCATCGAGGGTGACTCCATCACTGTCATCCGTTGGCTCCGTCAAGACCCCGGTGTCTGTGTGCCAGCCAATCTTTTGATTATTGACATTCGAGCCAGTCTTCAGGGTATTCATTGTGCCCTCATTCGACACGTTTTCAAGGAAGCGAACTCTGCGGTCGACTGGATCGCCGCCAGGGTTGCTGACCATTCTGGCTTCTGGAGTTGGAATTAGGGTGATACTTGTTCGCCTATTTTATTCCAAATTTTATACTCTGATATATCGGATTTGACTTACTCTAAAATTGTATGATCGTCCGACTGTACAAAAAAAAAAATTCACGCTCAATTTAATTATCCTAAAAAAATATAAAACCAAAAAAATCTCAAATAAGTAATCAAATAGTAGATGTGTGACTCCTATAAAATTTTCTAATTTCCATGAACTGGATAGCTTTGTCCCTGGAAAAAATTTGGCAACAACCAGCTTAGTTGCCAATTCCCATTGAGATCTATTGTTGAAAATTAATGCTATTTTATAATATAGTTGAATTTACTTTGCAAATTCTCATATAAATGATTTTCAATGTATTCCTTATCATAGAAAAAATTCTCAACTACATTTGTGCATACATTTATTCACTAATACAGACATCTAACCTAACATATATACATACATATATGTATACATATCTATACATGCAAGCATACATATATATATATACACATGCACATACATGCATGCATAAGCACATGTATACAGAGAGAGAGAGTGTGTGTGTAAGTGTAAAGCCAAAAGATTTGCATTCATAGAATAAATGCTTGTCATGTATTAAAAAAAAAATTATACCAACATATTTTTAAAGAAAATACATACGAATATAGATCAAATATTTAAAATACATATGTACCCATGGATATAATTTTTATGGTCATAAAATTAAAGATAAAATTGAATAAAATATAAATGATAACAACAATATAATAATATAATCATTTATTTCCTTAAAAGATCTTGAGTGCTAGAAGAAATTAAATAAAATCATAAATAAAAATGGATTTTCGTATATGAATTGAATGCTTGTCTAATAACCATATTTGCATTTTTTTTGACAGAAAATATGGATATTAATGAGGTCCGGAAATGTATTATCTGATCTACTTGCACTCAAACGGTGTTGACACCCTCCACTTAACCTAACCTCAATGACGTTGACATATTCGAAATTTCCCATCCAAGCGATGGACCTACGAAGAACACGCACCCATTATGCCTCTGCGTTTGAGTTGAGGACAGAGAGCAAATGACTTATCATGAAAAATTTTTGTACATTGCCCCGGTGCAGTAAGTCCTACGTGGGCTGCACCATTTTTTTTATTGATCCACATGGATCCCATGTGGCCTGACACGATGGAACAGAATAGCAGGAGGATAATGTTACTTTTTGATCATACATCCATTAAAAGTCGTTCAGCCTTTCACCATTGGTGTGCAGACGAAAATGCCCTTTCCTTTCAACCTACTTCAACCCGCCATCTTATCGGAAGAGAGGAATGGATCATCGGAGTGAGGATACCAAAGACGTCGAGGGCATCGACGGCGTCTTCGGCGTGGGAATCCTCCGGGCAAGCAACCCTCTCCTTCTTCGCGTGGACCACTGGGTTCGCGTTGATCAGCCCTAGCGTCATCTCTTCCCTGCCAACTTCCCTTCCCCCTCCCTCTCTCGCTCGCTTCTTCCACCACAGTCAAAGCTCACCCTAGTTCAAAACCACGACACCCTAGTTCAAAACCCACGACACCCTAGTTCAAAACCTTAAGACAAAGCATCAGTTTAAAACCCACGACATCCTAGTTCAAAACCCACAACACCCTAGTTGGAAACCCACGACAAACTAGTTCAAAACCTTAAGACAAAGCATCAGTTCAAAACCCACGACACCCTAGTTCAAAACCTTAAGACAAAGCATCAGTTCAAAACCCACGATACCCTAGTTGGAAACCCACGACACCCTAGTTCAAAACCCACGATACTCTAGTTCAAAACCTTAAGATAAAGCATCAGTTCAAAACCCACGACACCCTAGTTCAAAACCTTAAGACAAAGCATCAGTTCAAAACCCACGACACCCTAGTTGGAAACCCACGACACCCTAGTTCAAAACCTTAAGACAATGCATCAGTTCAAAACCTACAACACCCTAGTTCAAAACCCACGACACCCTAGTTCAAAACCTTAAGACAAAGCATTAGTTCAAAACCCACAACACCCTAGTTCAAAACCCACGACACCCTAGTTCAAAACCTTAAGATAAAGCATCAGTTCAAAACCCACGACACCGTAGTTGGAAACCCACGACACCCTAGTTGGAAACCCATGACACCCTAGTTCAAAACCTTAAGACAAAGCATCAGTTCAAAACCCATGATACCCTAGTTAGAAACACACACACCCTAGTTCAAAACCCACGACACCCTAGTTCAAAACCTTAAGACAAAGTATCAGTTCAAAACTCACGACACCCTAGTTCAAAACCCACGATACCCTATTTTAAAACCCACGACACCCTAGTTCAAAACCTTAAGACAAAGTATCAGTTCAAAACCCACAACACCCTATTTAGAAACCCACAACACCCTAGTTCAAAACCCACGACACCCTGGTTCAAAACCTTAAGACAAAGCATCAGTTCAAAACCCACGACACCCTAGTTCAAAACCAACGACACCCTAGTTCAAAACCTTAAGACAAAGCATCAGTTCAAAACCCACGACACCTTAGTTCAAAACCTTAAGACAAAGCATCAGTTCAAAACCCACGACACCCTAGTTCAAAACCCACGACACCCTAGTTCAAAACCTTAAGACTAGGGTGTCGTGGGTTTTGAACTAGGGTGTCATGGGTTTTGAACTGATGCTTTGCCTTAAGGCTTTGAACTAGGGTGTTGTGAGTTTTGAAATAGGGTGTCGTGAGTTTTGAATTAGGATGTCATGGGTTTTGAACTGATGCTTTGTCTTAAGGTTTTGAACTAGGGTGTCGTGGGTTTTGAACTAGGGTGTCGTGGGTTTCTAACTAGGGTGTCGTGGGTTTTGAACTGATGCTTTGTCTTAATGTTTTGAACTAGGGTGTCATGGGTTTTGAACTAGGGTATCGTGGGTTTTGAACTGATGCTTTGTCTTAAGGTTTTGAACTAGGGTGTCGTGGGTTATGAACTAGGGTGTCATGGGTTTTGAACTAGGGTGTCGTGGGTTTTGAACTGATGCTTTGTCTTAAGGTTTTGAACTAGGGTGTCGTGGGTTTTGAAATAGGGTGTCGTGGGTTTTGAAATAGAGTGTCGTGGGTTTCTAACTAGGGTGTCGTGAGTTTTGAACTGATGCTTTGTCTTAAGGTTTTGAACTAGGGTGTCGTGGGTTTTGAACTAGGGTGTCATGGGTTTTGAACTGATGCTTTGTCTTAAGGTTTTGAACTAGGGTGTCGCGGGTTTTGAACTAGGGCGAGCTTTGACTGTGGTGGAAGAAGCGAGCGAGAGAGGGAGGGGGAAGGGAAGTTGGCAGGGAAGAGATGACGATAGGGATGTTCAACGCGAACCCGGTGGTCCCCGTGAAGAAGGAGAGAGTTGCTCGCCCGGAGGATTCCCATGCCGAAGACGCTGTCGATGCCCTCGACGTCTTTGGTATCCTCACTCCGATGATCCATTCCTCTCTTCCGATAAGATAACGGGTTGAAGTAGGTTGGAGGGAAAGAGCATTTTCGTCTGTACACCAATGATGAAAGGCTGAACGACTTTTAATAGATGTACGATCAAAAAGTAACATTATCCCCCTGCTATTCTGTCCTATCGTGTCAAGCCACATGAGATCCATGTGGACCAATAAAAAAAGCGATATAGCCACGTAGAACTTGCTGCACCGGAGATGATGTACAAAGACTTTTCCGACTTATCATCTCAAGAAACCCGTGCAAGAAACATCCACCGATGTAGAAGCCCGCAAACATAGGAGGCACACGGGGTAGTGGCACGTAAAAAGCAAGAAAAGAACCATGGTGAACCGCACATGAACCATTAATTTGAATAGGGGCAGCCTGAGAAGATTTTGGCCGGTCCAGGACGGGGACTAATTTCTCAATCAGCTGTAACGTTCAACATTGTCAACTTGTTGAGGTAACTTTTTGCAAATATTGCACTGCTTCGTCAAGTATACCTATCTTGGAGGAAGTTTCCTTCCTTCATCGAGAAAGTAGTATTTTATCAACAAGAGATAAAATAATTAAACAAAATACCTGTGAATAATTTCTAATCATACAGGAAATTGTCCTTCGGCGCTTGCTTCGCGTGCAACCGTCCAAACCCGGTTGCACAGGATTTGATTTTCCAGTGTTGATCTAAAACTTGTCTGACAAGCAAAATGACCATCCTATCCCACAAGAAGAAATACAAAATATATCAAAATATATAAGGCAATGAAAATGAAAAACCTTCACGCAGCCACCTGACCATCTCTTAACACATGGCAAGATAATATGGAAAGAACGATAATAAAATGGCACAACAAAGCGCTGCCTAGGACAGCAAAAAACACACCTCCTGTGAGTGCAACTCAAAACATTCGTTATCATTGCGCTATTGCCTACAAAACTCACGAAGATTCTATTTAGGTTAAATTCACTTCGTTCTAGCACCAATATCACAGAAACATCCAGGCATACATGGTTCCTTGATATAGTAAGATACAAATATCAACCTGCCACCTCAACCTAACCCCCCGCTACCCCAACCCTGGAACAAAAAAGGGGAAAGAGAGAACAGAAGTGGATGCATTAGTGTCAAGAAACCAAGTTCATGCATTAGTGTCAAGAAACCAAGTTCAATGAGCCAGTGTCAAGAAAAATACATTAAAAGTCAAGAATGCAAGTCAAGATCCATGTGTGAACAAATTTGGGCCTCCCTGAAGCATTGGTCAGCTGGGATGGTTGATTCGGCTGCTACAGATATCAACAAACTTGTTTCATGAATGATCAGCAGTCTGCTGGAATGAACTAATTGTAGTAGGTTCAGTCCAACAATTTTGCCCAAAGGAGAATACTTGGCCCAGAAAATTCAAATCCAAAGAGTAGACTGAGCAAGCTGCAATGCTTCAATGCTGCATACACCCAACAAAGGAATAGGGAGACAGAGGGTCACATGATTTACACCTCCTAGGAATATAGAACCTTGATAACACTTCATAGCCATCAGTCTCAACAATAACAAAGATGAATTAAAATGTAAAAAGAAGATTCAGCAGAAAATAGATGTAGATGACCCGTCCAGTCTAGATATGCTGACACAAACTGACAGATTTTGTACAACACAGGTCCAAGTACTTGTTACCATGAACTGATCATCTCTCCACTTTGAGATCATACATATAAGCCTTGCTTGAGAATTAGATTGATAGCAAAACAAGCTGTTTTAGATGCGCTACTGGGCCAATCAGTCTGAGAGCAAATCTACCTTGGCTAACATGTCAAGCTCCCATTGGCATATGATCCAATACAGAAGGTGATATCGGGTGGATCAAATAAATTGGTCCTGGCACTGCTTGCCTGACAGGCATTAGTGTAGTATTATAACCCCACGTCATTTGTCGATCATCTAAAAGATTACATCATTAGACTAGTTGCAGTTTAAGATGATATAGCTGAACCTACCGATAACAATCCAGCACATTTCAACAGCATCAAACACATACTGGCTATATAACCCAAAGAAGCATGTGAGTAGATCATAAGAAAAAGCAGTTACTGGCAGATATCTGCACTGAAGAAAATTAGGATGTGGGAGTTTCAAAGCTATAAAATGAGTTGAAATACATGGACTCAATAGTTGAATGTCCATGTAACTTCCAATAATCATACTGGATGAGATCTGAAATGATTTTGAAGGCTTTCAATGAAGCTTGCTAGAGAAAAAGCATTCAAGCCCTATTCGATCTTAAGAGAAATCTTTCTTCTTTTAGTTTATTTCAAACCTTGGTCTAAGAAATTAATTTAGCCAGACCAGTTATACAGAATCATCTCCACTGTACCTAAGAAAACCACGGAAAAAGACTTTGATATCAATCCTGGCAGCCTGTGTCACGAATGGTAGATGATTTTGAAGGTTCTTGATGAAGCTCACTGGGGAAAATCCATTCAACCCATACTCAACCTGCAGGGAGATCTCTTTCCTTCTTTTAGATTTTTATGTGTAAGAATTTATTTGAGCTGCACAAGTTTTACGGAACCATCACCACCGCATGTAAGAAAACCATGGGATAAGACTTGGACATCAGTCACAGCAGCCTGCATCATGAGTGGTAAGTTGGATAAGGCTGTAATGCTTTAACTGAGAAAATCATAAATTGAAATCCTTCCTTTTAAGGAGATTACCCTCACAAAGCCTCTGGAGTTTGATTGAAGAAAGGTGTGTCGATCGTGCATCTTTTGCCAGTGAAAAACTAATTGGGATCTTTTGGCATCCCAGAGTTTTACATCACCATCTTTGCTACCAGTTAAGAACAAGCTAGTATTTGGGATGGTTGAAATACTGGTGACAATTCCTTCAGTCACACCAACCAAAAACACAAATTAGGTAAGCTGCTAGCATTCTCACAAAATGCAAATGAGAGTTGAGACATGTACCTAAATGAGCCTTTGGTATATACCATACCATCCCATTGGCATTTTCACCATACTTGGAGGTCCCTGAATTCATCTCATCCTCATTAGAATGCCTATGCCGCTTGGTCTTTCCAGTGGCAATGAAGCGGAAGTCATGCAGCCCTACATCGCCACCTTTTCCCCCTGTTACTATTAGGGGTGAAATTGACCCACTTCCTATGTCATTATCAAAAACCGAAAGAGAACGAGCACCACCTTCATATGAAAAACAGGTAATTGCAATTAAAAGATGCATTCTTGAGGCAGATAAATAATAACTAGATGCTTAAGAGAGTATTTATAAGCCATATCACTAATTGCCTCAGCAATGCAGATGCACAAGGAAAGAATCAGATTAAACACAAGAATCAATTTGTATGCATGTTTAACAAACACAGTTCCTTGACGAGGAACAAAGGCAAGAAGGAGATGCAATCATTAAAGAAAAGATCTTGGGAAAACTGTTGGTTAATTTCCAGTAACAAAAAAGTCAAATTTGGAAGATGATAAAAGAAGATTTTATCCATTTCAATCAAATAATATTGAGAATCCAAATTCTCTTTCAAGAACAACAGAAAATCAATAGGTACTTGTACTGCAAAAATAGCCAATTCCTCATTAAGAATTTATATGAATAGATGTACTGATACAACAAAATAAATGAAATTGTTAAATCAATGATTGTTGTAAAGAGTTCAACCATTCTTTAACAAACACGTGTTCTGCTAGTTCTGAAATTGTGCTTCTTTAATTTACCTTGCTGATTCCTAAGCCTACTTTTGCCCATGGTTGTGGAAATAGCGAGCAAAATGGATGCCCCAATCCAGCTGCACATACAATGCAAATACCATGATGCCTTGGAAAAAGAAAACACCTCCAACCTATCCATTAGATTTAAAATAAAGGATGTGAAGAGCATATTAGCATATGCTAGGTGCCATCGTATGTCATATCGGTTTGTACTAGTACATACTGAGCAAACTGCACCATATCAGTACTGAACTAGTATGTGGTATAAAAGGTGTACAAAGCATTGGTGCACCGAACGGCATACCGAGTGTATCAATACTATACCAAGAAGGTAGTAGTACAAGATCCAATACCAAAATTGCAAACTTTGCTAGTTGCTATCTTTCTTTTTATTTGTTAGCAACCTTCCAAGCTTGATACAACATGCATTTATGACATCAAATCTGTCATTTATCATCAAAGTTATGGAAGTAATTGAATCAAATCCATGATGTGTCCCCCATGGATGAACAAAGATGGAAAATAAGGGATTATCACTTAAAACCATATATTCATTAGACAAACATTTAATTTAGGATTTGAACATGAATGACTTTGTAGTGGGTGAACTAGTAGAATTCAAGGAGAACATCCAATAATTGGGATTGAAACTTTACAAGAGAAAAAGAAAATAAAATAAGCAACTTGAACATATGGGTTAAAAGTCCTTAGCTCAACAAGATCCTAAAGATCTTTATAATGAATCACAAGTTATATTATCTTCTCCAAATATTCGAGAAAGCATTTCCTAACAAAAAATTATAAAGAAAATATAGTAAGAGAGAAATATTTATGAAGGGACCGAAATCGTAAAGATAGCACCTAAACTATTGAGGACATGTATGCTAGATGAGCAACAAATGTTAGGAATTAGTTATGATATGAGTATATTTTCAATCACAAGGCTTTTATCGAGAATCAACTCTAAGCCCATATCTCTTTTATCTAATGATAAATGAGCTTACTGCTAATATTTAGAAAGATGAGTCATGTAATCTTATTTCCTATTATAATAAGGAAGCCTTATGGAAATTTATCCTCAGAACATCTTCACTGACTTATTCCTATAACTCTTAACCTACAATTTCCATTATAGATCCATTAAGGTGCACTCAACATTTCAATACATCCTTGGTCAATATTTCAGCTAAGACTAGGACATGTTTGGCTTAAACAATTATTTTTCATAGTTGCCAATGTATGTTAATATCGGAGAGTAAGTTATGGTACACAAAGGTTGTGAAGCTTGATAGTTGGGACATATTATGATGACAATTACAACCTCACTAAACTCATGGCACTACTGAACTTTTTGGTCCAACACTACCAGCATCACCAAAGCCTTTCACACCGAATATGACAGGACACAGGTTATAGAAAAACAACTCAACAATGAGAAGGCCCAATAGATGGAACAAATGTTATGACTATTTGTCAACCAGATGTCAATGTCTTAGAAACGAGTGTCAAATTTTAGTCAAGGCAAATATGGGCAAGAGAGAGACATGCCATAAAACCTACATGGTCAATTGATAAGTGAAGAAAATACCGTATTATTGAAAATTAAGCGCTCATGCAAGCAAAGATTAACCCTCCAAAAAAGTTTCATAGGATTGAAAAGTCTAGAAGAAGGGTTGAGATGATAACAATATGTAGGAAGCCTGTTTAACTCAAAGACAAATAAGCTAACAAGTTGAATGAAAGGTGCAGAATATAATCGAATATTATGAGCCACTTTAGAAAAGTTTGTTTATTCATTATTTAGGTCAGATTTATTTCTTATTTTTCTGTTTCCTAAATAAATGGAATCAGTTGGTGAATGATTCTACAATAATTAATTAGTTTCTTAGTTTAGAGGAATGCCTTTTTTTTTAGGGATTTCTTTCTATTTCAATGGGCTGATATGCCAACCACTTATATAAAAAAAATTTAAAAGTCTGTAATTCAAAAAGATGAATAAAAAATTCTCAAATTGCATCTCTCCAATACTAACATAGTATCAGAGCCCTCTGAACCCTAATTCTCATGCCAAAATTTTTTTTCGTTTTCATCTTCTCTATGCTATTCTTCTCACCCTCAGTCATTATGACCAAGTATGGCATGAATGCTCAATCCTCTTCTGCATCAGAAGTCAATGCAAATCTGAGCAGATTCCTCTAGTAAACACTTAAAAGAATTCAGCCCCTCATCACAAATCATAAACTCACAGGTCACAATTATCTTCAGTGGTCACAATCCATCCTCATGTACATCTGTGGCAAGGGGAAAGATGCATATCTCATCGGCGAAGTTTTCATCCCAGAAAAAACAGATCCTCAATACCGAATCTGGAAGACAAAATTATATGGTAATGTCATAGCTAATAAATTCCATAACTACGAAAATTGAAGAAAATTTCTTGCTATATAAGACGGCTCAAGAGATCTGAAATGCAGCTCGAGCAACATATTCAAGCTCAGAGAATACATCAGAATTATTTGAGATTGAGACTAAACTTCATTATCTCCATCAAGATAACTTGAGTGTCACTCAATATTTCAATACTCTGACACAATACTAGCAGCATCTTGACATGTTTGATGTTTATTCTTAGAAATGTTTTGAAGACTGGTTTGTATCAGAAGATTGTTGAGCAGAAGAGAACATTCAAGTTTCTACTCGGGTTAAACAAAGAACTCGATGAAGGGAAAGAATTATGAAAATAAAGCTACTACCTACCATAAGAGAAGCCTTTTCGAAACTTAGGAGAGAGCCGAAGGAAAGTGATGATGATAGGCGACTCAAGCATGACTTCGACTACAGAAGGATCCACCCTCTTGACGCACAGCTCTTCACAATCAAACCAGAATTTCAAGAAAAGAGGAAGACCTTGGTGTGAACATTGCAAAAAAACTTGGTCAAACTAAGGAAACATGCTGAAAGATTCATAGTAAACCTATTGATTAGAAGCTGAATATAGCACGTAATGATCGAGAGGGACGTGCAAATGCTGTTGTTGTACCAAACATTGTTCACACTCAAGAGATCAGTCCCTTTACCAAGGAGCAGCTTGAGGCATTGCAAAAGATACTCAGTCAGATCGCCATTCCTTCTCAAACTAAGTCGACCACCATAGATTAGCCTACTACTATGGTAGCGTATCAAGGTACATTCTCTTTCGTCTTTATTGCTCAAATTAGAAAGCCAAAGTCATGGATAGTCGACTCTGGAACATCAAACCACATGACAGGAGATATAAGCATTTTGCAGCATTATATACCATGCACAAGCCCCTCTATCGTGCAAATAGCTAACGGATCACACTCAAATGTAGCAGGAAGCAGATCGATTGAATTAACAAAGGATCTTTCTCTCACTTTTATCCTTTATGTTCCTAAATTAGATTGCAATCTGCTCTCTATTAGTAAACTCACTCATTATTTGAATTGCATAACTAAATTCTCTTCAAACTTGTGTGAATTTCAGGCTGTGGATTCGGGGAAGGTAATTGGCAAAGCTGAACTATGTGGCGAACCCTATCTTCTCAAAGGAAGTACTCCACTACATAAACAAGTTTCATTCACAAGTTGTGTTTTTCAGTCTGTTTTCAATTTAGTGTCTATTTCAAATGAAAATCAAGTTATGGCATTTTCGTCTTGATTATCCAAATTTGATGTACCTTAAGAAGTTGTTTACACAACTATTCATCAATAAAAGTCCCAATTCTTTTCATTGTGAAATCTGTCAACTTGCTAAACATACTCGGCTTGTGTACCCTAGTGTCCAATAAACACCCTCATACCCATTTTCAATGATTCACAGTGACATATGGGGACCCTCACGGGTCAAAAACCTCACAGGAACTCGCTGCTTTGTGACTTTCATAAATGATCATACTCGAACAACCTGAACATTTCTTATAAAAGAAAATTTTGAAACCAAAGATATCTTCAATTCCTTTCATTCCATGATCAATACCCAGTTAAAAAGAAAAATTCAGGTTCTCAAAACTAATAATGCCAGGGAATATTTCAACTCCATTCTCGGCTCTTACCTCAAAGAATAGGGTATTATACACACGAGTTCATGTGTTAATACCCCACAACAAAATGGAATAGCAAAGAAAAAAAATAGGCATTTACTAAAAGTAGCAAGATCACTCATGTTTACCAATCATGTTCCAAAACACTTCTAGGGGAAGTCATACTTGCAACCTATCTCATAAATAGAATGCCTAGTCGGATTCTTAAATTTCAGACCCCTGCATGTTCTCATGGAAGCATTCCCACATATCAGATCATTCTTTTCTGATTTTCCTCTAAAAGTCTTTAGTTGCTCTACATTTATTCATATACACCAGTAAAACTGAACAAAACTTGACCCAAAATCACTCAAATGCATCTTATTGGGATACTCCCAATTAGAAAGGGTACAAATGCTACTCACCTATCACTAGGAAAGTATACATATCCATGGATGTCACATTTTTTTAATATCACTCTTACTTTCCCAAACCTAAAATTCAAGGGAGAACTCAAAAGAATATTAATTTTGGGACATTCTTCAAGATTCTTAATCAATTGTTATGCCCTCACTTCTATCATAGCCACAATTGTCATCTGTACCCGAGTCTAACCAACCTGATAAGTCTAATCCACCTTATCTACCCGAGTCTAACTAAATTGATGGTCAACCCAAACCTTTCACTAGACAGTCAGAACCACTTCCTCAAAGCCAGTCAGAACCACTTTCTCAAACTCATCAAACAAATTTATCCGAGTCCAGTCCCGAACAACTTGGCACAAACAATCAGGAACTTCGTGTCTATACTAAGAGGAGGAAAACTACAGAGGGTCTAGAGAATGCTACATAGATCGGGCAAAGTCAAGAACTTGAACCGATTCCTCGTCTCAGAAGTTCACTGGTATCGATTCACTCACTCATGAGTTATCCCATCCAATTGTTGATGATTCTAACTTGCCTATTGCTCTTAAAAAGGTGTTCGAGCATGCACGAAATACCCCATTAAAAACTATGTTGGATATGATAAATTATTGCCTTTACTCCTGATAGTGTTTAAATTCCTAAATCGATTCAGGAAGCATTAAAAGTTTCATAATGAAGGTAGGCAGTCAAAGAGGAGATTCGAGCTTTATAAAGCAATTGAACATGGGTTTTAACAGAACTTCTTCATGGAAAGAAGCTGGTAGGGTGCAAGTGGATATTCACAATTAAATACAAGGTAGATGGGAGCATTGAAAGATTTAAAGCTAGGCTTATTGCAAAAGGTTTCACTCAATCGTACGGAATTGATTATCAGAAAACTATTGCTCTGGTTGCAAAGCTTAATACAATCCGGATTTTACTCTCTTGCAGTGAATCAAGATTGGCCCCTACACCAACTTGATGCCAAATATGTGTTTCTGAATGAAGACCCTGAAGAAGTGTATATGGAAGTTCCTCTGGCTAATAAAAATTCCTCTAATAGCCAAATGGTATATAAACTCAAGAAGGCCTTATATGGTTTGAAACAATCACTCCGAGCATGGTTTGACAGGTTTGCCAAAACAATAGTTACTCACAGATATACTCAATGTCAGGCTGATTACACATTATTTGTGAAGTTTTCATCCAAAAGAAAATTTGCTATTTTGATTGTATATGTTAATGATATAATTCTGATAGGGGATGATGAGGAAGAAGTTGCCAATTTGAAGAAATTACTCGCCACCGAGTTTGAAATCAAAGATCTTAGTGCCCGTAGGTACTTTCTAGGAATGGAGGTTGCCCGGTCAAAGAAAAAAAAATTTATTTCACAAAGAAAGTACATATTAAACCTTCTAAATGAAACCAGTATGCTAGAATGTAAACCTGCCGACATACCAATGGATCTAAATAGAAAGACAGGGAAATGAAGAGAGTGCTCCTGTGGATAAAGGAATATATCAAAGGCTAGCGGAAAAGTTAATTTATCTCTCGCATACTAGACCAGACATCGCATTTTCAGTGAGTGTGGTGAGCCAGCATATGAATAGTCCAAATAAAGACCATTTAGAAGCTGTGAACAGAATTTTAAGGTACTTGAAGATGACACCTAGGCATAGGTTCCTCTTCACAAAAGTGACAATCAAAATGTGAAAATCTACACCAATGCTAATTAGGCTGGAGAATTAACCGAGAGAAGATCCATGACTGGTTATTGTTCATATGTATTTGGGAATTTAATGACATGGAGTAAGAAGCAAGCTGTAATATCTAGAAGCAGTGCTGAGTCAGAATTGATAGAGATATAGACTAAAAGATATGCTTTATGTTATGTCTTTACATTTTAATGAGAATTCATTTTGAGCAATGTGTGCCATTTACTATATATGTGCATGTGTCTAGTATTTACAAAGAGTATTTGATCTAGTGTGTAGAGTACGGCTTACACACAGAAGACTAGATCATCGGTTCTTTTGGAATACAAGTTTATTGTTCACAGTTTTAGATGGAATTGGACACACCATCAGTAGAACTGTAGCACAAATTTTTAGTAGGTCTGTCTTGACTACGGGGAATGGTTTATTCTAACTATTTGTGCTAGTACACTTTGTGTGTATTGAACAGGACCCAGTTGAGTTAATTATTTTATACTGACTTTATAAAATAATTCAAAACTCATGAATATTATGATTACTTATGCTCTTAATCTGAATTCTATTTCTAGACACGTGTATGTAGTGATTATTGCTTTGATTACACATAGAGTGAGATTCTAGAAGAGTCAATTAACTCAGTGGGTTGGGCAATAACATTATATATATGGTGAATATTAATAGTTGAAGGAATTCACGTCCTCTTAATTTGGATTGATGATATCCCCTTGAGAAAGCTTATAAGTTTTGATTGTATCAAATCTTGCAAGTGGATTTTGAATCCGATACATCAAATAAGTTAAGTGGATAAGTCTCAAGGATAATAACAGCCAATTAAATTATATTGTCAGTAATTAAATTTAATTGGTAGATATCTGTAATCTTAACGTGTGGAGATAATAAGTATTTAATATTAAGGCTCGAAAATATAAATTTGAATGTGATTAGGAGTACAATTATAATTCTTTAGTGGAATGAATTGTAATTTACGTAATTGAATCCTAACCCGGGATAGGATTAGAAGATTTAATTACGTGAAAAATCCTTTTCATATTTGCCTATTGGTCCCTGTTGTAGCCCTATAAATACCCTCTCAGTTGGTTGCTAGGGTTAACGTTTTTGAGAAAAAAGAAAAACAAGAAACCCTAGGTCGGCCGAGAGATCCCACCATCTTGTGAGAGAAGGAAGGTATTTCGGGAATACGGCGGAAGGCTAAAAGGTTGAGGTCGAGCAATCAAATCAAAGTGTTCCAACGTTCAAGTCTGAAGGTATGAACTTATACTCATAGATTAGAACGGTAAAAGATTTTTGTATTACTCATATACGCTATAGCCGTGATCTTGGGGTATTCCGCGCTCCCCAACAGTGGTATCAGAGCCACGGCTGATACTGTATATGAATAATGCGGCCATGTTCTCCATTAATCGGAATATGCATGTGTGGGATGGATCGTGCTTGCTGCTAACGTTGTTTTGCAGGTTTCTATCCTGTTATTATGGTCACATGAATGTATGTGTTCTGATTTAATATTGCTTAGATCTGTTTTGTGAACTCCGGTTTTAAGGAGGCGTAGGATCATTGTAATATTTCATAGCATGTATGCTCCGGTTTTTTGAGAGCTTTGTGATTGTAAATACGTAGCATGTGAACTCCTATATGGAGGCATAGGATTTTTGTAATCTGGTGCGGCTCTATGGAGGAAGAAGACATGCTGCAGGTTGCAGGATATGATCAAAAAGCAGATAGGATTCTAAGGAGAATAGAATCCTTGCATGATAGGATTCTAAGGAGAATCCATTGCAGATAGGATTCTAAGGAGAATCCTTGCATGATAGGATTCTAAGGAGAACCCGTTGCATGATAGGATTCTAAGCAGAATCCGTTGCAGATAAGATTCTAAGGAGAATCCGTTGCAGATTACGATTCTAAAGGAAAATCCAAAGCGCGAAGGTCGATCCCCGCTGGGGGCCAGCCCCCAGACCCCCGTATGCGAAGCGGCAAATCATCGAGCAAAGTAGCAATCATGGTGCAACAGGGATCTTCATCTGCGTGAAAAATTTTGACCATAATAACAGGGATTTTATTTATCTTGTTTATATTGGTTATGTTGCATACTTGCTTGATTGTTTATCCTTTTGTTCTTATGTCTATAACTAGGAGAACATGGTTAATTGGATAATCACTTGCTGTTTGTGTTTTGAATTTATAAGATAATCAAACACAAGTTTTATAACCCTCAAAATATTGTTTAAATAACTAAGTGGAGAGAGAATTAATCACATTTAAATCCCACGGTCCCATCACTTGTTTATTGGTGAGGTAGTTAATTTCACGTGTTAGCATTAGTGCTTTCCTCCCCATAGGATGAAATTGATTGCTAGCTCACCAAGAATAATCCCTGGTAGTTGTTAATGTTGGATTACCTCTCCATCTGAGGGATCCACCATAGGACAATGGATCTAGCATTGAGTGATGGTATACACTTAGGTATAAATATTGGTATCCTCCCCATCGAAGTCACTACAAATATTTATATGACCAAAGTTAGCCAGCTAATTAATTTTACTTGGTATGTTACCTTTTACCTAGATAGTAAAATTAATAGGTTTTATCTGTCTAGACAAATGATAAGTAGTAGACGTCCTCCCATCGAGGCATACTATTCAAAATGTACTAGGCTGCTGGCGAATTCTATTATTATGTAGTGGTTGAGGGGCCCTACTTATAATTTTGAATTTAAAGTTTATTGCTCATTATATCTTATTTGATGTATGAATGATTCTCAAGATTAAAATGTCTTCTTTCAATCCACTTGCTGTGATACTCAAAGAAAATAAATTGACTGGTCCTAATTACATTGATTGGAAAAGAAACCTGGATATAGTGTTAACTGCATAAGGGTACAAGTATGTGCTCACTCAGGTCTATCCCGCAGAGCCCGGTGAAGGGGCTTCAGATGAGGAGTCCCAAGCTTACCGTAAGTGGGTTAAGGCTGATGAGATGGCGCGGTGTTACATATTGGCATCTATGTCAAATGTTCTGCAACATCAGCATCAATCTATGCCCTCTGCCCATGATGTTCAACCTCAAAGAAATGTTTGGGGATCAGAGTGTGCAGCTAGGCAGACTGCGATGAAAGAACTGATGAACACTAATATGGCTGAAGGAACTCCTGTCAGGGATCATGTTCTAAAGATGATTAGCCTTCTGAATGAACTGGAGATCCTTGGAGCGGAGATGGATGGGGAAACCCAAGTTGATATCATTCTCCAGTCCCTACCTGATTCTTTTAAGCAGTTCTGCCTAAATTACACCATGAACAAAATGAATTTTTCATTGGCAGAGCTACTTAAAGAACTTCAGGTAGCAGAGAGTTTCATTATGAAGCCTGCAATTGCTATGGTTACTGAAAAAGGTTCTTCTTCGAAGTCTCATGCTAAGAAGAAGAAAAAGGTTCAGAAAAAGAAACAGCATCAGGCCCCACAGCCCAATGGGGAAATAAAAAAGAAGGGAAAGTGCTTCGTCTGCAAGCAGCCAGGTCACTGGAAGCAGCAATGTCTAGTTTGGCTTGCTAGGAAACAGGCTAGAGGTATATCTCATTCACTTGTAGTTGAAACTTGTTTAGTGCTGTTATCTACCAGTGACTGGTGTGTAGATACGGGAGCCACTAATCATGTTTGCAATTCTTTGCAGGGGTTCCAGCAGACCCGGCAGCTAAGTGATGGGGAGATTTACATATTTCTGGGAGATGGCACGAGAGTGTCAGTAGTTGCAGTGAGAGATTTTAGCTTTTCTTTTAGTAGAAATAGAATTTTAATATTAAAAGACTGTTTTTTTTGTACCTTCAATTAGAAGGAATTTAATTTCAGTTTCTAAGTTGGTTGATGATGGATATTCAGTTTATTTTAATGACTCCGTTGTTATTAAGAAAAATAAACATTTTATCTGTTCTGGTACATTGGTGGATGGTCTTTATATTATTAATCATGTTTCTCCTACTGTGCAACTAAATGAAGTGAATAACAATAATAGACCATGTAAGAAAAACATCCTTCTAAAATGAATCAATCTTATCTTTGGCACTTGCGCCTAGGTCATATAAATCTAAGACGAATTTCTAGACTGGTTCAAGATGGACCATTAGGTTCATTGGAAGTAGAGGCACTACCGGTCTGTGAATCTTGCTTAGAAGGAAAAATGACCAAGCGGCCATTCTCGGCCAAAGGCAATAGAGCTAAGGAGATATTAGAATTGGTTCACTCTGATTTGTGTGGCCCAATGAACATCCAAGCTAGAGGTGGTTTTGAGTACTTTGTCACTTTTATTGATGATTACTCAAGATATGGGTATATTTATCTGATGCGCCGTAAGTCTGAATGCTTTGAAAAATTTAAAATTTTTAAGGCAGAAACGGAGAACCGTCATGGTAAAAATATCAAGACACTACGATCCGATCGTGGTGGCGAGTACCTCTTAGGGGAGTTCACAGATTACTTATTAGATGCTGGGATTGAATCCCAGTTGTCTGTACCTAGTACGCCACAGCAGAATGGTGTAGCTGAAAGAAGGAATAGGACTCTTATGGATATGGTTAGATCTATGATGAGTTATTCATACTTACCTATTTCGTTTTGGGGATATGCATTAGAGACAGCTCATATATTCTTAACTTGGTACCATCTAAGTCAGTACCTAAGACACCCACAGAACTGTGGACTGGACGCAAGCCTAGTCTAAGACATGTTCGGGTTTGGGATTGTCCAGCACATGTACTAAAAGGTAAACCAGATAAGTTGGAATCAAGGACAGATGTATGCTTCTTTGTTGGATATCCTAAAGGAACAAAAGGTGGTTTATTTTATTGTCCTAACGATCAGAAGGTCATTGTTAGCACCAATGCCCGATTCTTGGAGGAGAACTATATTATAGACCACAAACCCAGAAGTAAAATTGCTCTAGAAGAGTTGAGAGGCGATAAAACTAGACTGGCTCCTTTAATACCAATAGTACAAGCAGAAACACCACAAGAAAGTAGGTTCCCAAACTTCCCAATAACTATTCGTAGTGGGAGAAGTATAGTAACACGAACTGACCCTGAACTGATACAAAAGGATACCATTAATGCACCAGTTTTAGAACCAGTGCAGGTTGATGGAGCACAAGGATCAGAGTCAGATCGTATTACTACAAGCACATACAATCAGGTTGTGCCTCGTCGTAGTGGGAGGGTTGTAAATACACCTAAACGGTATACGTTCCTTGGAGAGTCATATGACAGAATCTCTGATGAACTGGATACTGAACCCAGTAGCTACAATGAAGCATTACAGGATAAAGATGCAACTCTTTGGCAAAATGCTATGAAATCAGAGATAGAGTCTATGCACTTTAATCAGGTCTGGAATCTTGTAGAACCACCCAAGGGAGTAAAACCCATCGGATGCAAGTGGATCTATAAGAAGAAGAGAGGAGCAGACGGGAAGGTGGAAACCTTCAAGGCTAGGCTAGTTGCAAAAGGTTTTACTCAGAAAGAAGGGATCGACTATGAGGAAACCTTTTCACCAGTAGCTATGCTTAAGTCTATCCGGATTCTCTTATCCATTGCAGCTCATTTCGATTACGAAGTTTGGCAAATGGATGTCAAGACAGCTTTCCTTAATGGAAATCTTGACGAGTGCATTTACATGATGCAACCAGACGGTTTTATAGTAAAAGGCCAGGAGCACTTGGTGTGCAAGCTTAAGAGGTCCATTTATAGACTTAAGCAAGCATCTAGATCTTGGAATACTCGTTTCGATCAAGCTATTAAATCTTATGGTTTTGATCAAAGTCCTGATGAGTCATGTGTGTACAAGAAGCGTGATGGAAAAACTTTGGTATTTCTGGTGCTATATATGGATGACATCTTACTTATTGGAAACGATATTGGAGTGTTATCTTCGGTCAAGGTATGGTTATCTGGACAATTTGATATGAAGGACTTGGGAGAAGCAAGTCACATCCTAGGGATCAAGCTTTTGCGAGATCGCAAGCAAAGGATGATATGCTTATCTCAAGCCACTTATATCGATAAAATTCTCACCCGTTTTGGTATGCATAATTCCAAGAAAGGATTTCTTCCTTTCAGGCATGGAATTTCTCTATCTAAGGATCAGTGTCCTAAGACACCTGAAGAGATAGAAAGTATGAAGGCAGTTCCTTATGCTTCTGCAGGAGGAAGCCTAATGTATGCTATGCTATGTACTAGACCTGATATCTGTTTTGCCGTAGGCATGGTTAGCAGATTTCAGTCTAACCCTGGGCGAGAACATTGGACTGCAGTAAAACATATAATTAAGTACTTGAAAAGGACTAAAGATTATATGTTAGTTTACCAAGCAGATAGTCTTGTGCCTATAGGATATACAGATTCGGACTTCCAATCAGATAATGAATCTAGGAAATCAACCTCGGGATGTGTTCACTTTGGGTGGTGGAGCTATTAGTTGGAGAAGTGTGAAGCAGACTTGTGTTGCTGACTCTACCATGGAAGCTGAGTATGTGGCTGCATCTGAGGCTGCAAAAGAGGCTGTTTGGCTAAGAAACTTTCTTTTGGATCTTAGTGTGATACCTTCAGTGCAATTACCTATTACACTTTATTGTGATAATAGTGGGGCAGTTGCTAATTCGAAGGAACCCAGGACTCATAAGAAATCTAAACACATTGAGCATAAGTATCACCTGATACGTGACATCGTGCAAAGAGGTGACGTGCTGGTGACCAAGGTTACATCTGAGGACAACCTGGCAGACCCTTTTACAAAGAGTTTAACTTCGAAAGTTTTTAATAGACATGTAGAGGGCATGGGAGTTAGATGTGTACAAGCATTGCTTTGAGTCTTAGTGGGAAATTGATAGAGATATAGACTAAAAGATATGCTTTATGTTATGTCTTTATATTTTAATGAGAATTCATTTTGAGCAATGTGTGCCATTTACTATATATGTGTATGTGTCTAGTATTTACAAAGAGTATTTGATCTAGTGTGTAGAGTACGGCTTACACACAGAAGACTAGATCATCGGTTCTTTTGGAATACAAGTTTATTGTTCACAGTTTTAGATGGAATTGGACACACCATCAGTAGAACTGTAGCACAAATTTTTAGTAGGTCTGTCTTGACTACGGGGAATGGTTTATTCTAACTATTTGTGCTAGTACACTTTGTGTGTATTGAACAGGACCCAGTTGAGTTAATTATTTTATACTGACTTTATAAAATAATTCAAAACTCATGAATATTATGATTACTTATGCTCTTAATCTGAATTCTATTTCTAGACACGTGTATGTAGTGATTATTGTTTGATTACACAGAGTGAGATTCTAGAAGAGTCAATTAACTCAGTGGGTTGGGCAATAACATTATATATATGGTGAATATTAATAGTTGAAGGAATCCACGTCCTCTTAATTTGGATTGATGATATCCCCTTGAGAAAGCTTATAAGTTTTGATTGTATCAAATCTTGCAAGTGGATTTTGAATCCGATACATCAAATAAGTTAGGTGGATAAGTCTCAAGGATAATAACAGCCAATTAAATTATATTGTCAGTAATTAAATTTAATTAGTGGATATCTGTAATCTTAACGTGGGGAGATAATAAGTATTTAATATTAAGGCTCGAAAATATAAATTCGAATGTGATTAGGAGTACAATTATAATTCTTTAGTGGAATGAATTGTAATTTACGTAATTGAATCCTAACCCGGGATATGATTAGGAGATTTAATTACGTGGGAAGTCCTTTTCATATTTGCCTATTGGTCCCTGTTGTAGCCCTATAAATACCCTCTCAGTTGGTTGCTAGGGTTAACATTTTTGAGAAAAAGAAAAACAAGAAACCCTAGGTCGGCCGAGAGATCCCACCATCTTGTGAGAGAAGGAAGGTATTTCGGGAATACGGCGGAAGGCTAAAAGGTTGAGGTCGAGCAATCAAATCAAAGTGTTCCAACGTTCAAGTCTGAATGTATGATCTTATACTCATAGATTAGAACGGTAAAAGATTTTTGTGTTACTCATATACGCTATAGCCGTGATCTTGGGGGTATTCCGCGCTCCCCAACAAGAATATCATGCTGTTGCTCTCGAAATTTATAAGGAAATATGGCTCTAGAAGTTGCTAAGTGAACTGAAAGTTACTACCGTGAAAACTATAAGGATGTTTAGCGATAGTCAGGCTTCTATCAGTATATCCAAGAACCCAATCCATCATGACAGGACAAAGCATGTGGAAATCAACATGCATTTCATCTCAGAGAAGGTTAATGGAATAGTTCAATTGAGCTATATTCCTACAAAGTCACATATTGCAGACATCCTCATGAAGGCTCTTCCAAGGACAAACTTTGAAGAATTCAGTTCCAAGCTGGGATTGCATAATATACACAACCCAGCTTAAAGGGGAGTGTAGAATATAATCGAATATTATGAGCCAATTTAGGAAAGTTTGTTTATTCTTTATTTAGGCCAGATTTATTTTTTATTTTTCTGTTTCCTAAACATATGGAATCAGTTGGTGAATGATTCTACAATAACTAATTAGTTTCCTATTTTAGAAGAATGCCTTTTTTTTTTAGAATTTCTTTCTATTTCAGTGGGCTGGTATGCCAACCACTTATATAAAAATATTTTGGAGTTTGTAATTCAAAAAGATGAATAAAAAAATTCTCAAATTTCATTTCTCCAAAACTTACAAAAGGCAAGCCAAAAGGAGTTTATCTCATTATCAAATGAAGCAGCAAAATAACATGCAGTGTTACAAATGAGACAATACCTTCATGACAAATAAGAGATGCCTGACATGTGGCTGGTGGAGCCAATGTGTCCCACACAACAACATTGACACCATTTGAGTTACATCCAGCAGCAGCAATAATTGATCCACTTGAAGCCACATATGCAACATCCCTGAAACCATTTTCCAAACTACTTAGAATAATCTGAGAGTGAAAATATCTTTCCGATGAGATGTGTAGTTATCAAAGTAAAATATTTTGAGAGAGATTCGTACGACGCATGGTTGCTAAAGCAGAGGGATGAGTCAGTGGGGTGGACATTGCTCCTCCCTCCAACTTCAAGTTGCCATGTGCATACCGTGCCATCCAATGCAGCAGTAGCAAATCTATGCCCACAACGGTCAAATTGCAAGGCAGATATTGAGGCAAGTGCATAGGGAGGGGGAATATTAGCAGCAGGAAGAACACCATAGGTTGCCAAAGCTCTATCCTTACCAAACTGCACCATATGGAATCGTTGAAAATGCACATATAAGATTCAATAAATTACTTGGCACAAAATGGCAAAGCAAATTGTCACAACATATAAAGAAAAGAAAAGCATGATAGAGTAGATAAACCAAATTACAAAAGCATTAATTATTTTCTTTCATGCTCTTTCTTTCTCATTGTTGATTCTACTACTTGCTACATGGTCAGTCCATCTATATCACGTAGAATTTGTTAATCTTAAGCTTATGAGAGCTGCTAGAAATAAAAAATATTGTCAGATAATTTACTACATTGTCCTTTTATGTGTTCTTTTAGTCTATGCAAGTATGTAAATAGATAAAAAAATGCAGACTGCTTACATATCATTTTGCAGACTTCACTGGTGCCTTGCAACCACCACTTGTCAATTCATAACATCAAAACTATTCCTAATCATACAGATGCAACACCAAGAGACTTGTGTATAAAGAAAATTTAACTTAATAAGCAAGATTTTGGATCAAAAGAATATCAAGAAAATTTCACCCGTATCTCATTATTCTTAAATTTTAATGTTTGATGGGCATGGAAAAATTTTTGAATTTGTGAAGATCATATGGATAGACAGTATACAAAAAATAATATGGATGTATGTACGCATGCATTCATCAAGTGTACCTCCCAAAGGTAGACATGTGTATTGCTCGATCCAACCAAAAAGAAAGGCCTTGAAGGATGGCTAGACAATGCTCCTGAGCGAATGTTTTCTATTGTTGCTGGAGGGTCCATAAACTCATCAAAATCTTCTTGTTCCCCCCAGCCGAGACCTGAGGCTCCAATACCTGCATAACCTGGAATTCCAAATGCTCCACCTCCTGTCAAGTCTCTCCCTGGTCTTGCCAAAGAGCCCAAGCCCACTGTTGCTCCACCCAACCCCAGGTGTGCCCCTCTTTTGCACCCAAGACCAACACCCGGAGAAACATAAGTAGGAATTGGTGTAGATTCACAGCCGGCCCACCCATCTTGTGGCCAATCAGACTCTGACCAGATATAATCTGCTTGTTCTTTGAAAGGTTGTTCTGCATTCCAGTTGAAGAAAAGAATCCCCTGAAACAAACTCTAAAGTTTAGGCATAAAATTTATATATGAAAATGTAGAAATGCAACTAAAGATGTACACATATACATATGTACAAACCACTACCACAGGTGACAATTCTAAGCAAGGAGTTACAAAGCTTCATAAAATGTCTCTTGAAAAATTGATTGGAAAAGAATGCTTTGAATTTTACATAAGTTACCTTCCGGTTGCTAGCAAGCGCAACTTGTTGCTCATCGATGGAGTTGAAACAAATTGCCTGTAAGAAGAGAAGATACTTAATGATTACTTAAATACATAGTGTTGCTTTGTGTAGAAAATAACCAATCCTTATGTGTTTGGTTAGGAAGTTATTTATTTTCTTTATTTAGAATAAATTTTAGTTTTCTATTTTTCCTTAATTAAATTTTGTAGATTTCCTACTTTCCTATTCTGATGGGATTCCTAATTCAAAGGAAATCTGTTTTCTTTTTCTGTGGACTGGTATAACAGCCACCCTTTTATATATATTAGAGTGTAATTCATTAATAAGAAGAGTGAGAAAAAATCTCAAAATTCTTCATGGTATTAGAGCAAAGCTTGAACCCTAATTCCTTCCAAACAATTCAATCCCTTGCCGCACCCTCATGTCCAAATACGGCATGGCCTCACAATCTTCTTCCTCAGAAGTCACCTCTAGATCCGAGTCAGTTCCTATCATATCTGATAACTCTTCTCACCTTGTTATAAACCATAAACTTCATGGCCATAATTTTCTTCAATGGTCATAGTCCGTCTTCATGTACATCTGCGGTAGAGGAAAGGATGGACATCTCACAGGTGAAACCTTTGCCCCAGAAATGATAGATCCTAAATATCAGGCCTGAAAAACTAATGATCATTTGGTTATGTCATGGCTACTAAATTCCATGACCACGGAGGTTGGAGAAAATTTCCTGCTCTTTAGGACAGCCAAGGAGATATGGAAGGCTGCTCGTGAAACCTACTCTAGTACTGAAAACTCCTCAGAGTTATCTGAGATTGAGACTAGACTATATGATCTACGACAAGGAGAATTGAGTGTTTCTCAATATTTCAACACTCTCACGCATTGTTGGCTGCAACTAGACTTGTACGAGATTTATTCTTGGAAGTGCTCGGATGACTCTGCCTTGTATAGGAAAATTGTTGAACAGAAAAGGACCATCAAATTTCTTGATCTCAATAAAGACCTAGACAAAGTCAAGGGGAGAATTATGGGAATTAAACCCCTTCCTACCATTCGGAAGGCCTTTGTAGAAGTTCGAAGAGAGGAAAGTAGGAAGAAGTTAATAATGACAGACAACCACACCACACCGTCTGTTGAAGGGTCAGCCTTGTACACTCATACTTCCTCTTAGAATAATAAGCCCAGGAAAGGACGACTACGGTGCGATCATTGTAAGAAACCTGGTCATGTGAAGGAGACATGCTGGAAAATACATGGGAAACCTGCATATTGGAAGCCATCTAGTGAAAGATATGAGAGGGAGAACCGTGCAAATACTACTATTACAACCGACAACAATGCAGAATTCAGTCTATTCACCAAGGAGCAAATTGAGACTCTGCAGAAAATGTTTAGTAACGTTTCCAGTCTTGTACAAGCACCACAATCCTCTGCTGAGCAACCTACCAGCTGTCTAGCACACCAAGGTACACCGTCCTTTGCTCATATCGTCCAAAGCAATAAACCAAAACCTTGGATAGTTGACTCGGAAGCCTCGGATCATATGATAGGAGACATCAACATCTTAAAAAATTACAGCCCGTATACCAGTCACTCTACAGTCCGAATAGCTGATGGTTCATTATCACCATAGCAGGAACCAGATCAGTCGAATTGACAAAGGATCTTCACCTTTACTATGTCCTTTATGTTCCAAAATTAGACTACAATCTACTCTCAATCAACAAACTTACTAGTGACTTAAAATGTGTTACTAAATTCTATTCTAATCTTAGTGATTTTCAGGCAGTGGATTCGGGGAAGGTGATTGGCAGTGCTGAAATGCGTGGTGGACTATATTTGCTCAAAGAAAATAATCTCCTCGGTAGGCAAGTTCATCCGTCAAGTTGTGTTTCTGAGTCTAGTTCAAATTCTGTTAATCTCGTTTCCAATTCTGTCTGGTTCATTTGAAAGACAAGTCATGTTATGGCATTGTCGCCTTGGTCATCCAAATTTTGCGTACATTAAAAAGTTGTTTCCACATTTGTTCATCAATAAAAAATCTAATTTCTATCAATGTAAAATTTGCCAGCTTGCAAAACATACTAGACATGTGTACTCTAACCTGCAATACAAGCCTTCACATCCTTTTTTTTGTGATTTACAGTGATATTTGGGGACCCTCATGTGTAAAAAATATAAATGGGGCCCGATGGTTTGTGTCATTCATAGATGATCATACAAGAACAATATGGGCATTCCTTATGAAAGAAAAATCCGAAACAGCCACCATCTTTCAATTCTTTCATTCTATGATCTTCACTCAATTCCAAAGCAAAATTCAAGTTCTTAAAACAGATAATGCTAAGGAGTATTTTAATTTCATTCTTGGCCCTTATCTTTCCAAGCATGGTGTCATTCATATAAGCTCTTGTGTTGATACTCTGCAACAAAATGGGATCACTAAGAGGAAGAATAGACATTTACTTGAGGTGGCCCGCGCCATTATGTTCTTTAATCATGTACCTAAACACTTTTGGAGGGAAGCCATACTCAGCCACATATCTCATCAATAGGATGCCTAGTCGAGTCCTAAAATTTCAAACTCCTCGTCATATTCTTATGGAAGCCTATCCACATATCCGCTCCTTTTCTTTCGACTTACCACTAAAGGTTTTTGGTCGTTCCTCCTTTGTTCACATCCACCAACAACACCGCACCAAACTTGATCCCAAGTCTCTCAAATGCATCTTCCTCGGTTACTCCTCTAACCAAAAAGGATACAAGTGTTACTCTCCAATTATTAGGAAAGTATACAACTCCATGGATGTCACCTTCTTTGAGAACCAACCTTACTTTTCCAAATCCAAAATTCAGGAGAACTCGAGGAATATCAGATTTGGGATCTTCTCCAAGATATTCAGGCCGATTTTCCTTCAACTGAAGATACTCAAACAACTGAACCAAACCCTAGCACTCAACCAACTCCACTTGAAGAACCAAACTGTCACCGAAACTATCCCTGCCACTGAAACAGCCCCAATTGTCTCTACTCCAACTATTTCTGCCACTGAAACAGCCCCAATTGTCTCTACTCCACCTCGACTTGACACTAATGATCATAAACTTCATGTCTATACCAGAAGGAGAAGAACCACCGAGCATATAGAGGACACTATGCAGACCCGGGACCGTCAAGAACCAGAACCAAGTCCTACTGCATCCGATAATCATAATGGTATGGATTCCCTATCTCATGACTCTCTTGTACCGTTAGTCGATGACTCAAATCAACCAATTGCACACAAGAAAGTGTTCGAAGGTGCACTGGTCATCCTATCGAAAGATATGTAGCTTACGGAAAATTGTTACCATCTTACAGGGCTTTTGTGTCAAACCTTGATAGTGTGCAGGTTCCTAACTCTATCCAAGAGGCTCTAAAAGTTCCAGCATGGAAACAAGCAGTTGAGAAAGAGATTCGGGCTCTAAAGAATAATGACACATGGACCCTTACAGAGTTACCTCATAGTAAAAATCCTATGGGCTGCAAGTAGATATTCACGGTCAAATACAAAGCAGATGGAAGTGTTGAGAGATTCAAAGCCAGACTTGTGGCCAAAGGCTTTACACAATCATATGGAATTGACTACCAGAAAACCTTTGCACCCGTTGCCAAGCTCAATACTGTTCGGGTTCTACTTTCTCTTGTAGTGAATCAAGATTGGCCTTTATACCAACTTAATGTTAAAAATGCCTTCTTGAATAAAAACCTTGATGAAGAAGTCTACATGACTATACCTTCGGGCTTGGAGAATAGTTTGAACAACAGGTTGGTTTGCAAGTTGAAGAAGTCCTTATACGGCTTGAAGCAATCTCCTCGTGCTTGGTTTGACAGGTTTGCTAAAGCCATGATTACAAATGGATACAATCAGTGTCAAGCTAATCATACACTGTTTGTTAAATCTAATCCTAGTGGTAAGATAGCTATCCTCATAGTATATGTAGACGATATCATCTTGACAGATGATTATCTAACTCAAAAAGATGCTTGTAACAGAATTTGGGATCAAGGATCTCGGGACTCTCAGATACTTTCTAGGAATGAAAGTGGCTCGGTCTAAGGAGGAAATTGTCATCTCCCAAAGAAAGTACCTCTTAGACTTATTAAATGAAACAGGCTTGCTTGAGTGTAAACCTGCTGACACACCCATGGATCCCAACAAAAAGCCGAACAAAAGTGAAGAAAGTAGTCCAGTTGACAAAGGAAGATACCGGAGAATTGTGGGTGAGTTAATCTACCTATCACACACAAGACCTGATATTACATTCTCAGTCAGTGTAGTGAGCCAACACATGAATAATCCGAGCGAGAATCATTTGGAAGCAGTAAAAAAAATTTTAAGATATTTGAAGATGACTCCTGGACATGGTTTGCTCTTCAAAATATTTGAAAACTGTAAAGTTAAGATATACACATATGCTAACTAGGCATCAGGGATAACTGATAGGAAATCAACCACTGGTTACTGTTCGTACGTTTGGGGCAATTTCGTCACTTGGAGAAGCAAAAAGCAAACTGTTGTCTTTCGGAGTAGTGCAGAATCAGAATATCATGCTCTTGCACTAGGAATATGTGAGGGAATGTGGCTTCAAAGGTTATTAAGGGAGCTTAAGGTTGTGAGACAAAGGATACAGTCAAGATGTTCAGTGATAGTCAAGCAGCCATTAGCATAGCCAAAAATCATGTGCATCATGACAGAACAAAACACATCGAGATTGATCGACACTTCACCTCAGAGAAGGTCAACAACGGAATTGTTCAGCTAAGCTATGTTCCAACAAAACTTCAGATTGCTGATATTCTCACCAAAGCACTACCAAAGGTCAACTTTGATGAATTGAACTCCAAGATTGGTTTGTATAATATATACAACCCAGCTTGAGGGGGAGTGTAGAAAATAGCCGATCCTTATGTGTTTGGTTAGGAAGTTATTTATTTTCTTTATTTAGAATAGATTTTAGTTTTTTGTTTTTTCTTAATTAGATTTTGTAGATTTCCTACTTTCCTATTCTGGTGGGATTCCTAATTCAAAGGAAGCCTGTTTCCTTTTTCTGTGGACTAGTATAACAGCCACCCTTTATATATATTAGGGTGTAATTCATTAATAAGAAAAGTGAGGAAAAATCTCAGAATTCTTCACTTTGTCTTGTTATCTCTAGGACTAAAAATTAATTTTGCACCATTGTATCAAAAAAAGAACTGCTGATACATTGGAAAAACATGAAAAAGATTCTCACATAGTAAATTTCCAACTGCTGCACATGTATAACAACAAAATGAATACCTGAATGAGTTCCCCACTTCTCTTAGCAACTTCCTTTGGCTTAAGAAAGTAAGTAGCATCGCCTGGGGTACTTGAATGTTTCCTTCTTGTTTCCACAAAGCCATCTGTGTCAAAGGCCCTGCCACTAAGAACTGAATTTGTTTCATTACGAGGAACACTACTGGTGTTCCTATCGTTTATTCCATTGTTTGTTGAAGCAGCACGTTCATACTCAGCGAAGAAATCCCTGTGCATATCTTTCCAGGACAAAAAGAGCTTCCTGCTATTACAAGCAAAACAGGTGATTCTTTCTTTTACAAATTCTGTACAAATATCATGAGGACTCACAGAAATTTCCCACAATGTTTTGAAAAATGCTCTCCTATCCTCAAGGGGCAATTGCAAGGTAGCAACTTCTTGATTTAAATAATGATGTAAGAAGCCCGGCTGAGAATTACTACACTCATCTAACCATGCAACAGTAGATACAGGTAAACCCTTTAATGCTTTCCATCTAAGGAATGATGCAAGCTGTTTTACCAAAGAAGAGGAAATATAAGACAGTGAGGTTGTTAGTAAATTAGCAACACGAAGGGGGAACAGACTTGTCAGATCCATGATACTGTTCTCGTATTCAGGCAATTCTGTAACTGGGAACTTGCTAAAGTGGTTCTTCACAAAATTTGACAGATGCATCCATAAACAAAATCCTATAATATGCCACTTTTCATCTTCTGATATGGAAGGCATTAAAGAATCACTTGGTTCAATCTGCTTGTGTTGACAGATAGCATCGGGGATGCACTGCATGCCATCTCCTGATGCATCATGAACCATCAAATCTGATATCTGGTGTAAAACTTTCCTCAGCTCACTTGCCATACCTTCCAAAGATGACTGACCATTGGCAAATGCATTTAAAATTGGATGGATCATCAAGATCAATCCTTTCAAGTGTCTCCGAAACCAAGTGGATGAAAAAAATAGACAATATTCAACAACATCAAGAACAGAAGATATATTCAAAGTAAGACCTTCCGTAGAATATTCTCTGTCATACTGCTTTGAAATTGACCTGAAAATCCTCAGTAGGTATATTACACTTTGCAGACAAAAATCCCTCAGATGAACCAGACTGTACATGTTCTTTTCAGATGTGAAATCCCTGTTGTAAACCAGCTTCAGTATGGAATCAGAAAAACAGCAGAACACAACATATCGAGCAACAAAATATGATATTTCCTTGTTCGCCTTCACAAGAAGCCTAAGAAGAACAGGATTTAAGAAACAATTTCGAGGACCATGGTGATCATTTTCATCTTCTTTAGAAATGCTGACTTGTAATAGTAGGTATCCATGAAATAATAATTCCTTGTTGCAAGCAAAGACTAGGATCTGTAAAAGACAAACTACAAGTCAGTGCCAAGAAAAGAAATGAATCTTTGAAATCAAAATCATTAGTTGATAAGAAACTAAGCATGAGAAAATAAATTAAAGGATGTAAAAAGAATATAAAAGGTCTTAATACCATGTTGGCTAAGTCAACTGGGTTCAACGAGAACTTCTGTTCAAACGTGAAGAATAGTGCGTTCAGGTAATGTTTGAACTCTCCTGTCTGAGTTTCATCTTGGCAAGTATCATGCTCCCGGTAGATAATCATTTCTCTGGATAAGGCTGGATTACTGAGAGGCCACCTTAGATGATCCCTTAGTAGTTTTGATATGTATTGCAAAGCCATATTTAACTTGACATAAGATTCCAATTCAAGAGCCACAGCTCCTTGTAGCCAGTTGCAAGCACCACTAGAGAATGGATTCAATATTCCATGAAAAATCTTGTTGCTTGCAATATCTATCAAATTACCTCGATCTTTACCCTCGATGATTAAAGAAGAGGATAGGCACTCCAATGCTTCAAGCTTATCAGAAAGAAAGAATCCTTGGTCAGTCTAGAGGAACAAGTTGAAACACTCTACACAAGCTACTGGACAGAAAACTGCTACTTCACCAGTACAAATAAAAATGACCACCAATGCAACAATGTCGCATTTTAACAGGTGGCTTTAAAAAGTTCTGTAAGAGCAATAGTACCATGGAAATTACTGAGAACAACAGCTACATGCACACTATCATGTATGTTGTGAACCATTGGAAAAGATTTTCACATGAGTTGCCAAAAAAGAGAAACTTGGTTAAATTAAAAGATGGTTATATATGAAATCTAACGATATTAGATAATAGGTAATGTGTGTGGTTTATTATGAACAGCTGAAAGAGAATATGGGGCATCCAAAGTATTAGCATGAAAATCAATCCAGTATGACATCTTACAAACTAATAGCCCATAATATAGTTAGCCTTAAACCATCTGCATCCTCTTTTAACACCAACAAAAAAGAGGGCACATGCAATCCATCTAAACACATGACTTTGTCACATACTACTTCACCAAACAACAAAACCTCTTGTGCTACTAGGAACAGTTTGATAGTGTAGACCCCACAACCCACTTTTCCTGATCTGCAGCAAACCCAGTTATCCATACCTTTCATTCAACCTATATCTATCACACACATTAAATTGGGATTTTCTATTTACATCAGTCTTTTTGTATCCTAAATTGATGTTTTCACCCAAACACCTAATTTATTTAAGAAATAACCATCACCTTCAAAACCAACAACATCTAAAAGCTTATCAGCTCTCTTTCACCCTTTACCATTCTATTACCTAGAGCTGCATCCTAAATCATGTTTCTTAATGTGCTACTCCACCTCCTGAAGGTCTTAGAATTATTCAAGTATCTCTAATATGAAATTCAGTTCTTTTTGTATTCCTAATATTTTTCACGAATCAGCTTATGTGCAACTGAGAAACATCAGAAGCCAAACAATCGCCAATTCCACAATTATTTTTGTATTCAGTTCTTTTTGTATTCCTAAACGCACCCCTCCAAGTCGCAGTTATGCCGCCGCGCCACCGCCCCACTCTTCTTAACCTCATGTGAGTACCTTATCATATCAAACTCTATCGATACAGTTTCATAAACTCCACGTGATGCATGATTGGGACACAATATACAACATATATGAACTTGATCTGTAGATAATTGCTGCCTTTAGCCTCCCCCACAAGTAGCCTTTTTTCTGTTACCAAGCCAAAGATCACCATAATAATCAAGCCATACCCAAATTACGTGCATGCTGAAGTTATGATCAACACAAAGCAGTTATTCTAAACCAAAATTCACCAATCCTCATTTTTACTTGCCAACATAAACACTCCCCAAAGACCAAAATGATACAATGGCTCCTTGCACAAACCACCCCCAATCAACATAAATGATGCAATGATGTGTCCCAAATTTCATTTTGAAAGATTTGCCCCTTCTCCAAAGAATAATATAATCATATTATAAAATTAAATTATATTAAATATGTGTGTGCCTGCCTGATTACAAAACACTTTCAATACCAAAAGTTAATCATACGTGTATAAACTAGTCAGATGCATAGATGTCACTATTCTCCGGACTCACAATTGCCCAGCCAACACAAAAAAAAAAAGACAAGTATGGAAGTTTCAGGCAGAATAAACTTACAGGGAGTCCACATCTGCTGAAGGCTTTTGCAGCCAACAATGTTCCAAACTTAGACAGCATCATAGCCAGAACATCACCAACAGAATTTCTGAAACTATTTTTGGCTGCAAGTATCACACAGTATCGACCAATATTTGGGTCTGAGAAGGCAGCACGGTCACACAGAGTTGCAGTCTTATCAAACACCGCCTCAGTATGCAAATCAAAGAGTACCTTGACTGATTCAGAATAATTCCCTAATGTCCACTGCAGACACAAATTGATATTAGCAAGATACTTTACATGCAGCACAAACAGAGTTAAGTCTGGGATAAAAATTACAAATATGGTGTTTATATGATGCATACTTTGAATAGGCTGGAAAGCCAGTAGTCTCCTTTCTCAATGGCATTAGGAAGCAAAATATTGGATATAAGGTGACGCTCTAGTGACCCTCCATAACCCTCAATGAGTCGACAGATGACAAGAGCAAGTTGTACATCCCCCAGGTTTTTTGCACAGACAGTGACAGCAGAAGAATGATCGCCTCCTAGCAGGAAAAATGCTATGGCAAGCTCCAATTGATGCCGACCCATTAAAACATAGGCATTCTTCAGAGCAGCAGCTTTATTTTTTTCTTCCTAAAGAAAACAACCAACGAAAGTCACTACAAGGGGTTCTCAAATAAGGTGCAATGATGTAAGCGTACATCTTTGAAGATAAATTTAACTACCTGGCATCAGTTGAACAAATGAAGAAGATCTCAGACTCAAATGAAAACATATGGCAGGAAGTGAGCATAAATAAATGAGATCGATGTTGACGACTTTGGAAGAAATATCGTGCATCTTTGCAGTCACTTCAGAAGGAGTTATCACTGAAAGGTTACAAACTCTTACAATAGATGCAACTACCAATACACTTGCTAACCACATAACCTACAACTAAGGTCCTTATCTCTGCATGAACTAGATATTTATAAAAGAGCATAGACTCCCATTAATTATATCTGATTTGTTTTTTAGCAATGCTGAGGATTTGAGCCTTAGACGTCCTAAAGGGCAAGCCATGTTACCAGTAACAGTACCATCACCCACGATAGTCAGGTACCAAGTCCATATGGTACTGTAACATATCATACCAACAAACAGTACTCAGCACCATGCCAAAAACCCTTTGGCTTCACCCCAAAGAAGGAAAGAGGGAGGGATAGAAGCATGATTGTATGAGTACCCAATGATGGCGGTGGATGTGGTGGAGGCATCAACTCCACGAGGGACATTAAGGAGGGGAATGTCCTCCAAGCCTGACTCTAACCTTGAAGGCCACCGGTGGCAGTAAAAGGGCAGGTGTAGATGGTGACTCAATGGAGAATGCTGAGCAAGGCCATGACGAAGGAGGTGATGATGTGGTCAATTGATCAAGACAGAGAAAGGCCAAGAGAGGAGAGATCTCGATCAAGATTTGAAATGGGGGATGTGTAATTTTTATAAGCGGACTAGATGTGGCCTGGGTGAAGAGATCAATACCGCCCAAAACTGGGTGGAACTGATCAGCTCTGTCCAGTTTGGCCTAGTTCAAACCAATTCATTTCAAAAGCCAGGGTCATCCCGATTTTGGGTTGGCTCAGTTTGGTATGCCCAGAGAACCAGACAGTTCAGCAAACCTACAAGGCAAGCCCTTAGGAGTGAGGCGCCAATTATGCTAATAGTTGGTGGCAATTAGTTCTGATGAATCAAAAACTTAATTTTTTTGAAATAAAAATTATATTTATGTATGGCTCTAAGCAATAAACAGTTAATGCTTGTAAAATTGGTGTTACATATCACAGAAAGAAATGACATATTGCATACACGTATATGATACAATACCTGGAAATTGCGTGAAAGAAATCCAAACAACAATTTATCCTTCTCATCTCTGCTCATTTTAAAAAGGCCAGCCAAAACCTGAAGTCGATTCAATGCTAAATATAGAAGTGCACAGTCCTTGGGGTCCTTTTTTTTCAGATATTGTAATCTTGCCAATTTCTCCATCTGCAAGTTTAAAATACCTAATCAGCTTGATATGATCCAGAGTGCAACAAAGATAAACGAATTGGTAGCTTGCAACATTGGAATTTTGTACACAGTTTAATAAAGCAGTTGCTTGCAACTGCTAGTGTCATAGTGTTAATCAATATAATGCTTCATGGGGATAACAAAGAGTAAGGCCTGGACATAAAGGCATTTGTTGTTTCCCAAGTTCAGAAAACCAGTCAAAACTTAAACATGTAGCGTGTGCAACCTCATATGAAAATGTGCAGTCCTAAGGATTAATGTGTTTGATACTCTAAGGTCATCTGCTTTTCCATCCCCATGGTCAAATAAACTTTGTCATGAGCGATAATAATCCAGAGAAAATAAATGCATAAGAACAGCTAAAAATGGAGGAAAAAGAATTTGCTGGAAAGTGGAAAAAACATACTGAACTATGTAGAAGCTTAAAGAACCGCTTGTAACAAGAAAATAAATGAAACAATAATGAGATATTAAAAAAATGAAAGATTTTAATAATCATAGTTAATTCATAAACATAGCAAAAAAACAGCAAAAGGAATTGATTGACAGCTAGAAGCACTTGGTAACGTCCTTTTTCTTCTTTTTTATGCTTTGTGGTCTCCTGTCCAATCCATATGATTCAGCCCCAGTGAAAAGCCATGCAGTTTAAACCAAATTGCTAAAATTACACAGTAGCCTCAGAAGTATTCAAAAAAAAAGAAAGATGAATGAACAATCATTAATCATAAAAAGTGTGATGTACTGGAAATTGTGCATTCCTACCCTTGTTCGCAGTTGTGATGCATTCATATACCACAGCCCCACACCCAATCTTCGCATTTCCAGCCAAGATGATTCTGCAGACAGAATAGAATTCAGCAGATCATCTTGACAATCAGATTGGAAGGCCCATGCAACCAACCTAGAGTCAACAACAAACTCTTCTGCGGCAGCCAAGCTCCCATATTTTCGAACAAAATATAGATGTTGGAAACGCACAGCAACCCAGAACCTTGAGAGAAGCAAAATAATGTGAATGATGTAATAACTGATAAATTTTGCAAGTACATCAAATCTTAAAATTTGCACAAAGTGGTGATAACAGAAATTAATGACCTGTATCAACAAATGTATGCGCTAGCACATCTCACATGCAACAAAATAGTGAGACTTTAAATAAAGCAACTGAAAACAAATAAATAAATTAGAGCAACTCTTAACAAGGGCTTTAGAATTTGATAGATTAAGCCCATCCAAGACAAACTTAGCTGCTGCTAATAAATTGGTTAAGCATAAAAGATATAAGGAAAGTTTGAAAGCACAGATGTCATACATAAAAAAAGTGCCAGATATGCCACAAAAGTCATATACATATAGTTAAAGAGGGTGACACCATTTCAGGGACATTGTATTGTGAAGAAGGGATAGTGAAGTATCCCAGATCAGTTATATCAGTCTATAAAACAGCAGATGCAGCTGTTAACTGCAACAGCTTAATATCCAAGAAATGAGCAAGTAACAGAGAAGCATAAATAATGCTTCAATTAAGATTAGAAATTACAGTAGTAGCATAGAATCTGTCTTTTGAGATTCAGTGTGAAGTCATTTCCTCTTAGCATCAGTACTTGACAAGTAATAGCACTGTAGTTAGGTGAATTTATATGACATGCTTGCAGTGTTTTGAAAGGCATGCCTAGGCACAAGGAGAAGGTGAAGCGGGAACCCAGCACCTTGCCTCTCCTGAAGCAAGGTCCCTTTAACTGGGCACTGGAAAAGCATTAAAGGGACATGCTTTTTGCCAATGAGCAAGCAGTGAGGCACTCAATAAGGCATGCCTTAGCAAATCCCGAAAGATGTGGACACCCAATAATTAGTAAAGAAAGGAGTCTTCATTGTTACATATGTTTAAAATCGTGTGTTCATTACAATGTATACCTATATTTGCATTTTAGAGCCTCACTTCGTTAAGGCATGCACCTTCCATTGTGCCTTGCACCTAGGCTCCAAGAAATCTTAGCACCTTAATGCTCCTTGAGCCTTTCGCAGCTATGGATGCTAGACTGGATTGGCTCAAATGGCAGCAGAGCTACTCAGCCTAGAATCTAGACACCATGCTCCAATATCAGTACCAGCTAAAAGTGATTCAGATACCACACAAATAATATTTTTAGAACCTCCATAATTTTGATTATTATTATTATTGTTATTATTTTTATTCTTACGACATTGGGACTGATAGTGACTATATTTTCTACAATTAAAACATTTTCCTTTTTCTTTCTTGTTAACTCTATTATTTTTGAAAAACTACCCTTTTGCTTTAAAATTAAAAAAAAACTTTTCTTTTCATATTTAGGAGATTTTATTGCTTGTGGCTCCATTGAGGAAGAAGAAGTAACACTTGCAAACAATAATGGGATCAAATTTCTAGGGGGAAAAGTGGTCAGGAATGCAGCATGCTCTGCAAAATCTGACCGCAAAAGGAAGCAGCTAGTTTAGATGCACTGTCATTTAAGCTCTGTTGTGAAAATAATAGATTGTGAACAGCTAAAGTTCAGAAAATACTACCATAAACGAACATTATGAAAGGCCCTTTTCCTTGCCAACGACTAAAGCAGTCCTAAAACTAATAATGGGATCAGGATGGCCTTGCATATTTTCTACATTACATTAAATGCCTTTAGAAGTTCACAGTTCACTACATCCAAAGATCAAGGACTGAAATTTCTTTCATTCATATGCATGCTAAAGGCACGATACACACAAACACACACAGAGAGAATACAATACGATATAATAAAATACAATATAATATGAAATATGGTACTTTTACACATGCATGCATGCATTTCCAGCAAAAATTTCACCCAATCAAACAGAAATTATAGCCATCTCCTGATTCAGAATGGCATATAAATGCATTTTGCAATAAACTGCCATACCAAATAAAAGTATCTTCATTAATAAATGCATGAGATAAAACAATCACTCAGTCACACTATCTAAAAATGCAAAGTCTAGTTGTGTAAAAGTCCATGCAGATATGGGTCTACCCAGGCAGTGAACCTCCAACATACCTTCGCCCAGGTTCATCAAAACTTTCATAGGCAGAAGCATGGCTTGAATCACCAATTTCAACCAGAAGATCAACAATTGCAAGGATTTGGGTTCTTTCCATGTCTTTAATGAAAGTAATGTCATGGGAGCTCTCAAGAGCATGGATGAACTCAGATTTCCAAGAGGTGGCAGTAGAAATCCTTTTAGGAGCATTAGCCATTGAATCACCTGCTGTAGGCCAGTTGATGTTTCCTTGGAACTGCAGACTAGATACTCCAGAACTAACATCTTGACCCCATTGTAAACCTTTATTGCATAACTCTGTAGAGACAGAATCCTCAAAATATTCAGATAAATGAATCTCTAGAACATTATGGCAAAATTTCCAACAATTGTTGCTCCCCTGAATCGTAGTGGAAGTTCCATTAGACTTAACAGATTCAACCAGGTGCTTTAGAACAACATGTGCACGTCTCCAATTACCTAGAAATGGGTAGGATCACTCTTTAGATGCAAGTAACATAAAAAACAGATCAGAGATTTACATAAGGTCAAAAGTAAATGCTTCTCCTTTGAAGGGGGCAAAGAAAAAAGACAGAGGTGCCCAAATTTAATTAATGGACCTCTTGGAAAGAGCTTCTAACTGAAGCTGAAGAACTTGTCAGTAAATGGAACTGTATAATTCACAATACAAGAAACAAGCTCGTGGTTTTCATGTTATCTTGTGCTTTGATTAATAAAATGATCAAATGGCACAAGATTTAAAATCATGCAAACTAAAAGAACTGAATTATGATATATATTAATTACAAAAAAATAAGAGAGAGAGAGTATGCTTGACTTGGCTACACTCAAAACAATCCCCAACAACTCACAACGATCTACCATTTTAGAGATTGCAGATCACATTTAATGGCTTGGATCATTAATGTGGCACCACCATCATCCAAATCTGATCGGATCTAAGTAGAAATCCTCTTGAGTGCAGCCAAATCAATCTCTCTCTCTCTTTCTATAGACATACATGAGTCTGTATATAACTATTATTTACCTTGGTCTCTCTCTACAAAACACACCCCATCCCCAACCCCCAAATTTGTTTCACCCCGTCTCTCGTCCTTACCTAACCCATCAAGAGTGTTTGATGGGCAACTAGTGATTCCATCAAATATAATGATTGCCACCGAATCAAGTGGAAAGAATGTCTCATAAGTTATATGTTTATATGATAAATGGATAATATCGAATTAGGTGATGCACGTGACTGAATCAAGCAGAAGATATATCCAATGGGTGATAGTAATACCATCCTTTTTATTGATGAAAGTAGTACCAAACTATGCAATGTTCATGGCTGATTCAAGAGAAAGGAGTATTTGATGGAAAATTTATATTGTACTACAGCAGCAACAACAAAGCCTTGATCCCAAACTATTTGATGAAAATTTATATTGTCAATCATCAAAATGTTTGGCATTCATGAGTGTTATGATGGATGGCTTAATGTTGCTTTCCTACACATAATTAATGGACAACTTAGGTCACCCACCTACACAAAAAGGAAAAGGATATTTTAAATTTTCAGTACTACATTCTTTGTTACCCATATATATAATGCATGTAGTTTTATGGTAAGAGTCAATTTGCTTATCATCATTTCTTTTCATGTGAATTGATACAAGCAATTACATCTTCTTGTTGACCTTAGTGTTCTTTATTTATAATTACATCGATCAATAGATAAGAGCTTGCATCACCCTATTAGACTTCTGGAATCCATTAATTTGAATCTAACTTGGACTACGTTTATTTCCATCAAATTGGAGAGCACAATTCAGAACCTTGGCAACATAAATCACTAAATCAAGTATTTAATTTATGAAAAAATAATTAAAACTTTTCAAATCACCTCCTATGCTAGCCTATGCAGCGTGCATGACAATTAGTGCTATAAATCGTTTAGAAACGCCTGCTCCACTAAATTATACAGTGGCATCTGCCTATGCAAGAAAACAGCATCTATCCATGTAACTTTCTTGGTAATAAATACAAAAAAAAAAAAAAAAAATTCATTTCTTGGAGACTAGATAATAATAGATTATTTATAAATAATAACAATAAATAAGAAGGAGTTATCAATTCAGTTACACAGATGATGTGAGTATTTTGAAAAAGAAAATTTATGAGGGAATTTTCATATGTTTTAAACGTAAAACTGATATACAATGCTGAAAATGTCGTACATGATGGCCTGTTTTATATTTGTTAGCTAGCAAACAAGTTCGCACAATTATCCACTAGTCATATAATACCTGAATACAGATATTCAATGAGTGCCCTGGGGTGATAGACCTCTAAACATCCACGGAGCCTATCTGCTATATCTATCATGCTGAGCAAATCCCTTTTGGTATCAGAATAATATTGTTCCTGGGGCATCTCTGAACAGAAAGTGTGGTCCTTAAGGCCATTTTCCTTACCACTCCCATTTTTTGATGACTCTGCAGCATCAGAAAAATACTTCTTTCAATATTAGTAGCATAAGAAAAGATTCTACATTCTAGCAGCATATATAACAAAATGCTCTTTGCTACACTTACTTTCTGCTCTGAATAACAACTGACTGAAGACAGAAAGATGCTTCTCATGAACAAGCACGGGAGTTGCCTTAGGTCCCCAGAGGAAATTTTTAGAAATAGGGTAAGAATGCAATAATGCAAGACAATACCAAACATGCATCTCCTTTGATCCATCTGATTTTACCAGACTGTGATCAGAAGATATTTTCTGAGAATAAACATGGAATTCGTTTGGCAGACAGACTCCGAGCAACAACTGGCCATTACCAATAGATAACCAATTTATAGCAATAACAGGCCCTTTTAATATTATTACATCTTCTAACAGAAAACACCCACTACCTATCAGGCTTATAGACTCCCAGATATGAAGCCTTGTAGCACTGGTTTGACCATTCATGCTGACAGTTGCAATTTTACTACCACAAATAGATAAAGAAATTGTGTTGACCGGGCCCTGATGTGCTGTGAACATACCGACTAGCTTCCAAGGGAGCGTCTCTATCTCAGAATGAAGTGGAGATTCCACACAAGACATTTTCCAAAGTTTCACAGTGCCATCAGAGCAGCCTGTAGCCATGTGGTAACTAACAAAGTCGCCACATAAACCATCATAAGAAGCTGCAGACTGTTGGATAGATAGCACAGAATTATTCAAGGAAACTACAGCAACACTGGTAATCTGGTCACAATTTTGAGGAGCTGGTAAGTCTGATGAGCCTGGGTAAATGGTAGTATAGTACACTTGACCATCAAAAGAACTTACATATCTCCCTTCTTCTGAACTGGCAATGCTTTTGGCATCTAACTCACCATGACAATTGCTTCCATAAGGAGATTCAGAGTGCAGGACAACTTTCCACGATAAAGCTCGAAACTCTGCCGTCCATACACAAAATAACAAGAAACTATTAGAAAGAAAAGATAGCCCACATTTGGAAGCTAAAGGTGTTGAAAAAATGTGATCTGGTGGTCCATAATTACAACCAGCAAAAGGAATTGTGAACATTTTCTGACATAACATATTCTCTTCTTTTTCAGAAATTTTAACAATAAAACAATCAATTCCATCTACATTTCCCATTAGAAGGAACCGCTTCTCATCCAAAATTGATGGTGCCCAGGTCAGACATGAATATCCAATATCAGTGGATAAATCTCGTAAGGTAACTTTTCCCAAAAGCTTCCACACAGGATGTACGACTGCTTGCATGCTCAAGGTGCAATTGGAGAAGGTGGAAAGGGACCAGAAAAGAAGAAAACCATCAGAGTCCAATGAAACAGCAAGCTCAATTTCACAACTATATGGATGCAGAGCAACTTGTATGATGTTCCCTGTGTGTCCATCTTGATTTAGAACTCCGCCTGCAAAACATGAAAGACTTCTCTCCTTACTGGATTTACTTAAAGATTTATCCTCTGTGTTATTTGGCATTGGACCATATAATTGTGACCAACATACTGAATTATTGGGCAACAACTGTAGCAAAGAGCATACCTCAGGTGGACCAAAAAGCCAGCTCCTTGAACCAACAACTTTAACAAGGATTGGCTCGCCTTTAGAACTTGGGAAGTCAGAATCAGAAAACTTGCACCCTTCCAAGTCCATCATGTCTTGTTTTTTCCACAAAGTCACCCGTGGAGAACGTGTGGGGGAAATCTCATCAAGGCAATGGATTGCCCAGTAGGAAACAAAGGATCTAGGGCCTACACTTATCAACCACTCACACTTGCCAATCTGATCTTGATCAGAACCAGTTGATGATAAATGGTAATTGCATCTACTATCTCCTTCACCTTTACCAATTACACCACCAAGTTCAATTGTCCATTTTATGAAAATGTCAATTCCAAGAGTTCCCTTCAAACACTGGTTTATTTCAATTACTGCAATAACATGGTAAGATCGTCTTGTACTCTTCAGGTCATGTGTTTCCTTGTTGAATTTCCTAGCCCTCCCATTGTCAACCTCACTCCACAGTCTTACAGCTCCATCTAAGCAGCATGTCAACAGTACATCCCTTGATGCATGTGAAGCATCCTTTTCAAATTGTGTCCCAGTGGGTGGCCTCCACTGAATCATTGAAACAGACTGAGGATGATGGAGTTGAACTTCTGTTATTCCGAACCTCCCATCACTATGATAGACTGAAACACACTTGAGTTCCTCTCTTGAGAAAGAGAAAACCTCTGAATTTACTCCACTGGAGTGAACCAAAGAATAAGCAGCCGTTGCTACAGGTCCTTCAGCAAACCAGGTTGCAGAAACAAGAGATTGAGGCACCTTTGCTCTCAATTTCCATGCCATTTCCCATGAGGTGTTCCTTCTTATCCATGACACCACCTCAATGCCAGCTGCAATCAATCCACCACCGGATCCTGTCCATTCAATGGCCTCTATTGTAAAGGTCTCTGCAATGTCCACAGTCTGCCTCCAATAGAAAGAACCTGGAAATGTCAGATGTGCAATTACAGTTCATTTTCTACAAACTTATTAGGATATTCTATGTCATAATATATAGCAGTTTCCTTGATAAAGAGTTGAATGACTATCATTTGCCAAATGAAATGAAATAAATCAGTGTGTACAGCAATTTACTATTTCAACAAACTATCATAGTACCAACAACTATAAAATCCCAACATGACCCAAACTAATCAACACATGAACTCTTAGAGACCATAACTTGAGGTACATTTCACTTGACCTTTGTGGATGCAGTGACTGTTGCTTCAGTGGTCTGCGGAAGATTATTTCACTGGCAGAGTGAGACTATTTCATCTTAAAGAATGCAATGTGCTATGGACCAGTTACCCACCACAGTAATGCGCATGGAGTAAAGAACCCAGCTCCTTTAGATAATATGAAGCAAGATTCAAACTATAAAACCTAAATGAGATTGCTGCCCAAAAGAAGGCTGTTTATTGGTGGAAATCATATGGCCTGTTAACAAAAATGTAAACACATATTGAAAGATACAGAGAAGGGAATGATTCAAAGATATGAAGGAGCACGGATCCAAAACAGTGGGACTATAGATACAACAGGCTCAATGAAATAGATAAGAATCACGATGGCGAGCTGAAGTTGGCTAATATCAAGTTAATGGACACTAGAAAGAGAACATGTGCAAAGTTTGCAATAACGAAATGAAGATATGAGATTGATAAGTTATGCTGCAGCAAAATTAGGAAAGACAGAGAATTCATGCATTGAGAAAGCTTGGGAGTAGAATGACTGAAGGACAGAGCGATGCAGGACTAGTTACCACACTTTAGCCGTTTGAACTATATTTAATAAAACAAGAAGTTGCATGTCAAGGAACCATGATCAGGGTTTGTCAAAAAGCAAGTGAGACTTGTTTAATGAGATTGAATCAGATTCACCTGAAATAGGGCATCAAGGGAGTTAGGAGCTCTTGGAATTGTTTCCTTTTATAGCAGATAGCATTACACGACACTAAATGCAGCATTAATTCTTCGTCAACTCTAATCAAAGGAAATCTTTAGATTGGGCCATGGACAGACCAGCAATCACATCAAAGAGATCAAAGTACAAACGTCATCCTACCCACAAATAAACTCCAATAAAGATCAAGAAACGTTTTATGTGACAAATTACAAACTACCAGCATTCGAAAAACAACCAATAAATAAAGAAAGATAAAATGGACTCATGGCAAGGTTCGAGGCCATTTTTTTCTGGGAAAAAGAGTCGGTTCTTGATTCTAAGAAAAGGAGGTAAACAGGATATTTCCCTTACCGGATTCGTCGTCAAGAACCGGCGAGTACAACCAGATTCTATTCCCCGAAGACGCCGCGATCTCGCCTTCGGATGGGCGGGCAGGGGACCAGGCGACGGCGTNCAATAATATATCAACTATTCTATTAATATTAATTAATTTTAAATAATAAATTATTAAAAAATAAATTATTTTTAAAATATAATAAATAAATTATGATAATTGAAAGTTTAAGAATTAAAAAAAATTAAATAAATGTTTAAAGATTAAAAATATATTTTAATCTTAAAAAAATAATTAAATCTAGTATATTATACTTATATATAAATACTTTGATTTAGGAATATTTTGAGGTATTTTAAAAAATTTTAATAAATTTAATTTAATATTTGAATTTGACTTAGGGGTATTTTAGGAATTTGATGTTATATGACTGGTAATCTGTTTCTCATACCAAACACAGTAATCAATATTACTGTAATATTACCTGTGCATACCAAACACAGTAATCAACATTACTAGCAATCCATCCAGTGGTAATCTATCTTATAGGTAATCCACATTACCATTCAGAATTGCTGGCAATGCACCAAACGCAACCTAAGTTCTATATGAACTATATTATTTCTCTTAATTAGTTCACATGTATTCTACATAGCGATGTTATATTTTGATCGTAATGGTCATTAAAAGTGCTTGACCTTTATTTTAAAATTGCTATGCAGAGCCTACTTCTATCGCTATTTTCTTTTGGATTACATCTATATAAGAAAAACTTTTTCTTCCTCTTGCTTTGGGATACGGAAATGTCACAAAAAGCAGGAAGTAAAAAAGAAAGGTGTTCATGCTTCTTTATAAAGCTTCTTTATTACTCTAACTGTTTTTTGTCGTTAGAAGAAGTTAATGCTTTATGAAACCATTTAATGCGCAGGTAACTTCCTTAGAACTAGGGTGTCATCGGAGTGTCTCCGCCTATATTCCCCGTTATTCTCTGTCTGTATAGCTCTAGTGTCCTCACTTTACAACTTTGGAGAGAACGGCCGCGACACCCCACGAGAAATTCGGCCGAAAATCCTTCGCGATACCCCAATTGAAACCTTACGACATCCTAGCACCAATGCTACGACACCCGTGCTGGGGTTTTGTAACAGCCTAATTCGGGGATGTCGTCGATCCCCGCATGGGTGTCGTCGCCTTAAAGCTAGGGTGTCGTCAGATGAGAGCTGGGGGTGTCGGTAACAGCCTAAGTCGAGGATGTCATCGGTCCCCGCCTTAACAGTTCCCGCACGGGTGTCGTCGCGCTAAAGCTAAGGTCTCGTCGGATGAGAGCTGGGTGTCGTAGGAGCCTAAGTCAGGGATATCGTAGGTCCCCGCCTTAACAAGTCCCCGCACGGGTGTTGTCGCCTTAAAGCTAGGATGTCGTCAGTTAAGAGCTGGGGTGTCGTAAGTTATTTCATGGGGTTTCGTACATAAAATGGTACGACACCCTAGTTACAAACCTAAGACATCCGTTCATGCGTAGGTGAAAAGCTTTACGACATCGCAGGAGAAAATCCATCGTAATCGTAATAAAGCTACGATACCCTAGAATTACTATTAAAACACATTAGCATCGAAGCAATCATAATTTCATCTAAAATATTATTAGTCATTGCAAAATTTCGTTACAATTTCAAATGGAACGCTTTTTGGCATTTCCGGACGGAATTCTATGGTCTCCTCCCTTTCTCTTCTTCTTACTTGTAGTCTCAAAATTCTGTTTCGGAGATCCACCAGAGTCTTTCTTCAACGATCCCTTGGCAGTTTCCTTTTCCACATCTTCGTCGGAGCCATCGAGCCGAAGTTTCATGCTAAAGGCGATAGCCAACTCGTCTACCTCTGATGTCGTCATGGGCGAAGCTTTCTTAAACCTTCTTTAACTACCTCCGATGTCGTCTACCCTTCCTGTGGTTGCAGCCCGTGGTTTAAATGATCGCTGAACGGATAAGCTTTACGACGTCCCAAGAGGAAATAGGTCGGAAGTATTGCGACACCCAAGTTATGTTCACCCAAAAAAAGATCTACGACGCCGCAGTTGAAACCTTACGACACCCATGCAATAACGCTACGACACCCGTGCTTACAACTGACCATTGAGAGAAGCCCCGCGACACCTCAGGAGGAATTCTACCGAAAATCCTTCGCGATACACCAGTTTAAACCTTACGACACCCTAGCACCAATGCTACGACACTCATGCTGGGGTTTCGTAACAGCCTAATTCAGGGATGTCGTCAGTCCCCGCCTTAACAGTCCCCACACGGGTGAGGGTGTCATCGGATGAGAGCTGCGATGTCGTAACAACCTAAGTCAGGGATGTCATAGGTCCCCGCCTTAACAGTCCCCGCACGGGTGTCGTCGCCTTAAAGCTAGGGTGTCGTCGGATGAGAGCTGGGTATCGTAACAGCCTAAGTCAGGGATGTCGTAGGTCCACAGATGTCATCGCCTTAAAGCTAGGGTGTCGTTGGATGAGAGCTGGGGTGTCGTAACTGTAGGGAGAAATAAACTCCGAGGCATGCATATTTTTAAAATTTGATAACTATTATCAATGCGGAAGCTAAAAGATTACATATTAATCTATTTAATATGCATCAAGATCATATCTTTGCCTTATATATAGGATCGCTTGATCTAAAATATGCATATAAATAATCATCAAGATCATATCTTGATCCTCAACGTAAGAAGTTGTACTTCTTGCTTTGAATCATGCCTTAAGGTTTAGGGATCATATCACTTACCTTAAGGGTAGTTGGTAAATCCTTTTGTGCTCTGCAGCCGTTCAATCATCCGGCCTCTAGTATCGTCCACGCGAAGCCCCGAATGATCGGATTTCCGAGAGTGCTAGCTCATGGAAAAATGACTTTGGTGATCTTGAATCCTCCCACTTGAATCTTCCTCCAAGATCCACCAAGCTTTGCTAACACCAGAATCACCAGGATTTTCTATTCTAATCTTTTTGGAATTATGATCCACGACATGTCGTGTGTTGTTGTTCTGTGTAATCTGGTGAGGGATGTGCTCTATTTATAGTCTCATTTCAGTCTAACCATTGAATTCTGACATTAAGAATTCCGTCGTTTGGCAAAAAGCAAAGAGATGTCGAACCAAAGAGCCGCGGCGCTTGATTAATTCCGGCATTCGGTGAAAACCAAGGAGACGTGGCGTTTTGTTAATTCCGACATCGGTGAGAACTAAAGAGATGTGAATTCTAACACTTAGAATTCCATCACCTCGTTGATTCATAGAGGCGCATTAATTTCACTTTAATTCTAACATTTAGAATTTCGATGGAAATGGTTTGGAGAGGATTAAATTAATATATTAAATTCTAAATGAGAATTTAATCTCTCAAACATTAGTTATCTCATCATGTGCCTTGGCAAGGTCTTGCTAAATTGAAACACAAGCATTTCTCCTTTTAACGGGATAGGTCAAATTCCATCTTGATCCACAACTGACTACCACAAGTACTTGACTGCACCCAGTAACCTTTCGTAGCTGGATTAGAAATCCAGGTGGTCCGGCACCTAAGTACAATGAGTTGCTTGCAAGTCACCGGTTGTGATCTTCAGGTCTAAAGGATACTTATACCCATATCTTCTCGGATTAACTCTTGACAGCAGAGTATCCGGAAATGAGTCACGTTCGGTAAAATGTACTCCTACACTTTCATCTGTATGTCATACTGGTGTCTCTACACTCCTTGGTTAAGAGGACAACCAACAAATATGATATACAACGTCCTATAATTGATAGTACTATGGCCCTATCATAGTATATCATTTGGTCGCGAACTCTTTTAAGGACCTTCAAAGATAAATCCTCCTTTATCGTGAAGGAAGATCTTGAGGGCTTCATTACTATTAGGAGTTTTAAGAAGATGTTCTTGTAATGAATAAACTGTCAAATAAATTTTATTAATATATCGATTTATATACAATTTACATTAGCACAATCATTAAATGATTGGCTTTAGGATACAATTCCCAACAAACTCCCACTTAGCCTAAAGCCACTCATTACAGTATCTAATACCCATCTTCAATTTATAGTCTTCAAACTCCTTGATGCTGAGTGCTTTAGTAAATGGGTCACCTAGGTTTTTCTTTCCATCAATCTTCTGAAGATTTATGTCACCTCGGTCTACAATCTCTCGTATAAGATGAAAACCGGCGCAGTATGTGCTTGGTGCGCTGATGTGCTCGTGGTTCCTTTGCTTGAGCTATGGCACCAGTGCTGTCACTGTACAATAGGACTGATCCATCTATGGAAGGTGCCACTCCAAGCTCGGAGATAAACTTTCGTAGCCACACAGCTTCTTTCGCAGCATCTGATGCAGCGATGTACTTTGCCTCGCACACCGAATCTGCCACTGTATGTTGCTTGGAACTTTTCCAGCAAACAACTCCACCATTTAGGATAAACACGAAACCCGATAGACTTTTGCTATCATCATGATCTGATTGAAAACTGGAATCAGTGTATCCAATAAGCTTCAAATCAGACTCTCCATAGACTAACCACTGGTCCTTAGTATTTCTCAAATACTTAAGGATTTTCTTAACAACTTGCCAGTGTTTTTCTCCTGGATCAGATTGGTATCTACTTACTACTCCTAGTGAGTATGCCACATCTGGTCTTATACATGTCATGGTGTACATAATCGATCACACTGCCGAAGCATATGGAATTCGACTCATACGTTCTCTTTCATTAGGAGTTGTCGGACAATCCTTCTTAGAAAGATGAATTCCATGGCCTATCGGAAGATAACCTTTCTTGGAATTCTCCATGCTAAAACTCTTTAGCACTGTGTCAATGTACGTAGATTGGGATAAACCAAGCATCCTTTTAGATCTATCTCTATAGATCTTCATCCCTAGGATGTATGATGCTTCTCCCAGATCTTTCATGGAGAATTGTGATGATAACCATGTCTTTATTCCTTGTAATGCAGGGATATCATTCCCGATTAAGAGAATATCATCTACATATTATACAAGAAATACAATAACGGAATCGTTAGCCCATTTATAAATTCAAGGTTCTTCTTTATTCTTAATAAAGCCATAAGATTTGATCACTTTATCAAATCGTATGTTCCAACTCCTAGATGCTTGCTTAAGTCCATAAATAGACTTCTATAGCCTGCACACTTTAGACTCGTCTTCAGATATAAAACCTTCAGGTTGTATCGTATACACATGTTCTTCTAAATCACCATTTAGAAAAGCGGTTTTAACATCCATCTGCCAAATCTCATAATCGAAGTATGCTGCTATAGCTAGCATAATCCGAATGGATTTCAGCATTGCCACAGGAGAAAACGTTTCGTCATAGTCAATACCATAACGTTGACGATACCCCTTAGCAACCAGACGTGCTTTATAGGTCTCAACCTTTCCGTCTGCACCTCTTTTCCTCTTGAAAACCCACTTACATCCTATGGGTTTTATCCCTTCGGGTGGGTCAACTAATATCCATACATTATTTTCCTTCATGGAATCAAGTCGGATTTCATGGCCTCAAGCCATTTATTAGAGTCAGTCCTTTGCATAGCATCCATATAGGTGATCGGATCCTCGTTGTTCTCATCGAGTTCAACAGGATCTTCATTCTAGACCAAGAAACCTAAGTATCTATCTGGTTGATGTGGTACTCTATCAGATTGCCTTAATGGTGCATCTAAAATGGGTTTTGAGTTTGATCTAATCAACTCAGATTCTAAGGATTCATTGGTTTGTGTTGTTCCTTCTACTTGATGAACTTCCTCAAGTTCAATATTAGAGCTATTTGTTCCTTCACTAAGGAACTCCTTTTCAAGAAAAACTGCTCTATTACTAATGAACAACTTTTGTTCTTCAGTATTGTAGAAATAATATCCTTTGGTTTCTTTCGGATAGCCGATGAAAAAACATTTGTCAGATTTGGGTTCAAGTTTGTCTGATTTTGAACGTTTCACATAAGCCGGACACCCCCAGACTCTCAGATAGGTGATAACCGGTTTATGTTCATACCACATCTCATGTGGAGTTTTAGAAACAGACTTACTTGGAACCTTATTAAGAATATGACAAGCTGATTCTAATGTGTATCCCCAAAATGATATTGGCAAGCTCGCAAAACCCATCATGGACCGAACCATGTCTAACAGAGTTCGATCCCTTCTTTCCGACACACCATTATGCTGCGGTGTTCCAGGAGGAGTCCATTGGGAGAGAATCCCATTCTCTCTTAAATATGTCACAAAGTCATTGGAAAGGGATTCGTCTCCTCAATCTGATCGAAGGGTCTTAATACATTTTCATGTTTATTTTTCTACTTCTTTATGATATAGTTTGAACATTTCAAATGACTCAGATTTATGTCTTATAATATAGACATAACTGAACCTAGAAAGGTCGTCTGTAAAAGTAATGAAGTAGTAATATCCACCTTTGGCACAAAGTGCTCATTGGTCCACATACATCAGTATGTACTAGACTCAATAGCTCTTTGGCTCTTTCACCTTTTTCAGTAAAAGATGACTTGGTCATTTTACCAAGAAGACAGGATTCACAGGTAGTTAATGATTCACAATCATCAATTCGAAGGATGCACTCCTGAGTTAACCTGTTTAATCTGTTCTTATTGATATGACCCAGCCGATGGTGCCAAAGATAAATGTATGTGACATCAGTTGTTTTAGGGTACTTACTTGAGTTGTACACTACATTCACAGGCTGTGATAATATATAAATGCCATTAGATAAATGCCCAGTCATTACAGTGACTCCATTCATAATGATATTCAAAGTAACATCCTTTATTGAAATTTCATAATTACTTTTGGCCAGAAAGCCTACAGAAATTACGTTCAACAAGAACATTGGGCAAAAATGATAATCATTTAGTATAATGACATTTCTATTGAAAACTATTTCAAGAACTCCTAATGTCAGTACTGGAACTAATCTTCCATTGCCGACATTAAGGAATCTTTCATTGTCCTCAAATCTTCTAGTGACCTGTAGTCCCTACAATGAATTGCAAATGTTAAAAGGACTCCCGGTATACAATACCCAGGTCTGATTATCATATACAGAAAAATTACAAGGTGTTATCATATAAATACCTTGTTGAGCAACATCTTGCCCCTTTTTCTTCTTTGGCCTGTTTGGATCAAGTGTGGCAATGTAAAGAGGACAGTTCCTCTTCCAGTGCCCTTGCATCTTGCAATGAAAGCATTCAGCTTGACTTTTATCAACTTTCTTCTTCTGCATCTGTCCACTTATAGATGTCCTAGCATGTTGCACCTTTTTCTTATTCTTTTTCTTCTTCCCTTTCCCAAAGGGTTGACGCCCTACCTTAGATCCTTCAACCACATTAACCAAACCCTTAGAGAGCTGGTTATCCTTCTCAAAGTTCTGTAACAATCCCAATAAACCATGGTAGTTGACTGCAGGCTTTGTCATTCGAAAATGAGTAAGGAAAGGTCAGAAGGATGGAGGCAAGGAATTCAGGATCGCATCTTTTCCCAACTGCTCATGTAGGGGAAAGCCAAGCTTGCTAAGGAGTTCTATCTTCTTAATCATATACAATACATGATCAGTGATAGGAGATCCATCCCTTATTCGAGCATTAAAAATAGCACAACTAGTATTGTGCCTTTCAACATCGTCGGGTGTGCCGAAAGATTCATTCAACGCTTGAATGATTTCTTCCGGCTGAACATTCTCGAATCGGCGACCGAATTCATCGTTCATTGCTGCTAGCATGATGCAACGTACACTAGTTCTATCATTGAGCCACTTCTGATAAGTGTCTTTGTCAGAACTTTGGGTGTTTGCATCAGGTATCTTTGGTGCAGGATTATTCAAAATATATAGAATCCTCTCATGCTTAAGGACGATCTTAAGTTTTCTAAACCAGCTATTGAAATTTGAACCATTCAACTTGTCACTATCCAATAGGGACCTTAATGATAAATTAGTGGCCATTTTTTGCATAAGGAAAAACTAAAGTTTATTAGTATATAAATTGATTAAGTCTAAAGACTTGGACTTTAGTCTAAAGATTCTCCCACTATTTTGTTCAAATTGGCAGCCTCTGCACCCCAATTCAAAGAATTATTCTTAATTCTTTAGTGGGCACTAAGATCTACATATACTACATACAGGCCCAAGTGAAGCTTGGCCAACCCATATGCATCTAAGAGTAGGTTCAAAACTAATTGTTTCCCCAAACAATTCTTAGTGTTCAGTTTTGCCCCATGTTCCTCTTCAGCAAGCATGGAGTGCCTCCACTGAAAGTTCTGGTTAGGTCCAACCATTAAATGATATAATCAGTGTAACCTATCAATAGACAACCAAGCCCGAGTGAAACTCGGCTCACCTGACTGTCTATTTAATAGTTACGCTAACTTATCATATAATGAATGATAATTCTGATGGTTGACAAGCACCAGGCATGGAGTGCCTCCAATGATTATCAAGACATCGGACTCATTATCACCCACCTTAATGGGTGGCTATGATCTAGTTATCATATAACTATTTCATTTTAAGGACCTAATAATTTTAGGGGATTTAATAATATGAAGATAAATTGACTAATCAAGTTCTCCCACTGAATCTATGAAATCGGTAGAATGAAACAAGATTAAGTCAGGTTATGTGGTACCTAAATTAGTCAGACTGATTTCCTTACAGGCATGGGTCAATCAGAATCAGGTAAATGATCTGAATCATAAATGGTTCACCATATTGACCAGGTGAGTGAGATCGATGGGAGGGATATGCCATTAACTCGTTAAAGACGCATCAATACGAGTAGCTCCCAATTAAAAACCATTCGATCGTTGATCCTAGAGCAACTTGCCAACTCTTGACAACATATGGTTAACCAATTTTGATTTGACCATCTAAGAGATTCAAGCTCAACACGGAGCCTAATCTACTTCCATTTGGTTTAATCAAAGACATGGACATGATCAACTACAACTATTGTTTGATTTAGAGCATCCTTAACCTAATCTAATCAATTTAGATTTGATCAAATACTCTTATAGTCCAGTTGATTTAAACCTTACGGTCTAACCCTTTATGGACCTAATTTAGCTAACCCAAAAGATTAAATATATTTCATGTTTACATGTCATATATTTGAATCAAGCATCACTTGCATTATGTTACTACTCATAATTCCTATATTTAGATCATATCTAAAAAGATTATGAATTAATATTTGACATTCAAATAAAACTCTCATAAATATTTGTATGTTTCATAACATAGACTACAAGCCATCATATCTCATATCTATGTTTTTTATACTAAACATGCAAATATCATGCTTTTATACAACATCAATATAAAACATTTTTGAGAGTGAGTGTAATCTATGTTTTGATGCCAAAGCTCAATTTAATTTTTCTTTAGACTAAGCATCGATGATAAAACAATCGCACGTCAATATGTCACGGAATACCTCATTGAATGGGTAATTTGGATTTTTAATCCATCTATGACTATGGCCTTGTGATCAGTTTTAGCCATAATTACACAATTAATAAGAACATTAATTTACATGCAATAAATTAGATCAATATCGAAACCATTGCTCTGATACCATTTGTAGGAAGAAATAAACTCCGAGGAGGCATGCATATTCTTAAAATTTGATAACTATTATCAATGCGGAAGCTAAAAGATTACATATTAATCTATCTAATATGCATCAAGATCATATCTTTGCCTTATATATAGGATCGCTTGATCTAAAATATGCATATAAATAATCATCAAGATCATATCTTGATCCTCAACGTAAGAAGTCGTACTTCTTTCCTTGAATCATGCCTTGAGGTTTAGGAATCATATCACTTACCTTAAGGGTAGTTGGTAAATCCTTTTGTGCTCTGCAGCCGTTCAATCGTCCGGCCTCTAGTATCGTCTACGCGAAGCCCCGAATGATAGGATTTCCGAGTGTGCTAGCTCGCGAAAAAATGACTTTGCTGATAGTGAATCCTCCCACTTGAATCTTCCTCCAAGATCCATCAAGCTTTTGCTAACACCAGAATCACCAGGATTTTCTATTCTAACCTTTTTAGAATTATAATCCACAACATGTCGTGTATTGTTGTTCTGTGTAATCTGGTGAGGGATGTGCTCTATTTATAGTCTCATTTCAGCCTGCCTATTGAATTCTGACATTAAGAATTTCACCGTATGGCAAAAAGCAAAGAAACGCCGAACCAAAGAGTCGCGGCGCTTGGTTAATTCGGACGTTCGGTGAAAACCAAGGAGACGTGGCGTTTTGTTAATTCCGACGTCGGTGAGAACTAAAGAGATGTGAATTCTAATACTTAGAATTCCATCGCCTGGTTGATTCAAAGAGGCACATTAATTCCACTTTAATTCTAACATTTAGAATTCCGATGGAAATGGTTTGGAGAGGATTAAATTAATACATTAAATTCTAAATGAGAATTTAATCTCTCAGCAGACATTAGTTATCTCATCATGTGAGATACTTTTGTGAGAGGTTTGGGTTCAAGTGATGGTTTAATCTGATCTGAATTTATTGGACTGAACCCACATAGATCATGGTCCTAGCCCAAATCAAATTTGGTTAGTCCTGAATCTATTTAAATCGAAATCAAGTCTAAATTCAAATTAATATTTGAAATTGATTAGTCCTTCTAATAGACTTAAACCAAATTGAATCTTATTCACTTGTACTTAACCCAATTGAGATAATTCAATCAATCAAATTGATTAATTAAATCATATACGATTCTCAATCGTTGATCAGCAAATAGATCATCCTAGGAAACTTCTATGCGTGTGACTCTCTAGGTTCGAACCTAAGCCGGTAGCATAGAAACAACTTTCTATACTAATCGATGTGCCCATCTAGCAATAGAACCCGACGTCTGGATAGGTCGAAGAGTTGCCGAGCAAACTTCAAGAACCCTAAGAAATAGTTACCGTATAATTCATCCTCTTGACCACAAATGCTAAGGATGGCTTAAGAGCCTGTCAACTCTAAACAACGAATCCATAAAGTGATTTCAATTTTAGTAATCATGTGACTTTCACATGAAGTGCCTTAGCCAAGGTCTTGCTAAATTGAAACACAAGCATTTCTCCTTTTAACGGGATAGGTCAAATTCCATCTTGATCCACAATTAACTACCACAAGTACTTCACTGCACCCAGTAACCTTTCGTAGCTGGATTAGAAATCTAGGTGGTCCAGCACCTAAGTACAATGAGTTGCTTGCAAGTCACCGGTTGTGATCTTCAGGTCTAAAGGATACTTATACCCATATCTTTTGGATTAACTCTTGACAGCAGAGTATCCGGAAATGAGTCACGTTCGGTGAAATGTACTCCTACACTTTCACCTGTATGTCATACTGGTGTCTCTACACTCCTTGGTTAAGAGGTCAACCAATAAATATAATATACAATGTCTTATAATTGATAGTACTATGGCCCTGTTATAGTATATCATTTGGTCGCGAACTCTTTTAAGGACCTTCAAAGATAAATCCTCCTTTATCATGAAGGAAGATCCTGAGGGCTTCATTACTATTAGGAGTTTTAAGAAGATGTTCTTGTAATGAAAAAACTGCCAAATAACTTTTATTAATATATCAGTTTATATACAATTTAAATTAGCACAATCATCAAATGATTGGCTTTAGGATACAATTCCCAACAGTAACAGCCTAAGTCAGGGATGTCGTAGGTCAACGGATGTCGTTGCCTTAAAGCTAGGGTGTCATCAGATGAGAGCTGGGGTGTCATAACAGCCTAAGTCGGGAATGTCATCGGTCCCCGCCTTAACAGTCCCAGAACATGTGTCATCGCCTTAAAGCTAGGGTGTCACGGATGAGAGCTGGGGTGTCGTAACAGTCTAAGTCGGGAATGTCATCGATCCCCGCCTTAACAGTCTCGGAATGGGTGTCGTCGCCTTAAAGCTAGGGTGTCGTCGGATGAGAGCTGGGGTGTCATAACAGCCTAACTCAGGGATGTCGTAGGTCCTCGCCTTAATAGTCCATGCATGGGTGTCGTCGCTCTAAAGCTAGGGTATCGTCAGATGAGAGCTGGGGTATCGTAACAGCCTAAGTCAGGGATGTCGTAGGTCCCCGCCTTAACAGTCCTCGTACGAGTGTCGTCGCCTTAAAGCTAGGGTATCGTCGGATAAGAGCTGGGGTGTCGTAACAGCCTAAGTCAGGGATGTCGTAGGTCCCCGCACGGGTATCGTCGCCTTAAAGCTAGGGTGTCGTTGGATGAGAGCTGGGGTGTCGTAAGTTGTTTCATGGGGTTTCCTTCATGACACCCCAGTTAAAACGTTACGACACCCTTGGTATAATCTTATGACACTACTACGATAAATTTGAACTATGCGAGAATTTTGACGTCACCCTAATTGTAATTCGACGATACCCTAGTAACTCAGCTATGCCATCTTTTCGAGAAAAGTTGCATAACGTGGCCGGTTCCTACGGGTTTGCGTATCAGTGATATGATCGTGGCGCTCCTGGTGTCCTTTCATATTTCTCTGAGGTCGGCATAAAAAATTTTCTAAAACCCTAGAGGTCCTTTGTTTGTTGCTCGAGAAGCCACCGGTGTTCTAAATTTCTTCCACAATTCTTTTTTCCATCTACTTCATTCATGGAGATGAGTGCTTTCATTTGTGGACGAAGACCGCGAACAAAGAAGAACCAGAAGGAGAAAATGGCAGAACAAAGCAAGGACATCGTTCTTCATTCGAATGAGGATGCGTCTCCTTTAGGTATGTTTATCCCTTTGTTAAGATATTATGGCATCCTCTTTTAAAATGTCATGACACCCTAGTTCATATAATGGCACCCAGCTGACTAGTATGTTTTACCCCCTGTTTCATATGACATGAAATTATTCTAGTCCCCCGAGTGAAGGCTTCCCAGTTGTTTAAGAATAGTTGCAGACCGGCCGTATACGTTCAGAAGGTTTGAAGATGGGGTTTACTAGACAGCATACAAAACTTATTCGAAGGACTCCATTTGGTGCCTTCGTTGACATGCAGACGTTCACAGTCGACGGGCAACTACTAGCAGACATCATAAGATCACAGTGGAGATGACGAGTTCATTTTCCGTAGCAAGCTGGTTCTATTCAGTACCGACGAAGTCGCACTTATTCTGGGTCTTCCAGCTCATAGGAAGAAGATCGACACGTCCAGCCAGCTGTTCAACGGAAGGTTGTTTAGACGATTTGGCCAGGGTTTAGATCTTCGTCAAGAAGGTTTGGAGAAGTTAATTTTTTGACTCCGATCATCTAAGGTACAGGAAGATGTCGAGGACACCGTCAGACTTTGGATCGCCTACATGTTTGCCATGTTTTTGGCTCCAAAGTCTAATCAGAGATGTCCATGGTATCTCATCCAACACTTGGATAACTTAAGTCAACTGGATAGGATCGACTGGGCTTCGGCATTCAAGGAGTTGATTGTTCTGGCTCTCCCAGAAGTAGCTACTTGCTTGCATTCCGAGGAGTCGGTCCACTCAAAGAGAGCACAAAAGGTTAGGAGGCAGCCTACCCTGTTCGGATGCTCGGCAGCGCTGGTGGTAAGGATTATTGAGATGCAGAAATAGTGTCCTTAGTATAATTTCTTTGTTAATATTACATTTTTTTATATCCAAAATTATCATGTTTAGGCATGGTTCCTTGAGCATACATCAATGAGAGCACCAACATATCCCGATAAACTGTCCCGGCTGTTGAAGTGGTATGACAACCAAATGAAGATCCAGTCGGTTCGGGTTGCCAACATGTAGCCTCACGACTTGGTAAGCTAATACATTCTTCATTGCTTTGACCATATTTTTTCACTTAATATGTTAATATTTTCACTTAATATTAATTTGTTTATCGTCTTGCTTTGCAGTTGGAAGGAGCTGCTGTACCACTGTCAGAGGAGCGCTGGCTTCTCAGTCAACAGATAGTAGTATCGCCTGAACCAACAGAGCGCTGCGAAAGCTATGCCGAGTTGAGGATTGAATTGGCATGCGTTAAGGATCAACTCGACGATGTCAGGCACAGGCTGTCCATTGCTGAGAGCCTCCTTAGTTCACTCCTCAGAAAGGAAAGCAATGCAATAAATGAGGAGGACAAGGGAGACGGGAAGACAGAGGATGGGGCATTCCCTGGAGTGTCTTCTTGAGCCTATTAAAGGAAATACTGAGGAGAATAAGATGGAGGAGGACAAAGAGGAGAAGGGATTGGAGGGGGAATCCTTGGACGATAAAACAGAGCATGATTGAAAATAAAGAGGAGGAAAGAGCGGAGAGGGGCAATCTACGGAGGGCCAAGAGGAGTCCAAATCTGATAATAAACTTGGCACCCCTGCTCCAAAGGGTGATGATGTTGACATAGAAATTGTTGGAATGCCTTCTCTTGTTAAGAAGGTAAAAAAGAGCCGAGGAATGAAAGGCATCCAAGGTCAGAGGAGAATCTTATGAGACAATCCGTTATAGAAAGTCGTCGAAGATAGTGGGCACATCAAAGCGCAACACAACGATCAAAGATGACCAAATTATTATAAAATTTTTTTTGAGCGAACGACTAACCGACGAGATCGTGTACACCAATAAGTTAGGTGGCGTTGTAACAAGAAAAATCTTCGGGATCTCATTAACAATGATATGACAATAGATGATATAAGTATCTCAAGAAACCTTTTTTAGTTGTTGATTTTAAAATTATATTAATCGGTTTACATTTCATTGGCAGATAATTGATGCTGGCCATGAGTTTTTGATGTGCAACTGGACAGAGCATCCGGACCGATACCATAAGTGCATCTTTGCATCAGTTTTTGTAGACGCTTTCTGTCTGACTTCTCCATTAACTCCTCATGAACTTGCTGCAACATCAGGGGCGTCGATATTTGACAATGTATCCAATGAAGATAAGGCCCAATTCCGGTTTCTATTCACCATAATAAACTCCGATAACTCGCACTGGCATCTTGTTGCTGTCGACATGAAAAGAAAGGTGTTCATGCACCTGAATTCATTAAAATGCAACGCTAGGTACAAGGCCAATGCGAAGAAATGACATACAATTCTTGGCCACATATTCCATATCGACTGCGATAAGGAGGAGGTGATGACTGGGCCGATGGAAGAGATTTCGGATTGCCCAAGTCAACCGGTCGGATCGCTGGATTGTGGCCTATACTGTCTGAGATACATGGAATGTCTTGCTCGACGGGACAATCCTGATATGAAGATGGATTTCATGGAGGAGGAAGTAAGAGAATACCGGCGACAATTAGCTGCGACGGTATTGAGAGAGGGCCTCAACCAAAAGATCAACGACCTTATCGCAAACTGTTCTTAATTTTTTCATTCTTCTTTCATTGAAAATTTAATGTAATTTATTCATATTGACATTATTTCATATTTAATGCAAATGCAAATATTTTATATTGAGAACAGGGGTGTCCTCGATTTATTCATCTTTATGCATTTTCTACTTCACAATTTTTTAAGTTTTCATATATGATGTTGTAAATTGAAAACTAGAATGTCGTAAATTGAGAACAGGGGTGTCGTAGGATTTTGCCTTTTGGGTATCGTCGAGCTAAAGCTAGGGTGTCGTTAGCCCAGAGCTGGGGGGTCATCACGCTAAAAGCATTGGTATCCTTTCGTGATAATAGGGGGGTGTCGTAGGATTTTGCCTTTCGGGTGTCGTCGAGCTAAAGCTAGGATGTTGTTAGCCCAAAGCTGGGGGGTCATCGCACTAAAAGCATTGGTGTCCTTTCGTGAGAACAGGTGGGTGTCGTAGGATTTTGCCTTTCGGGTGTCGTCGAGCTAAAGCTAGGGTGTCGTTAGCTCAGAGCTGGGGGGTCGTCGTGCTAAAAGCATTGGTGTCCTTTCGTGAGAACATGGGGGTGTCATAGGATTTTTCCTTTTGAGTGTCATTGAGCTAAAGCTAGGGTGTCGTTAGCCCAGAGCTGGGGGGTCATCGCACTAAAAGCATTGGTGTCCTTTGTGAGAACAGGAGGGTGTCATAGGATTTTGCCTTTCGGGTGTCATCGAGCTAAAGCTAGGGTGTCGTTAGCCCAGAGCGGTGGTGTCCTCGCTCCCCCCACCTTAACAATCCTCGCACGAGTGTCGTCACTTTAAAGCGAGGGTATCGTTAGGCGAGCTGGGGTGTCGTAACAGTGCAAGCATATTCGTAAAATATCAAATCTTCTTGGCAGAGGAGATGAGCACTTCATTTGGCTGAAAAAGACACCCTAGTTACAAAGCACTTTATTTGCGACCAAGACACCCTAGTTACAAAGTTACGATACCCGTGTTTATATATGCTCCTGCGTTAGTTGACTCAATACATAAGCATCAAACTCGTCCATCAAAGTTTTGAAAGGTGGTACAATTCTTTTCATGTCCTCTCTGGTGTTAATTGACTGCATACAAGTCTGCCGGTTGCTTGAAGTAGCTCTTATTTCATTTTGCATTGGTGGAGCGTCAACGGTTTCCTTGACCAGATTTTTCCTTGATCTTTTTGACTTCTTCTCGACTCCACTCTTTAATCTGTTCTCTCTTGGGCGACCTTTCGTCCTAATTTGCTGAGGATCTTGAATTACAAGCTCTGTTCTTGGCTTAGCTGCGCAGTTAGCATCCACGACAATTTTGAATATAGGTGTTAGACCATCCATCACTAAATTAAATGCATCTTCAGACACGGAGCTATCTCTGCAAGCTTCATCATCCGATGACTCGGCAAACTATATCTACAATCAATAATATAATGTTATCAAAAACATATATTAAGACATTTCAAATAAAAAATTATCACTGCGTACCGTGATTTTCGTGTACTTTTATCACAACCTTCAATATTGCAGTCGAAATCATTGAATTGGTATTTCATGTCCTTGAACCATCTCTTCAAGAAGTATTTATCTGGTAAACGAAATACGTCGCTTTGATGAAGAACCAACAAGGCATGCCTACACAGGTAACCCTTAAATTGAAAGGATCGACACTGGCATTGGACATCCTCAATATTTCTATCGTATGACACGATATATTCTTTGATCATCTCCTTGCCGATTCCATCGACTTCAATCCTTTCATACAACTTTACAGAATATACACAATAGTCATCAGCTTCCTTGATCAATTTAGTATTTAATGCAGCCATTTCAAGGATCTCATTCTGAAATTTTTTGAAAATGCGCATTGTATACCTTCCTACAGCTTGTCTCTCAAAAGGTGATGATGTCTTTAGGAAAGCAATCGTTTGCAATGTCCTATTATCTTCCTCATTTTCGGTCTCGTACCTTTTCTCCAAGGCATCTTCATACTTACCTATGAACTCCGTTAGTGTAGTCTTCGAATTTATAAACCCATCGAAGAAGTGATTTATGCCCTCGCTCCTTTGTGAAGATGACATCCCTGTACATAATTTTATCAAAAAAGAAGCGTTGAATGCGAACATGAACCAGAGACAATGAAATACAAACCTGCGAAGAATGTATCCTTTAGGTAAACTGGGACCTATTTATCCCAACATTCATAAAGGACATTGAACCAATCTATAGCCTTGCATTCTTTATATTACTCCATAACATGTGCCCACCTTTCCTCGAATGACTGTATGGTCAATGATTCATATATCGCCTCATCGAAATCAACCATAAATTTGGAATTTGTTGTGCAAATGTGGCCAATCTTTTCAGGTATCTTCTTCAATATATGCCAAAGACAAAATTGATGTTGTGTGTTAGGAAAAACTTATTTAACAACAGCCTCGATTGCCTTATCTTGGTCAGTTATTATGGCAATAGGTGCTTGACCACCATTTGCATCCAACCATGACTGAAAAATTCATTTATATGTCTCAGTACTCTCATCAGACAATAATGCGCAACCAAGTAAGGTGGACTGTCCATGATGGTTGACCCTGACGAATGGACAAAAAGGCATTTGATATCTATTTGTCAAGTAGGTTGAGTCAAAGCTTAGAACATCACCGAAGTATGTGCATACCAATCTTGACCTTGGATGAATCCAGAAGACAGACCTGAGATGACCATTATCATTGAGGTCTAAGGTATAGAAGAAATTGGGATTTTGAGTTGCATTTCGGTGAAATGGATTACCATCAACTGAGCATCTCCTTCTTTCAGCTTAGACTGATGTTCGCGACAAATGAAATTACGAGCATCCTTCTCGGTGAAATCCATTTGTCTTCTGCCCCCTTTTCTCCTTACTATGACAGAGTATATCTGAGTTGTCGGAACATTTACGGCATGTAAATTATGATCTGCCTTCTCTGGTGTGCTGATCCTCCTATGCGACCGTCGATAACCAGTTGATGTTATGGACATCCCATGGTTATGTTCTAGAAAAACCTCAACCAATATTCACTTACCACTTGTAGCATTCAGTCTTGCTTTTATGGATACCATGCAATCAACTTTCCCAGTATCCCTATGATTCATGCTCTTCTATGTTTTTCTAGATTTTCCTTGCCTCCAACACGCTAGGTTCTTGAAGCAAAGTTGTTTGTTGTTGTTGGCCCTACTACACACTGTTGTGATTCCAAAACCAACTCTTTTTGTGTATCTATTGTAGAAAGTATACATCATCTGCTGAATTGAATTCCATTCCAGTTTGAGGAACTACAGTATCAACCCCTGCTTTTGGAGCGATGGGTGAAGGTGCATGACCGGAAGTGTGCTCGATTTCTTTCCGATTTATAATTTCAGCATCGTCTGTGGAAATATAGGCACACAGTCATGAACAATGATATCCATAGATTTAGCTGTCAATATATCCTGACAAAGCATTAGGACACCAAGGTGAAAAAAATACGACACCTCACTTGAAGAAATACGACAACACAATTAGGCGGTTACGACATCCTAGCTCTCATCTGACGACAGCCTAGCTTTAAGGCGACGACACCCATGCCGAAATTGTTAAGGCGGGGACCAACGACATCACCGACTTAGGCTGTTATGACAGCCCAGCTCTCATCTGATGATACCCTAACTTTAAGGCGACGACACCCGTGTCGGGACTATCAAGGCGGGGACCAACAACATCCCCGACTTAGGCTCTTACGACACCCCGGCTCTAAACTGACGACACCCTAGCTTTAAGGCGATGACACCCGTGCCGGGATTGTTAAGGCGGGGACCGATGACATCCTTGACTTAGGTTCTTATGACACCCCAGCTTTAGCGCGATGACACCCTAGCTTTAAGGCGAAGACACCCGTGCCGGACTATTAAGGCGGGACCGACGACATCCTCGACTTAGGCTCTTACAACACCCCAGCTTTAGCGCGATGACACCCTAGCTTTAAGGCGACGACACCCGTGCGGGGACTGTTAAGGCAGGGACCGACAACATCACCGACTTAGGCTCTTACGACACCCCAGCTTTAGCATGATAACACCCTAGCTTTAAGGCGACGACACCCGTGCGAGGACTGTTAAGGCGGGGATCGATGACATCACCGACTTAGGCTCTTACGACACCCCAGCTTTAGCACGACGACACCCTAGCTTTAAGGCGACGACACCCGTGCGGGAACTTGTTAAGGCGGAGACCTACGACATCCCTGACTTAGGCTCTTACGACACCCCAACTCTCATCCGACAACACCCTAGCTTTGCGCGATGACACCCGTGCGGGGACTGTTAAGGTGGGGATCGACGACATCCCCGACTTAGGCTATTACCGACACCCCCGCTCTTATCTGACGACATCCTGGCTTTAAGGCGGTGACACCCGTGCGGAGACTATTAAGGTTTAAACTGGGGTGTCGCTCCCCCCTCTTCTCCACTTGGCCCTCCATAGAATGCCCCTCCCCCCTCTTCTCCTCTTCTTTATATCCATTCACATGCTCTCTCCATGGTTTGTTATAAGCATGGGTGTCGTAGGCTTGTAACTACGGTGTCTTAACAGTAAATCTGGGGTGTCGTAGCTTTTATGACGACACCTCGGAGCACGGGTGTCGTAGGTTTGTAACTAGAGCTATATGGAAAGGAAATAACGGGGAATATAGGCTGCCGAAACACTCTGACGACACCCAGTTCATAAGTTATAAGTATGGCATTCGTGCTACAAAACACTAAACTCTAAACAGTTATGACTCCCACAATGTTATATCTGTTTTGGTCTAAGGAAGTTACCTGCGCATTAAATGGTTTCCTAAAGCATTAACTTCCTCTAACAACAAAAAACAGTTGGTGTAATAAAGGAGCTTTACAAAGAAGTGGGAACAAAGACTTTTTACTTCCTACTGTGAATGACATTTTCTCCAGAAGTTTTTATACAAAGACTTCAGTAGTTACGTATTCCAACCTCGAAGCTGAAATATTTTCTTCCGACCGGACTCTCAGAGCGAGGGCTCAGGATCTTGCTCAAGAAAAATTGGACCGATTCCTTACATCCGAAAGCCCAGAGCGAGAGGGAAGAAAGAGTTTTTCTTGCACAGATGTAATCCAAGAAAAAATGGCGGTAGAAGTAGGCTGGGGAAAGGGCATTTTCGTCTGCACAATAATTTCAAAATAAAGGCGAAGCGCTTTTAATGGCCATCACGATCAAAACGTAATATTGTAGCAAAGCCATACCGTTCCGCAACGTCAGCCACGTAGGATGCACGTGAACCAATTAGGAAAGATGGTGCAGCCCACGTAGGACTTGCTGCACCGGGGGCAGTGTACAAAGACTTTTCCTAAATGAGAGTTTTACTTCACTTCGAGCTGGGCATGGGCTGGGCCTGGTTCGGACCGGTTCAGCAAAAAAAAAAAAAAATTAGAACTGAAGCATTGGCTTGAGTCGAATCTAAACTTGAGTCAGTCATAACCGGTTTGAGTTCGATTCAATGAGAATCTATGGGAGGATCTCTGATTAAGCCTCATGAGCCAAGCTCACTGAAAATAAATATATATTATATAGAAATATAATTAAAATAAAAGATTTTGTGGTGATTAAACAATTGTTTTTGAACTCAGTCTTTTGCTGCAGCCTTAATATATTTATATATAATAAAAAGTTATTTTTATATTTTTTTAAGGTCAGATCAAACTTGCTTTTGTTAAGCCTGTGGTCTGGATCTAACAATTGGAGCAACCTTAAAGATCAGGCCAACCTTATGGTTAAAATGGTTAGCCCGAATCCTAAAATAAACCTTAATTACACTCATAGCCCCCTGCATTAAAAAATAAAAATATAAAACTTTTGATCTCCTTTTATTTTGATTGTTTCTTTTTTTTGTTGCCGATGATTATAAATGATCATATAAAGTATAAGTCTCCTTTGTAGATAAATAAATAATGACACATTTTTGACTTCAAATATTTACTTCTTACCGCTAAAGATCATATATATATAATCTTATAAGTCGTGAGTTCCTTACATGGATAAATAAATAACATACAAATGTAGACTCATTTTTACTTTGAATATTTATTTTTTACTACTGATAATAATTAATGATCATGTGTAATGTGAGAAAAATGTAAATACCATATGAAATGCAAAAAGGGAGTACTTCTTCTGAATGGATAGTATTAAATTTGTGGACAGACAGTGTTGAATATTTACTTCTTGCTATTGATAATCATGTAGAGCATGAGGATTTAAATTTCATACATATATGGAATATCAAACGTTTATACTTTCTATCATTAGGGATTATGATCAGGTAAAATGCAAGAAGGATTCGAATTTCACACATGAAATTCAAGAATTGCAAAATTTAATTTGGCACATTTATTGGCTCCACTCCCAATAAACAAATGACCTAAAATTTACCTTTTTTTTCTATTGCATTTGAAAAAATCCTGTTCACTAAGTTGGGATCTAATAATATCTTATTTGAAGAGCTTGTATTGAGAAGTTTTAATATAAAACATTCAACTCTTGTAAGTCATTACAACTATTGCTTTCTTAGCATCAGCATGTTTGAATCATATCAACTAAACATATTTATAATGTTGATTGAAATACCAAAGTAAGAAAAATTTAAGATAACAGCTTTGCCTCGACACCATGCTATTATAGAGTCCATGAATGTTGCTACTACCACTGCTACTAATATAATGATAGTTGCCATTACAACTGCAATGGCATGAATTGTTGTTGCTATATAAATTATTGTTGTATTCTCATGGACTGTTATTATTATCATTACTCCTATATCTCCATCATTCGTATGATATTCCTCCAATGAGCTTATAATTGTACTCCTCCAATGAGCACCAACGTCAACTAGGTGGGGCTAACTTGTTTCCCACGGTTAACCTCCTATCCTTCCAAGCAGTGCTACTGGTGTAATTGCTAAAATTCTCCAACTAGTGGGTGCTTCTAGTGGATGAAAGTAGGGTATTGATCTGCTAGTCCACCTCAAATGATGCAAGGATAGTTTTTCTGTACTGATTTACTTAGTTTACTACTAGCGAATTCATTACGTATGAGCATAAATATCACTGTTTCATCACTATATTAAAAAAAAAGCTCATTAATATGATTCTATTTAAAGAATCTTGTCTGTGATATGCTAAGAGTTTTGGGTGCGGAGAATCTATAAACTATGTTGGAGATCATCCATTAGAACTGCATCGGTGAATGTACCAGTGAACATCACTCGAGCACTGAAGCTGACCATGTTGCATTATATCATGTAACAGTGTATCGTGTGTCTAAATTATCATAATAAAAATAGGAATTTAGGGTACTTTTGGTATTCAAAAAGTAAGGCAACTTGAGCAACATGCAGGAATTTTCTGGTTTGTCTCAGAAGAGGTAATTGAGGCAAGTACATATCAGCTATCCTAATAAAAAGCTGTATTGGTTCTATTGGGGATGAAAATATTGGTATTCCATCCTGGTGAAAACAAGCGCCCAAGGTAGGAGATACTAGCAGCCATGCCTGAAGTAGTTGACTCATAGTTTTCTTATTAATCCCTATGTAAATGAAGTGAATGGCATGATATTATAAGTGGTTACAAGGGCTTGCTGAGCTGCCATGTTATCCCATTTATAACCTTAGAAAAAAAGTTAGGTAGACCTCCTATACTTGTCTCCCTTAATAATTGATAAAAGTAAAACTAGGTGTTACATGCTACTTATGTCACTCTGTTCATATTTGTACTTGGGAAGCCAAAAGTACTTATCTTCCAGTTTCAAGGAGTCTAAGCATTGGCATCAAACAGTACAATTTTTGACAATCATTTTGGTTATACTCATGCTTAGGGTTGGCAATTTCTACCTGGATCAGCCTGAAATTAATGAGTTTGGGGCCTTTGCTGAAGGTTTTTGACATTTCGGTCGGGTTTGGGTGATAGAAAACTAACTCATTTATAAGTGGTTTGGGTTTGAGTTTTTATACTTAACAATTCATCACAGGCTGGACAGACCCTTAGGTAGTGTTTGAAATAGGGGATAAGAGGGGATATCTCCTCTTATTCTCAAAAGTCATAACTATAAGGGATAGCAGAGAATAAAGTTAACCAAAGGGATAAACCATGGTTAACCATGGGATATCCCCTCAATTTATTCCCTAGAGAATGCATGAATAGTTGGTTATCCCTCCAAATAAGAGTAAAAAAAGGTTATCCTATGGATTTATCTTTTTGCATTTGATATGATCAATGGGATAGCCAAAGGGATATCCCTTATCCCGTACACTTATCCATGGATAATATTTCCTATCAAACACTACCTAAGGTAGTGTTTGATAGGAAAAATGTTATCCATGGATAAGTGTACGGGATAGAATTTATCCCCTGGCTATCCCTAGGGATATTCCTTGGCTATCCCATTGATCATATCAAATGCAAAAAGGTAAATCCATGGGATAACCTTTTTTTACTCTTATTTGGAGGGATAACCAGCTATTCCTGCATTCTCTAGGGAATAAATTGAGGGGATATCCCATGGTTAACCATGGATTATCCCTTTGGTTAACTTTATTCCCTGCTATCCCTTATAGTTATGGCTTTTGGGAATAAGAGGGGATATCCTCTGAATATCCCCTTTTATCCCCTATTTCAAACACTACCTAAGAGTTTTGGGTGTGGAGAATCTATAAACTATGTTGGAGATCATCCATTAGAACTGCATCGGTGAATGTACCAGTGAACATCACTCGAGCACTGAAGCTGACCATGTTGCATTATATCATGTAACAGTGTATCGTGTGTCTAAATTATCATAATAAAAATAGGAATTTAGGGTACTTTTGGTATTCAAAAAGTAAGGCAACTTGAGCAACATGCAGGAATTTTCTGATTTGTCTCAGAAGCAGGTAATTGAGGTAAGTACATATCAGCTATCCTAATAAAAAGCTGTCTTGGTTCTATTGGGGGTGAAAATATTGGTATTCCATCCTGGTCAAAACAAGCGCCCAAGGTAGGAGGAGATACTAGCAGCCATGCCTGAAGTAGTTGACTCATAGTTTTCTTATTAATCCCTATGTAAATGAAGTGAATGACATGATATTATAAGTGGTTACAAGGGCTTGCTGAGCTGCCATGTTGTCCCATTTATAACCTTAGAAAAAAAAGTTAGGTAGACCTCCTATACTTGTCTCCCTTAATAATTGATAAAAGTAAAACTAGGTGTTACATGCTACTTACGTCACTCTGTTCATATTTGTACTTGGGAAGCCAAAAGTACTTATCTTCCGGTTTCAAGGAGTCTAAGCATTGGCATCAAACAGTACAATTTTTGACAATCATTTTGGTTATACTCATGCTTAGGGTTGGCAATTTCTACCTGGATCAGCCTGAAATTAATGAGTTTGGGGCCTTTGCTGAAGGTTTTTGACATTTCGGCGGGTTTGGGTTATAGAAAACTAACTTATTTATAAGTGGTTTGGGTTTGAGTTTTTATACCTAACAGTACATCACAGGCTAGACAAACTCTTAGGTAGTGTTTGAAATAGGGGATAAGAGGGGATGTAACGCCCGGGCCCACGGGCCCGTTTCGTTACAAGAAAGCAAGACAGACAAGGTCCACACCAACTTGGGCCACCACAGCCCAAAAAGGAATCCAATTGGTGCCTTGTCCTTCTTGCTTAACGGTTATAAACCACTCAACCAACTCCCAACTCCCAATTATCCGATGTGGGACAATTGGGAGGGACATCACAATCTACCCCCCTTAACAGAGGCGACGTCCTCATCGCCAGGGTAATGATCACAACCACCAGGCAGGCAGGATTCTAGAGGTGGCCCCCATAGGTTCAAGAGGTGGCTCCCATCCCCTATGGATGTAGCACTTTATCCTGTGTGGCACTTAGCTTCTGTACTTTCAACTGGTGCGAGGCTCTGATACCATATTGTAACGACCCGGGCCCACGGGCCCGTTTCGTTACAAGAAAGCAAGACGGACAAGGTCCACACCAACTTGGGCCACCACAGCCCAAAAAGGATCCAATTGGTGCCTTGTCCTTCTTGCTTAACCGGTTATAAACCACTCAACCAACTCCCAATTATCCTATGTGGGACAATTGGAGGGGCATCACGGGGGATATCCCTTGGATATCCCCTCTTATTCTCAAAAGCCATAACTATAAGGGATAGCAGAGAATAAAGTTAACCAAAGGGATAATCCATGGTTAACCATGGGATATCCCCTCAATTTATTCCCTATAGAATGCAGGAATAACTGGTTATCCTTCCAAATAAAAGTAAAAAAAGGTTATCCTATGGATTTACCTTTTGCATTTGATATGATCAATAGGATAGCCAAGGGATATCCCTAGGGATAGCCAGGGGATAAACTCTATCCCGTACACTTATCCATGGTTAATATTTTTTCTATCAAACACTACCTTAGAGCTGGGTGATGGGCTAGACATTAGATGATTAGAAAATCTATGCGGTTAGCGTTAAAGAAAAAAGAACAGAACAGAACATATCGAAGACAAATATGATATTTAGGATTTATTGTGTTTTTCTTTTCTACTTGACCTTTTCTCCTCTTATTATCATTTTATTTTGATTTTTCATGCTTTATCTTTTAAGGTGTACAATTGACAAGTCTGACACTAATTGGCTCGGCAACTAGGATATAGGTCTTTGTAATGTAGGTAAGTTGGATATGTTTTCATTCTTTTCAACCTGATTATGAATGGGTTGTTATCAGTTGATTCTTTTTTGACCACACTCAAGCCCATTGCCAGATATGCTGTTGCTCTTCCTTTTACTTCTATTGAGTTAGGTTCGTTAGAATATATTCTGCATTCTTTAGTGTAGGCAGCATTGCTTATGTTACTAAGTTCTCTAAGGTTGTGTTTGAAATAAGGGATAAGGAGGGATGTCCTCTGGATATCCCCTTTATTCCCAAAAGCTAGAACTACAGAGAATAAGTCTGAAAAATTAACCAGAGGAGATAATTCATGTTTAACCATGGGTTATCCTCTGAACTTATTCCCTAGGGACCCCAGAAATAGTTGGTTATCCCTCAGCTATCCCTTGAGGGCATATTTATCAATATAAAAAATTATTAAACCCTAGACATTGTCGTGTCCTTTCTGCTTTTCCGTCTCCCGATCTCCCGTCTCCGGTCTCCTGCTTCCGTCTCCCAATTTCTTGCTCTCGATCTTCCAATCTTTGGCTCCCGCCTCTAGCCAGCCCCGCCTCCCACCTCCCTGTCCGTCCCACCTCCGGCGAACCGCCTCTAGCGTCACTGCCACCACGTCCGCATCCTTTAGCACCAAATATCATTCTAAGCCTCACGAATTCCACTACAACAGAGCTGATCCCTCGGTTCGATGGCCCAACCTCAACCTCAATGACTCCTTCCACCCCCAATTCCTCTCCCCTTCTTCCCCTGTCCCAACCCCCAATCCCCAAGCCACGGATCCCCACCCACCCAAAACCCTACATGAAAAATCCCCCAAAACCCTAGACAACAAGCAGCGCTGGACCCGGACCAAGAAGATGACAAAGCTTGCCCTCAAGTGCACCCGCAATTGGCGGTAGCGCGTCCAGCTCCTGGCTCTGCCCCCCTCTGCCCTCATTACAGACGTTCTCAACAACCGCGGCGTCCAGATGACCCCCATCGACCTCGCCTTCATTGTCAAGTGGGTTGGTCACCACAGCTGGGCCCGCACCCTCGAGGTATTTGAGTGGCTTACCCTTCGTCAATGCTACGCCCCCAGCTCGCATCCTCGTCATTACAATCTTTGTCCTTGGTCACGCCCACCAGGATGCCCTCATCGAGGAGGTTTTTCGTCGCTCAGACACCGGCGATCCCTCCGTCCAAGTGTTCAATGCAATGAGGGGGTCTACGCCCAGACTAGGAGGTTCACCGAGGTTCAGGATTCAGTTGTCTTCTCTACCGTTGATCCGAGTTGATCTGGAGATCAAACGGTCCAAATGAATGGCTGAATTATAATTTGTAAGGGTAGTTTGGGATTTAATGAAGGATTTTTTAGGGATATCCTCTCCTATTCCTCCAATCAAATACAACCAGAGAGGATAAGAAAAGGTTATCCCATAGATTTACTTTTTAGCATTTGATATAATTCACAAGATAGCCAAGGGATATTCCCAGGGATATCCTATGGATAAATTTTATCCCGTACACTTATCCAGGGATAGTATTTTTTTCTATCAAACACTACCTAAGGTAGTGTTTGATAGAAAAAAATACTATCCATGGATAAGTGTACGTGATAGAGTTTATTCCCTAACTATCCCTAGGGATATCCCTTAACTATCCCATTGATTATATCAAATGCAAAAAGGTAAATCCATAGGATAACTTTTTTTTACTTTTATTTGGAGGGATAACCAGCTATTCCTGCATTCTCTAGGGAATAAATTGAGGGGATATCCCATGGTTAACCATGGATTATCCCTTTGGTTAACTTTATTTCCAGCTATCCCTTATAGTTATAGCTTTTAAGAATAAGAGGGGATATCCCCTAGATATCCCCTCTTATCCCCTATTTCAAACACTGCCTAAGGTAGTGTTTGATAAAAAAAATATTATCTATGGATAAGTGTACAGGATATAGTTTGTCCCCTGGATATCCCTAAGGATATCCCTTAGCTATCCCATTGATCATATCAAATGCAAAAAGGTAAATACATAGGATAATTTTTTTTTTACTCTTATTTGGAGGGATAACAAGCTATTCCTGCATTCTCTAGGGAATAAGTTGAGGGGATATCCCATGGTTAACCATGGTTAATCATGGGATATCCCTTTGGTTAACTTTTTCCCAGCTATCCCTTATAGTTATGGTTTTTGGGAATAAGAAGGGATATCCCCTGGATATCCCCTATTTCAAACACTACCTAAGGTAGTGTTTGATAGGAAAAATGTTATCCATGGATAAGTGTACGGGATAGAATTTATCCCCTGGCTATCCCTAGGGATATCCCTTGGCTATCCCATTGATCATATCAAATGCAAAAAGGTAAATCCATGGGATAACCTTTTTTTACTCTTATTTGGAGGGATAACCAGCTATTCCTGCATTCTCTAGGGAATAAATTGAGGGGATATCCCATGGTTAACCATGGTTAACCATGGATTATCCCTTTGGTTAACTTTATTTCCTGTTATCCCTTATAGTTATGGCTTTTGGGAATAAGAGGGGATATCCTCTGGATATCCCCTTTTATCCCCTATTTCAAACACTACCTAAAGTGAGTGCCCCCTTGGATACTATTCTTGGATGTTTGGATTGGTTGGCTGTCTTGCCATATGCTTACAAAGTACTCATTCGGGGGATGATGATTATATATCGGAGTTCTTCCTTCCACGTGACTGTAAGAACCCTATTGAGCAATGGTCTTTACCGGATTCTATTTCAACCTTGATGAAACAATGCTTTCACAAATCACAGCTTGAAAGTTCGCGATTTAGAACTCCAAGAAGGAATATCTTTTGAAATTATCGCATGTTTGTGAATGAGAATCATGGATTTGAACCTAAACACAACTGCAGCCGAAGTTGTGACACTCATCTTCATGCATCGCCTGAAACTTACACCCCTAAGGACCATGATGATTCACAGTACGAGGGAAATGGAACTTCTGATTCACATGAACAACATCTGTGAATGCATGCAAATACTTGAAAATGCCACCAGTAGCAAACATTTTGATTAAGGTGGCGGTGAGGCATCTAGTTCACTGTTGAGCAACAAAACAATGGAGCTCCAGAAAAGTGGAGAGGCAAAGCAGAGAAGTCGATTAGTTAGTTTAGAAGTTCTCCAGCAATACTTCTCTGGGAGTCTGAAAGTTGCTACAAAATGTCTTATGTTGGGGTTTAGTCCTTGATGAACAACAATAAGAACCTTGCTGGAGAAGTATCCTGGGCTTTCACTTTTTATTACTAACGATTAGATTGGCGTAGTGGTAAATTGCCTCATCCCTTAATTAACCTTTAGATTGTCAGTTCAAATCATTGTTTCTAACTGTATTACATAATTTTTTAAATAATAATATTTTTTTATTTTATAAATATCGAATGTTGATTTTTTTTTTTCACGTATCGAGCTATATTTACCGCATCTTTACATTTATGATCGTAATTCGTAAACCGGGCTCAAAAGCATTTCCATATATATTATTTTTAAAATTTTAAAAATTTAAAATTTTATTTTTATTTTTAAAATTAAAATTAAAATAGTACCCTACAAAGTGAATTACAAACGCGAAGTGAATCTGGTTGATTTTACAGACCATGATAATATATCATTAACGGTCGTTAAACTATTGGTTGGAGTAATCTCTAGCATGATGAGAAAGCGAGTGCAATGGTACATTGATATCCCTGTGCATACCGTTTGATTTGAAAGTTAAATCCATGCATTAAATAGCCCTTACATCCTCCTTCCTTTCTCCCTCACCCTCTCCATTGTCAAATTGATGCATTAAATGTCCCTTGAAGGCCAAATCCTTCACCGACTCCCATGTCGTATGATCCGTATCTTATATTCTTACTTGATGAGGGATGAAGTGGAATAATGCAATCTAGGAGAAGATAGTAATAACTAAATAAAAAATGAAGTGAAGCTAGGATACATTTTCATGTAAAAGAGCAGAAATTTTCATGAAGGGATTTATATATTAAACTAGACTTGGAGGAGAATCCTTCAAAATAGTAAAGAGAAATGATCTTTATGACTAAGAAACCACACAGGCTAGGGCTTAGTTACTCTAATATTTCAAATCAAAAAATGTTGAAAGAGGAGTATCCGGCCATTAATATATCAGAGATTGGAAGGTTTACACTCGAGGATGAAGTTCTTGAATGACAAGGAGATTCCTCTAGTTGCAGGATTTCTTGTATCTATTTCTTGTCATGAAAGATCTTCTTCTTTGGAACCTGAAATTTTCGAGGATCATACACAAACCAAATTAGAGTTAAGAACATAAAAATTTGGTGGAGTATTAATGAAATAAAGGAAGAGGAAGGGAAGGTTGAAATTAAGATGAAGCTTGGCGGATTTGAGGTAGCTTGGCCGGCCTTCTTTGTAGAGTCTTCTTGCACCTTGGAAGATGGGATGGGATAGTAGAATAGAATGAAGAATGGCTAATGGATCTTGGCATGGAGATGACTTTCTTGAAGTAGCTAAGGGCCTCTCACCCACTCCCTCTCGGAGGACATTTGCCAACATAAATGGAAAAAAATAAACTCAACTTTCATTCATCATAAATTGTCTTTACATGAGAGCTTGGAGTAGTATTTATAAGCCTCCAAGGGACTTTTGAAAATTCAAATTACATGGAGCTTTTCATGGGAAGTTGCAACCTAAGCTAGCTATAAGGGTGGGAGGTTGAAATAACTTATAACTAAGCTTAAAAAGAGAAAAAAAAAGTGGGCGGCTCCTTTGAATTTGAATTCTCCTTGGTGACGTGGCATGTGGTGATGTGGCTTGATGAGGTGTACACCAAGAGATTGACATGGCACCCAACAATGCTTGCTGAAGTGGCGTCCACCTTGGATTGATTTGTTGGAGTGGTTGAATGCATCCAATCTTCAAGCTCACTTGCTTACCTTGAACCCAATTCCATATCTCTCTTGGATCCAACTACTAAACTCACTAAATACAAACCAATTTGACCCTACTTAGACTCAAGAACCCAAATTGAAATAAACCAACTTTAATTACATGACTCAAATTCAAAGAAGTAAAATTATTACTCTATTTACAGGATACATGAAAGAATTAAAGCCATACTGAATTAGATCGAAGCCTCTTTCGAACTTTGGTGTCCGCACCATTACTTAATCAGCTTTCAGTAGTCCTTATCTTCCTCTCCTCCCGAGCCCCAAGACCAAAGACATCGCCTTGCTTCTCGTTTGCATTCTTGCCACTCTCCTCCCTTGCCGACCAGATCTTGGCTTCCTATCTCGCTCTCACTTGCTTTATTTCGTGCCTCTCACTGCCACCCATCTTTGGTTGATCGAGACACGGGCCATGAGGATTAGAAAATGCACTTCGAAACTTCTGGGCTCGACGAATGCGTACGCTTTGCTGCTGCCCTGGTCGGCATCGACGAAATCGTGGGACTCGCAAGCCACCGCCGCTGCCGGGCTTCTCTGCGAGCTCAACCGCTCGCCTTGGGATTTGATACCCAATATCCACAACAGTAGCAACAGAAGCATGGCTGCTTTGAACCCAGACGCGCCGGTCTACATCCCATCTCCCCACCTCCTTTACTTGGAGGGCTATCATTCTCCTCTTCCTCTCCCTTAGCAGTTGACGCCTTCGACGAAGCCACTGAGCCCAGCCCCCAAAAACCTGGTGCCAATAAGCTCCCCCCACATTCGAGTAACCCTCGGGTTCGGGTTGACTACAACCCGAACCTGGGTCAATTGCAAATCGGTCTAGGTTAAGCCCAGATCTTTCGGATTTGGGTTGGACAAACATGAGTTTGAGTACTGTTGTAAATCGGGTTCGGTGGGCCAGGTTCGGGTTGAACTCGGCCCAAGTTGCACCCCTAAGGAGAACACCGTTCTCTTCCCTCATGAAGCTGGATTTACTTAATCTTCATGAGATTGGTGTTCTCCTCCTTCATGCTGAGATCTTCATGAGATCTCCTCACGAACCTGGATTTACTCGATCTTCATGATATCTCCTCACGAAGCTAGATTTACTCCACATTTTGGATCTGACTGGGAGACGCCTACAAGCCCCTTCACATCCTCCCACCATCTTCCCATCAATCTTCACATCACAGACAGTAGGAGGAGGGTGAGAGAATTTTTTGGAAGAAAAGAATTATTCCATCCAAACTTTAGAGACTAGAGTTTACTTACATGACCAAGGTGGGCCAAGCTCAGACTCAACAAAAACTCTCATGGACTAACCCAATGAGATTAAACTAATCCCCAAGCCCATGTACACCCATGATTTGATTTAATCTTAACCCTTGGACTCACACCTAGCCCAATATAAGTTAGTCCAACCTGAGCCTTGATAGCACCACATTAGGCCCAATAATCTCCACCTTGATGCTTCAAGGCCTCAACACGTCCGCCGTGTCCATCAGCTATAATACCTACAAAAGCTATCCCATAGAAGAACCTTGGTTAGTACATCTGCTGAGTTCTTCTTGGTGTGTACCTTTACTAGCTTCACTTTACCTTCTTCCACCAGCTCTCTATAGTCGATGCCTTTCTTCTGAGAATATTCTCTGGCCACTAGTTCTACCTTATACCTGATACCCCCTTACTCTGAAGGCCCTTTTTTGCATTGATAAACCTATTTGTAACCAATGGGTTTCTTTACTTGTGGCAACTAGACCAACTGCCATGAGCTATTCCTGTGGAGAGACTGCATCTCTTTTACTATAACCTGCATCTCCTCTGTCATAACCTGGACCCACCTATCCCTGTCCTGGCTGTCCTGGCTCTCCACAGCCTCCTGATAAGTGTAAGGGTTTTCATTCGCTGTCATCAGAGCATATGACATTGAATCCTCGAAGCTGTATCGAACTGGTGGTCATAAGTTTCTTCTGGGCCTGTGCAATGCGATCGCAGTATCAGTCCCCTACTCAGCTGCATCCTGCTGAGTCCTTTGCTTAGCTACATCCTGCTAAACTTTCTAACTTCTAACCCCTATGTCAGTCCTCTCCATCTGAATCTCAAATCCTCCTGGTCCACTAGCAAATGGTACGATTGTGTAGGAGGTCATCTGACTAGTGTTATCGTGTTCCACCTTCTGCAATTTTTGCTATGCATCTGTATCATCTCTGCTCTGGAGGATCAAGCTTTCATTGAAGGTCACATCCCTGCTGATGATAGCCTTCTTTTCCAAGGGGTTCCATAGCCGATACCCCTTGATTCCATGCGAGTAGCCCAGGAACATCATCTTCTTAAACCTGGCGTCCAACTTACTCTGCTCTTCAGCACCAACATGCACATATGTCGTGTATCTAAACACCCTCAGATGGTTTAGGCTTGTCTTCCCTCCAGACCATATCTCCTTTGGAATGCCTTCATCTGACCTGGTTGCTGTGATCGATTGACCAAGTAGCTAGCTTCACCTACTGCGTCAATCCAGAACATCTTTGGAAGCCCTGCCTGCAGCCTCAAGCATCTTTCTTTTTCCAACAGTGTTCTGTTCATCCTCTTAGTCACCCTTTCATGATGAGAAGTTTTCATCACTAAGAAGTGCCTTTTGATGCCCCACTCCTTACAAAATCTCTGAAACTCTTTGCTGGTGTATTCCCCGCCATTGTCTGACCTCAGACACTTTACACTCCTATCTTGCTCCTTTTCCATCTCAGCCTTCCATATTTCGAACTTGGTGAAGACCTTTAATTTTTCTTTCATAAAATAAATCCACAGCTTCCTTAAAAAATCATCTATCATGGTTAAAAAGTATCCGGCCCCATTCCTTGCAGAAACCGGGGTTGGTCCCTAGACATCCATGTGTACTAGCTCCAGGAGTTCTACACTCCTAGCTGTGCTGACCAAGAACTGCACTCTCCTCTGCTTCCCCATCTAATATGGCTCAAGATCTCAATATCTTCACCACTCAGGTCTGAAAGTAGTCCTCTTTTGCTCAGTTCTTTTATCCCCTTGTCTCCCATATGGCCTAGAAGGTAATGCCACATCTTGTACACATCTCGAGGATTCTGTTCCACGATTGTTGTCTCAGATTTTTTGGTCACCATAGAGCCCTCCAACCTGTATAGGTTGTTCTCCAGCCTTCTCCCTCTCATCACCACCATAGATCCATTGGAGATGTTCAAAACTTCACTCCTGGCATGACTACTGAAGTTGTATCCAATTTGCTCCAGGTACCCCAGTGACACCAGATTCTTCTTGAGTTTTGGGACATGCTTCACGCTGGTAAGAGTGCACACCATGCCATCAAACATCCTCATCCTCATTGTGCCAATCCCTGCCACCTTGCAAGGGTGATCATCTCCAAGAGTTACACATCCCTCATTAACTTCTGTGTAAATGCTGAACCATGATCGGTTAGGAGTGTAATGATGAGAACAAGCTAAATCCAAGGTCCACACCTTTGTGTTATGCCTATGACCATCTGATACCATCAAAAGATCATCCTCCACATCCTGATCTGCAACCATACTCACAGATTTGGATCCTTCCTTTTCTTCCATCTGATTTTTTTTCTTAAGACAATCACTCTTGAAATGTCCTACCTCACCACACTTGTAGTACTTAGCCTTCCTGGACTTTAACCCTTCCCTAAGCCTGCTTTTGTCCCTGCCTCTGCCTAACCCTTCTCCAACTGATAGACCTTCCTAAGGAACAACTTCCTTGATCATCTTCTTCCTCTGCTCATTCGTCCGAAGCACCGAAATGATATCTTCATAGAACAATGTCTCCTTTCCATAGTACAGCATCGTGACCAATGAGTCATATGATATGGGCAGTGAACATAATAGAAAAAGTGTCTTATCTTCCTCCTCCATCTTGACTCCGACATTCAGCAATTCATTGCTTATCTGGTCGAACACCTGAATGTGGCTCAGCACATCTCCACCTTCTGACATCTAAATACTATAGAGGCGCTTCTTCAACATCAACTTGTTGCACATATTCCTTCCCATGTAGAGGGCTTGCAACTTCAACTAGATTCCCTTCAGGATCTTCTCCTTTAGCACTGAATAAAAGGCTGAATCTATCAGACATCCTATGATCACTAAACATGTTTTCTTCTTCAACAGCAACCACTGCTTATCTGTTATCCCATATGGCCTTTCCTTCAAAACCAAATCTAAATCCTGCTGCACAAGAAGGTCCTCTACCCAAACTTTTCACATGGAGAAACTTTTTTTCCCATCAAACTTCTTAAAATCTATTTTTATGCTACTACTCATGGTGAGATCTCAACCAAAAAATAGCATAAAAATTTTTAAAAAATTGAGAAACCTCGATGAAGCCTTGCTGAAAATTTTTAGTCCTTGAAGATCTCCAAATAACTTCTTCGCCTGGCTTTGATACCAACTATTGGGGTTTAATCCTTGATAAACAACAATGGGATCAATCTCACTGGAGAAGTACCCTGGGCTTTCACCTTTTATTGCCAACGATCAGATTGGTGTAGCAGTAAATTGCCTTGTCCCTTAACCTTCAGGTCCGCTGCCCCCTTTGATTTCCCAAAATTTTTCACTCTTCTTGCTAGAATGATTCTAAGAGGCAACACTCTCGTGTCCCTGATTTTTCCATGCATCCTCTTTCTGCTAGCGGAAGAGGCAACACTCTCGTGTCCCAGATTTTTCCACGCGTCCTCTTCGCTAGACTCGTGTCCCAGATTTTTCCACGTGTCCTCTTCCTTCTAGCACGATTCCAAGAGGCAACACTCTCATGTCCCAAATTTTTCCATGCGTCCTCTTCCTGCTAGCGGGATTCGTTATTCCATCCAAACTCTAAAAAACCAAGTGGGCTAAGAACCAAGTTTAGCGATCTTCATAGAACAATATCTCCTTTCCGTAGAGCAACATCGTGACCAATGAGTCATGTGATATGGGCAGTGAACATAATAGAAAAAGTATCTTATCTTCCTCCTTCATCTTGACTCCGACATTCAGCAATTCATTGCTCATCTAGTCGAACACCTGAATGTGGCTCAGCACATCTCCACCTTCTGACATCTAAATACTGTAGAGGCGCTTCTTCAACATCAACTTGTTGCACATATTCCTTCCCATGTAGAGGGCTTGCAACTTCAACCAAAATCCCTTCGGGATCTTCTCCTCTAGCACTGAATAAAGGGCTAAATCTGTCAGACATCCTATGATCGCTAAACATGTTTTCTTCTTCAACAACATCCACTGCTTATCTGTCATCCCATCTGGCCTTTCCTTCAAAACCAAATCTAAATCCTGCTGCACAAGAAGGTCCTCTACTCAAACTTTTCACATGGAGAAACTTTTCCCATCAAACTTCTTAAAATCTATTTTTATGCTACTACTCATGGCGAGATCTCAACCAAAAAATAGCATAAATTTTTTTAAAAAATTGAGAAACCTCGATGAAGCCTTGCTGAAAATTTTTAGTCCTTGAAGATCTCCAAATAACTTCTTCCTGAGCCTGGCTTTGATACCAACTGTTGGGGTTTAGTCCTTGATAAACAACAATGTGATCAATCTCGCTGGAGAAGTACCATGGGCTTTTACCTTTTGTTGCCAACGATCAGATTGGCGTACCAGTAAATTACCTTGTCCCTTAACCTTCAGGTCCGCTGCCCCCTTTGATTTCCCAGATTTTTTCACTCTTCCTGCTAGCAGGATTCTAAGAGGCAACACTCTCGTGTCCCTAATTTTTCCATGCGTCCTCTTTCTGCTAGCGGAAGAGGCAACACTCTCGTGTCCCGGATTTTTCCACGCGTCCTCTTCGCTAGACTCGTGTCCCGGATTTTTCCATGCATCCTCTTCCTTCTAGCGGGATTCCAAGAGGCAACACTCTCATGTCCCGGATTTTTCCATGCGTCCTCTTCCTGCTAACGGGATTCGTTATTCCATCCAAACTCTAGAAAACCAAGTGGGCCAAGAACGAAGTTTAGCGATCTTCATAGAACAATATCTCCTTTCCGTAGCGCAGCATCGTGACCAATGAGTCATGTGATATGGGCAGTGAACATAATAGAAAAAGTATCTTATCTTCCTCCTCCATCTTGACTCCGACATTTAGCAATTCATTGCTCATCTGGTCGAACACCTGAATGTGGCTCAGCACATCTTCATCTTCTGACATCTAAATACTGTAGAGGCGCTTCTTCAACATCAACTTGTTGCACATATTCCTTCCCATGTAGAGGGCTTGCAACTTCAACCAAAATCCCTTCGGGATCTTCTCCTCTAGCACTGAATAAAGGGCTGAATCTGCCAGACATCCTATGATCGCTAAATATGTTTTCTTCTTCAACAACATCCACTGCTTATCTGTCATCCCATCTGGCCTTTCCTTCAAAACTAAATCTAAATCCTGCTGCACAAGAAGGTCCTCTACCCAAACTTTTCACATGGAGAAACTTTTTTTCCCATCAAACTTCTTAAAATCTATTTTTATGCTACTACTCATGGCGAGATCTCAACCAAAAAATAGCATAAAATTTTTTAAAAAATTGAAAAACCTTGATAAAGCCTTGCTGAAAATTTTTAGTCATTGAAGATCTCCAAATAATTTCTTCCTGAGCCTGGCTTTGATACCAACTATTGGGGTTTAGTCCTTGATAAACAACAATGGGATCAATCTCGCTGGAGAAGTACCCTGGGCTTTCACCTTTTGTTGCCAACGATCAGATTGGCGTAGCAGTAAATTGCCTTGTCCCTTAACCTTCAGGTCCGCTGCCCCCTTTGATTTCCCAGATTTTTTCACTCTTCCTGCTAGCAGGATTCTAAGAGGCAACACTCTCGTGTCCCTGATTTTTCCACGCATCCTCTTTCTGCTAGCGGAAGAGGCAACACTCTCGTGTCCCGGATTTTTCCACGCGTCCTCTTCGCTAGACTCGTGTCCCGGATTTTTCCACGCGTCCTCTTCCTTCTAGCGGGATTCCAAGAGGCAACAGTCTCATGTCCCGGATTTTTCCATGCATCCTCTTCCTGCTAGCGGGATTCGTTATTCCATCCAAACTCTAGAAAACCAAGTGGGCCAAGAACCAAGTGGGCTAAGCCCAGAGTCAACTAAAACTCTCATGAACTAACCTAATGAGATTAAACTAATCTCCAAGCCCGTGTACATCCATGACTTGATTTAATCTTAACCCTTGGATCCACACCCAGTCCAATACAAGTTAGTTCAATCTGAATCTTGATAGCACCCCATCAGGCCCAACATCTTGGAGGTAAGATCACCTTTTTACACTGATGCCTGCAATCTTGCTTTTATGTCCATACTTTGTGCATGCAAGCAACTGGCAATATATATGGAGACCCCTGCTTCCCAAGGTTCATGTCATGGAAGTCCAGTCAATGAAACTTTCTTGGATAATGCATCTCCATGCGCCAACTTGAAACAAGGAATATTTGTTGGCAATCCATTGGAATTCACATTCAACATGCTGGAGGTCCAAACCTGCCTCCTATGTGCTTGATGCCTGGTGTTAATGCGGCAGAGCCTCCTCAGCCACAGTTTGCTGGGATGCTGATTGAGGATTCAGGAAGCTCAAAAGGTGTGAAAATTCTCTGCAGTAATGCAGGGGATGTTAGTCATGGATGCGGTGTTCCAATCAGGTAACCATGAACGGGTTTCTGTCTTTCTATGTTTATGCCATGGTTCTTCTGTAAGGCAAATAGCTTTATACATTATGTGTGATGATAAATTTCATTGCACCATGTAACAAAAAATCTTGGATTTTTTGGGTATGATTGAGGAAGTTGTAAAACATGTAGTTCATATTGGGTCTTGGAAGGTACAGACTGCAAGTCTCCTTCCTTGTATTGGATTATCTTCTGTAGTATTTATAATTTATTATCTCATATCATGGTATTATGTATATATATACACACACAATGAGAAGGAAGGAAACTTTTAAGTAATTTATGAAGTAATTAAGATATTTTTAAGGTAAAAAATAAAATTAAAGTATAAAATATTATAATTTGAATTTCAAAAAAATAATAGCAGTTAAGAATATACTGTATGCAAATTTATAATGATGATAATTAATATAGCAAGTGCTTTATATATAACAAATTATTTATAACAAATTAAGAAATATTAAAAAAGACAAAATTGATCAAGATAGAGTGGGGTAAAGTGACTGTATTCTGGCATTTGGAGTTTTTAACCACAAGTGATCAGAAGATGCTTTTTGCTGCATTTTTATTTCTGCAACCAAATACTCTCAAAATTGTGAATTTCATCATTCATTTTCTATCCATTTTACAATAGATTATTTTTAGAAAAAATAAAATACAGAAAATGAACGGCAGTGTCTACTGTCTACATGTGGTTTGGTCAAATCTATATTCAAAAAGTTTCTGAAAAATCCATTTCAAATTGGAACCAGAAAACCATCATAACCTTCCTACCAATTGGTGACCTTGCCTTTTTCTATCTGACTTCATTCCTATCACCAACGTAATTCTAATCTCAAGTCAAAGCAGAAAGTATAGCATTTCAAGACCAGGAGCTTCCAGAATGCATGGCCTGTCGACGCGTACCCGTAAATTCAAACGGCAAAACGAGAGTGACGCAAATGATCGGTAGATCACCACCCTAACAATGTCTGACTTTAGCTGCTCAAACGAAAGATACGAAAGATGATGTTCCTCTCTAACTTCACGGGTTCATTATTAGGGTTTAGCAGCAATGATTCAGCCATCGTTGAAAATTTAGAAAGCGCTGAAAAAAGCACTCCACAAGTGACATTTATCTAGGGGATAGCTGAGGGAATAAGCATTTTTTTTAAATTACAAGTCTGCCATCAAGGGATAACTTTAGTTGTTCCTGGATTCCCTAGGGAATAAGTTTAGGGTTAACCATGGGTTATCCCCTTTGGTTAAATTTTTTAGACTTATCCCTTCTAACTATAGCATTTGGAAATAAGAAGGGATATCTAGGAATATCCTTCCTTATACCCCATATCAAACACTGTCTTAATGTCTCAATTATCGAACCCTTCAACGGTACAAAAATTTGGTGATTTGTGTCAAAAAAAAAAAAAAAAAGCGTTCTTATGCACACATTTTTGTCAGGATTTTTATTTTCACTGCGTCTTGCAAGAAAATGTGCAAGTAGATTGAAACTTGCTGGATCCTATATAACCCTCTATAATGTATACCAGCTTTAAGGAGGCACCATTTTCTGAAGCTAAATACCTAGGTGATGCTCGGAATGATGACATATAATGCAGAGAAATCAGATATTATCAAATTTTAGGAATCTCTCAAAAATGATAATTTTAAAAACCCACATAAAATGTGGATTCTAATAAAAGCCCATATTAAAATCTCTTACTAGATTTATATTATCCCAAAATTACTCTCTAACTTAATTAAAATTCTAACCCATATATCAATATAAAAATAACCTTCTCCATTCGTTCTTTCTCACTTGTATTTTGCAGCTAAGATTTATTATTCTTATTTCTTCTCTCTTCTTTCTCTTAGGTCGCTTTTTTTTTTCTAAAAGACAATTACATCATTAAATTTTTTATAATATAATAATTACTTTTTTAATATTATTTTTAGTTATATCAAAATTATAAATATGAGCTTTGGATATGAGGTATAACTTGAGAATTTTATTCAAAAATCTAAAAAATTTGAATTGTTCAATCAAAAATAAGCTTTGGATATTTCCATGTTTCTTCTTATGTTTGGGTAATTTCATAAATTTCAGGAGACCTCGATCTCAAATATGGATTTGGACTGTTTCCTACCGCATTTCCATATAAATGATTTTAGAAAGCATTCCTACTTCCAAAGACTTCTTATGTTCTATGTTACAATGCAACTCTTCTATCCGCCTCTATCTCTATGGCTAAGTCAACACTAGCATCATATGAGACTCATGGCCCTTCAATTTATAATCCATATGTTTTATGTCACAACCCCCGATTCGTAGCTCAATCCAAAAAAATTGCAACATGGCCGCATATTTTTAAAGTGCACCTTAAGAGCATACAAGGCCTTCAAACTTCAACATGAACAATATAACAGCAATTAAGATAATATCAATGGAAACTAAATCCATAGATCTCATAATACTATCAGAAATCATCAACTAATGTATAAATGTCTGTATGTTAACTTAAATATACATATCAATATATCTTCAATATCAAATGATATAGCAAATTATATACTACTCTCGCTTCTAGCGTCCAACTCTTAAATTTAGATCCAGCAAATATACATCATCACCACTCTATGACAAAGTAAGGAGAATAATGAGTTAAAAGCTTTGTAGAAATTTTACATATACCATTACAAATATGCCAAAAAACTTGAACGAATGATATATCAAAATATATTTTTTTATAAAAAGTAATATTATATATCCACAAACTAGTTGTAGAACTTTTAAACCAACCATGTTCATATACCAACTTAAACCAGAATAAATTTCAAGATCATCCACATAACCATATATTCATATCTCAATCTTTTGCATATTGCTAATGCATACTAAAAAATCTCATATCAGTAGTTCATTTGCCAGTAGTTCATTTCAAACAACCTAACTTGGCGATATACACATGCATAGGTTGGTTCTCATATTAGCACCCAACGTAATAAACTCAGCCACGTTGTATCCACAGACCATGACTAGTTCTGTACTAGTCTCTCATGACTCTTAAGCCCCTCCTCGGTATCGCTGGTCTTAGTCAATACGAAATCATACCATTACTACCTGAATTAGTATCGCATATCAACAATAACATCAAATTCACAAACTCAACTAACCTGGGCAATAGACTAAGTCATTCTACATACTGAAAATACATACTAACAAATCTCATGCCAATAATCCATATCTAATAACCTAACCTGACAATATATGCATGTAAGGGTTAATTCCCATACTAGTGCCCAGCATATCACAGACGATAATTGATTCTTCATTGGTCTCTCACGACTCTTAAGTTCTTCCTCAGTGTTGCTAGTTTAAGCCAGTAAGGAACTAATACCTTGTATCAACAATAAAAATCATATGCATTTCAGTAATTGCTCTATATACCCACTCATATCCAACAAAAACAAATATCCAAAATAACATATCTCAACAATCATACTCATAAAACTCAAATCAAAGCTAAAACCATTCTTAACCAAAATAATATACCGCAACATATATAACAACTCCACAAGCAAACTATCGTGCTCAAATAAATCATGTTAAGAAATTCATCAGATAATTCATGATAGGCATACAAAATATGAAACATATTGCATAATAGTAGGTGTAATACTCCTACCTCAAGTCGCTAATTTCAATAGTCTTCTTAGTCAAATCAAATCAATAATCAACTATAATTACATAAATAACTAATTAATTTATAAAAAATCATCATTATAAAACTACCACTTTACCCTTCCTAACTATGCTTAACTAGGTCGTTATAACTTAGTTAAGGCATTTGGTAATTTATTTAATTAACTTTTTATAAAAATTATTAAACTTTTTAATTACTAAATTACCCCTTACTAATCCATGCTTAATCACCTTATAATATACACCAACCATTATTCAAATGAAATTAACCACTAGCTTATCAATGTTCTAACCAACAAATTAAGTTATATTGGGCTTACCTTAAATTAATTAGACCACTAAACATTTCTATTGAAATTAAATTAACTTAACTAAGGACTATTTGAATTAAACTCAACTTATTTTGGTTTGAACCTAAATTAAACAAATGGGTTCATTTGGCTTAAAAAAATAATTTCTGGTTTACCAATCTAAATCAAAATAGGCTCAAGATTGCTTGATTGACTCCAATTAAAAAACTGGTTTGCCCAATTGAACCTCGTTAAATTTCTGATTCACTGAACCAACAAAATTGGTTCAAGTTCAACAAATCTAAGCTGATCTATATTGAGCTTTGTTGACGCCGAGTCACTTTTTTCAAACGCCGGGGAAACAGACGTCCTCCTCGCCGGACTTCTGCAAGAAAAGTCCTCGGAGACCGATGCTCCGGTGGGGACCCTCCGACACTCAATTAGTCACTCGGAAATAGACGAGAACTGACTAGCGGAAGGAAGCTAGAAAGTTAGGGTTTAACTAGTAGGAAGAAGCTAGAAAAATCAGAGTTCTTGGATCCCTACTTACAGTGAGAGTGTGCGCTTTTATACATGTTCGAAGATACACCCTTTCGTTCCGGAAGATTGCTGATTTCAAGGTACCCCATTCAATAATAAACAAAAAGATGAGGCTGACAGTGACAGGTCGTACCGTCACCGTGCATGTCGGAGGTGTCCTGCGTCACCTGTCAGTATGGCTTCACAGGTGTCTGTGGTTATGCCTAGTACGCGCCGTTGCCGGATGTGACCGCATACAGTTGTAGGCGGATGGTGAACCGTACGCTATAACGGGGTATGGTCATGTACAGTCACAGACATGCGATGGACCATACACCGTTATGAGGTATGACCACACGCTGCTATGGATGTGCGGCGGACCACGTAGGCATGCTAGGTGGCCCGAGGCTGTAGGTTGCTGGGCTCAAGGGCCAGACCATGTATCGAGCACTGTTCATGCAGTCTGAGATCGAGGGGGTCTCGGGGGTTGAGATACTGTTCATAGAGCCCGGGAGCTGTGGCTCGAGGCCGAGTACTGTTCATGCAGCCTGAGATCGAGGGGGTCTCGAGGGTTGAGATACTGTTCATGAAGTCCGATACCGAGGGGGGCTCAGGAGGCTGAGAGGGCCTCCGTCAGTTGCCGTTACCATTTATTATGACGACGTTGGATCAGCCATATCAGATGCCCCCTTACCCCTGAGACGAAGCGGGCCCACCCCAGCAAAGCGAAAGGGGTGTCACCTTCCACGTGGCTGATCCCCATCCTTTGCGAACTGCCCCCGGACACGTGTCCCCATATGCTGCGATGACTTTATGCAGGCGACATAGGGGATGTGAAAGGGCGGCCACTACCGTCCACCCGATCTGCGGCGATCGTCCTCGAGGCAAGGCTGATCCTTCGAAGTCTGTGAGGAAAGTCGCGCCATCATTTCCCATCATAATGATGACATCAGCGGCGTCCCATCATTGGCCGAAGGTAGATCGTATCACGTGCCGAGCAATCACCGAGGTAGCCCAGCCTATGGTGGGGGTCCACGTGGCTGACGAGACAAGGCGGGACAATTTGAAACTGAATAAAACTCGGGTGGGGGTTGAATCTGGCCACACTGCTCCTGACATTGTTGTCTTCTTCCTCTGATCCTCTGCCTCCTGGCCTTCCCTACAACCTGAGAGCCTGCGCATGCCATTTTCTTCCTCAGGTCAGCTCTTCATCTCTTCTAGACCTCTCTGTTCCTTTTTCTAGCAATGAGCTCCCAATCTTGGACCTCGGAGGACGATCTAGAGGATCGTTCTTCTTCCGAGAGGCCTTGAGCTTCTCCTTCTCTTCCCCCTTCTCCTTCTCCTCCTCTTGAGTGGTCCTCTGATTCGGAGGACTACGTCCCTTTGGCCCGGTGGCGGCGGTTGGCAGGGCCCCATCGAGGAGATGCTGGACGGAGGTCGGCACCCCCTCGAGGGTGGGGGTGAAATCCCTGGAGGGGGTCGCCTCCACGGTAACAGGCCAGGATTTGGCGAACATCCGGGCCCGTTAGCAAATCCCTCGGGATGTTGGGCTCTATCTCCTGACTCCCGATGATAGAGTGATTTCTTCTCGATCCGTCCGAGTGGCCATTTATGAAATTTCCCTGAGGGTGGGCCTCCGCCTACCCTTACCTCCTTTTTTCATTAGCCTCCTTAACTATTACTCCTTGACCCCTTCTCAACTGGTTCCGAACTCCCTTCGAGTCGTTAGTGCCTTCATCGTCCTCTGCCATCACCTCCATGTTACCCCCTGAGTCTTCCTATTTCGCTCTTTCTACATCCTTCGGGCTCAGAAGGGTTGGTGGTTGTTCCAGCTCTGACCCGGTCGAGTCCTAAAGCTTCTTCTTCCTACCTCTATCAAGGGATGGAAATCCCGATTTTTCTTTATCAATCTAGACCAGGTTAAGCCCCGATGGGGGGACCCTGACCTCCGAGGTAACATGAATTCCACCGACCTTCCTGGAGACAAAGAAGCGTTGAGGCAGTTGTTGACTACCGATATCCCTCGATACAACCTGCTTCTAACAGAGGAAAACCTCCAGTCAGCGGGTCTCATCTCCCACCATGGTAAGTCTCCCTCATACTTAGTCAAAGTCTTCCTGTTTCATTTTTTTTTTTGCTGACCTCGACTGATGCTGTACAACCATGAAGGTCTCAACCTGTAGACTCATGAGGGCCACCGCCAAGAAGAGGGCCCAGGAGGGGCCGACTAAGGGGTAGCAAACACCGGCCCCGAAATGTCCGGCAGTGCAGGTGCCTGAACCGTCCGCACCGCAAGAGCCTCCAGCCACCCCGGAGATCGATCTGACGGCCGACACCCTGCCAGAAAGGGTGGTGGCTGAGGGGGCAATGACAGAGGAGCCGACCACAGAGGAACCGGCGATAGCGGAGGAGCCGGCGATAGCGGAGGAGCCCCCTGCTCCCAGCGGACCAGCCCCCACCGAGGCGACAAGGAGTTGGGGTGAGGGACCGTCAGGGGCAGCAAGTCCGCCCCTCGAGCAGACACCAGCAAGCAGCCCTCCACGCGCCGAGTCCGAGACCACCGAGGCTACTAGAGGAAATGGAGTCAGGCCGAGGCCGTCTCGGGACTCCATTTTGAATGATGGGTGCTGGGCGGAGCGGCTTATCTCACCAGTCCTCGTGCCCGAGGTCCAGGAAGAACTTAGTCATTTGAAGGCGGCTACGTTCTTTCGAGAGTCCTATGCGGCCCTGGTTAAAGTAAGTAGTCTTGCAACCCCTTGCCTTTAGATTTCCTTTTTCTCTTCTTTTCTCTTTTTTTGACATTAGGCTTACATGCAGATTGCAAACTCCTTGGCGGTTACAAGGGAGGCCATCCATGGGGGAAAGACCCTCATATGGGAGGTCCGACAGGAGGCCGAGGAGGCTCGTGCTCGAGCTAAGGCAGCCAAGAGGGCCCTGGAGTCGGCCAGGGTTGCTCAAGCCGATGAGATAAAGGTGGCCGAGAGCCGGGCAGAGACTGAGGCCAGCCGTTTGCGGGCAGCACTCAGTCAGCTGATGGTGGCCGAAGGTGCCATCGCGGCAAGGAACCTGCATATTTCAGAACTGACTGCGGCCATCCAGGCGGCCGAGAATCAAGTAGGCGAGGCCCAGGAGAGGGCGAAGGAGGCCGAGGAGAGGGCGAAGAAGGCCGAGGAGGAAGCGGGTCATGCCCTGGAGGCTGAGAGGGCAGCGGTGGCATCTCTAGCTATGGAGAAAGAAGCTCGAGCTACCGAGGTGGAGGCAGCTGTTGAGGCCAGGGCTACCAGGACCATAGAAGATTTTAGGGCATCCGAGCGCTTTATGGATGAGCTGGCCGAAGCTTCGGCGGAAGTATATCTCCAAGGGTTTCAGTGTGGAAAGGAAAAATTCATCCGAGACTTGAACCTTCCTCAGGCCCTTGAGGTCGAGTCGGAGCGTCTTTCCAAAGTTGGCTCGTCTGACAACGAGCCTACACCGGTCGAACCGTGAGCTTCAAGTTGTACTTTTTATTTTTTTTTTGTAAGTCCAACTTGGTTGATGTTTTGTAAACACTTCGAATTAATGAAGTACAATTTTTCCTTCAATGAGAATTGCCTTTACCCAATTGTAGTTTCTACCCCAAGTCCTTTGGCTGTCGACATGGGACCCTTAGGGGCTTCGTCGGTACCGAAGAACAACCTTTAATTCATTTTTGAATAACCTTGACTTAGCCATGTAGGACCGAATCCTAGAGTCAAGGAAGATGGACTTTCGGGGACCGATGGAGCATCGGACTCGGAAAGCCGAGATAGACTCGAGCTTCTAGGGGCCAATTGCATGCCGCTTTGCCAATGGTATACTAGGCTTTGTACCTGGCTGGCCCAGGGCTTTTTGCCTGGCTGGCCCAGGGCTTTAGGTATCGAGCTAGCCTTGGGCTTTAGTTGCCGACCGAGGTCGGGCTTGTTGTTCAGAGCCGATGGTACATCGATCTGCCAGTGGTACACTGGGCTTTGTGCCTGGCTGGCCCAGGGCTTTAGGTGCCGAGCTGGCCTCGAGCTTTAGTTGCCGACCGGGGTCAGGCTTGTTGTTGAGAGCTGATGGTACATCGCTCTGCCAGTGGTACACTGGGCTTTGTGCCTGGCTGGCCCAGGGCTTTAGGTGCCAAGTTGGCCTCGAGCTTTAGTTGCCAACCGGGGTCGGGCTTGTTGTTGAGAGCCGATGGTACATCGCTCTACCAATGGTACACCGCTCTACCAATGGTATACTGGGCTTTGTGTCTGGCTGGCCCAGGGCTTTTTTCCTGGCTGGCCCAGGGCTTTAGGTGCCGAGCTGGCCTCGGGCTTTAGTTGCCGACCAGGGTCGGGCTTGTTGTTGAGATCCGATGGTACATCACTCTACCAGTGGTATACTGGGCTTTGTGCCTAACTGGCCCAGGGCTTTTTGCCTGGCTGGCCCAGGGCTTTAGGTGCCAAGCTGGCCTCGGGCTTTAGTTACCGACCGGGGTCGGGCTTGTTGTTGAGAGCCGATGGTACATCGCTCTGTCAGTGGTACACTGGGCTTTGTGCCTGGCTAGCCTAGGGCTTTAGATGCCGAGTTGGCCTTAGGCTTTAGTTGCCGACCGGGGTCAAGCTTGTTGTTGAGAGCCGATGGTACATCGCTCTGCCAGTGGTACATTGGCTTTGTGCCTGGCTAGCCCAAGGCTTTTTGCTTGGCTGGCCCAGGGCTTTAGGTGTCGAGCTAACCTCGGGCTTTAGTTGCCAACCGGGGTCAGGCTTGTTGTTGAGAGCCGATGGTATATCGCTCTGCCAGTGGTACACTGGGCTTTGTGCTTGGCTAGCCCAGGGCTTTTTGCTGAAAAGCTGAGATACTAGAACTCAAGTTTATTAATTTGAAATGAGGGGCAAAAACCCAAAAGAATACATGTATGGTATTTAATGTAAGAAGGAAATGCACTACTAATAATACCGACAAAGGTTGTCAGTGTTCCAAATCCGGAAGAGCGGCCTCCCATCCAGCTCTTTAATCTTGTATGCTCCGTGACGGAGTGCTTCGGTGATCCGGTAGGGCCCCTCCCAGTTTGGAGCTAGCTTGCCTCCTTCCGTTGGCTTTGAGACTTCGGCTCGTCGAAGGATCAGGTCTCCCGGTAAGAAAGTCTTGGGGCGCATGCGGGCGTTGTAATACTTGGTAGCTTATTGTCGGTAGACCACCATCCGGAGCCGCGTGCGGTCTCGCACCTCCTCCACCAGGTCGAGGTTGGCTCGCAGCCGGTCTAGGTTGTCTTCCTCACTATACAACTCCAGTCGAGGACTCGGGGAGCCTATCTCCACCGGAATGACAGCCTCGGACCCAAAGACCGGGCTAAATGGGGTCTCTCCGGTGGGGGCTCATAGCGTTGTATGGTAGGCCCATAGCACATTGTGGAGCTCCTCCACCCACCGTCCCATGCAATCATCCAGTTGGGTTTTCAGTCCTTGGTGAATGATGTGATTGGCTACCTCGGCCGCTCCGTTGGTCTGAGGGTATCCGACGGAAGTGAATCTCTGATGGATGCCTAGTTCGGTGCAGAATCCTCATAAGGGTGTGTTGTCGAAATGTCGGCCATTATCGGTGACCAGAGTGTGTGGTAGTTCGAACCGGCATATGATAGACTTCCAAAAAAAGGATCTCACCTTGCTCTCAGTGATCTTAGCAAGGGCTTCGGCCTCAATCCACTTGGTGAAGTGATCGATGGCCACCAGGAGGAACTTGCGCTGTCCGAAGGCTGGAGGGAATGGTCCCAAAATGTCCGTACCCCATTGGGCGAAGGGCCAAGGCGCCGCCAGGGGGGTCAGCTGAGATGTCGACTATTACTGAATATTGGTGTGGCGTTGGCAGCTATCACACTTCTTGACAAGCTCGGCCGCGTCTTCCCTTATGGTTAGCCAGTAGTAGCCCTGCCGTAGGGCCTTGTAAGCTAGGGCTCTGCCCCCCCAGATGACTCCCGTAGATGCCCTCATGGATTTCCCATAAGATGTAGTCTGCTTCGGCTGGTCCGACGCACTTGAGTACCGGGTAAGAAAATGATCTTCGATAAAGCTTCTCATCCATCATCAGGAACTTCGAGGCCCGCCGCCTAAGTAGTCTGGCCTCAGCGGGGTCTTCGGGGAGAGTGTCATCGGTCAAATATCGGATGTAGGCATCCATCCAAGAGGGCCCTTGCTCAACCAGCAGTGCTTCATCCACAGCTTTAATGCTTGGGGTATGCAGGTGCTCCACATACGTCCTTCCCAGGGTTCCGTCGGCCGAGGTGGCCAAATGGGACAGCGCGTCGACCCTAGCATTCTCCGCCCGGGGGATATAGCTGACGTGGAAGTAAGAGAACTGAGAGGCTTGAGATTGCACCTTGCTCAGGTAATGGGACATGGTTGGGTCTCTGGCTTCGTATTCCCCAGTAACCTGCCTAAAGACAAGTTGGGAGTCCATGAAGGCCCTCAGACGATCCGCACTGAGGTCCCCAGCCAGCTTCATCCCTGCCAACAGGGCTTCATATTCCGCATGATTATTAGTGGCTGGAAACAGAAACCGAAGGGCATACTCCACCACCTCCCCCTCGGGACTCACGATGATGAGCCCAGCTCCGCTTCCCTAAGAATTTGCTGCTCCATCCACATGCAAGATCCATTCTTCCTTTCATGCTTCCTCGGCCGAGGAGGACTCCATGCGCGCCTCCGGACACGATTCCTCCGAATAGTCCTCGGCCCAAGTGCACTCGACCAAAAAATCAGCCAATACTTGAGACTTCATGGCAGACCTCGGCCGGATAGACAAGTCAAACTCACTCAGTTTGATGGCCCACTTGGCTAGCCTACCAGAGGTGTCAGGACGGGACAAGATGGTCCGAAGAGGTTGGTCCATGAGCACCACGATGGGATGATATTGGAAGTAGGGTCAGAAGCGATGGGCAGAGACCACCAGGGTGAAGACAATCTTCTCGGTCCTAGAATATCTAGTCTCAGCATCATGAAGTACCTTGCTGGTGTAGTAGACCGGCTTCTGCACTCCGTCGGCATCCATACGCACAAGCACAGAACTGACGGCCTCGGGGGAGGCTGCGAGATACAGGAAGAGCTCCTCCTCACCCCTCGGCTTGGACAACAGCGGGGGAGTGGATAAAAATTGCTCCAACTCCTCAAAGGCATCCTAACACTCCTTTGTTCATTCGAAGCTGTTGACCTTGCGCAGCGCCTTAAAGAAGGGCAGGCACCTTTCTGCCGACCTTGACATGAAGCGACTCAAGGCCACCACCTTCTCGGTTAGGCATTGCACCTCCTTTTTATTAGCTGGGGGTCTCATATCCAAGATGGCCCGGATCTTGTCGGGATTGGCTTCGATCCCTCACTGAGTCACCATAAAGCTCAGAAACTTGTCTGCCGCCACCCCGAAGGCACACTTGCGGGGGTTCAGCCTCATTCGGTACCGACGCAAGTTGTTGAAAGTCTCTGCGAGATCAACGACATGGTCAGCAGCATTGGTGCTCTTGGTCAGCATATCGTCCATGTACACCTCCATGTTACGCCCGATCTGGTCCTAAAAGACCTTATTCATCAACCTCTGATAGATGGCCCCGGCATTCTTCAGCCCAAACGACATCACCTTGTAGCAGTAAATCCCTTTTTCAGTAATAAAGAAGGTGGCCTCTTCATCAGTCGGGTCCATTCTTATCTAGTTGTACCCTGAGAATGCGTCCATGAAGCTGAGAGTTTCATGTCCAAACGTAGCATCCACTAGCTGGTCGATCCAGGGCAGTGGGAAGCTGTCTTTGGGGCACGCCTTATTGAGATCGGTAAAGTTCACGCACATCCTTCAGCTCCCGCTGGCCTTGCGAACCATCACAACATTCGTCAGCCAATCGGGGTAGTGCACCTCACGGACGTGACCGGCTGCCAACAGCTTTCGCACCTCCTCGTCCACAGCCTTTTGTCTGTCAGGGGAGAAGCTTCTCTTCTTCTGCCGAATGGGTTGGCACTTCGGCTTGATGTTGAGCTAGTGGGTAATCACTTCTTTTGGGATGCGTGGCATGTCGAACGCCGACCAGGCAAAGACATCGTCATTGGCTCGCAAGAAAGCGAGGAGCTGGCTGCGAGCTTCCTCCAGGAGTAGAGCTCCGACCTAGATTGTCCTTGCTGGGTCCTCTCCAAGAGGGAAGGCCAGCAGGCGCTCAGCCGGCTCTCCTCTTCTCTCCAGGTCCCGGGGATACAACGCTTCTGGTGCAGGTGCAGGCATCACTCCCTGTGGACTAGGGGCCATGTGGCAGCAAAGTGTGGGCGGGTTCTGCTCCCCCCACATATTCCCAACTCCTTCACTAGTGGGAAACCTCACGAGTAGCCTCTTGGTGGAGATGACAGCATCCAAAAGATTAAGCCCAGGTCTTCCAAGGATAGCATTATAGGCAAGGGGTATCCGGACCACCATAAAGCTCATGAAGACCGTACTTTGGCACGAGGCCATGCCAGCCGTGACAGGAAGAGTGATCTCCCCCTCGACCTTCACGGAATATCCAGTGAATCCCATCAGGGGCGTGGCGACAGGCCGAAGCAGGTCGGGTGACAGGTTCATGCGAACGAAAGCATCATAACTCAAAACATCCACCGAGCTTCCACTATCAATCAGAATTCTTTTTATAGGATGTTTAGCAATCGTCATGGACACGACAATGCTATCATCATTTTTATTCACCACCCCCTCTAAGTCCCTTTTGAAAAAAGGGATTACAGGATCTAACTCCCCCTTCCCCTCGGCCTCTTGGGTAGGCCACCTACCCCCCAGGAAATCATCACCACCGTCTTCTCAGTCGGAGCATTGTCAATCACTGGTAGCGGAGGCGCCGACGGACCAGGAGCACCCAGGTTGTTCCTCTAAACGAACTTCCCCAGGTGGCCACGCTGGATAAGATCCTCTATCACCTTCTTCAATTGGCGATAGTTGTCGGTGTCGTGACCGTGATCCCGATGGTAGCGGCAGTACAAATTCTTGTTGCGGGGGATCTTTGGGTTCAGTGGGGGAGGGCATGGTAGGTACGACTCGCCCTCTATCTTTAGCAGGATGTGGGAGATGGGAGCAAGCAAAGGGGTTTAAGGACCGTCCTCTGTGCAGGAGCTCGAGGATGGTTGTTTGGTCGGCGGGGAGGTTCGGGCCTCCTGAGCCGGACTTCAGCGGGCTCAGGGTGAGCTAGCTTCTTGAGGACACTCCCGCTAGCCTTGCACCGAGAGGAATCAGCCTCGTCGGCACGGATATACTTCTGGGCCTGGATCAAGAGTTCGGCGTAGGAACCGGGCGGCTTCTTGTCAAGGGAGTATGCGAAGCGAGACGGACGAAGCCCTCGCTTTAAGGCCAAAGCGGCCACTGAGTCCTCAAGATTGTAGACTTCCAAGGCTGCTTCCTTGAACCGAGCGACGTAGTCTCATAGGGACTCGCCGCTCTTCTACTGAACAGAGAAGAGGTTGTCAGCTATCCTTGGAATCTTTCGACAGGCATCAAAATAGGCCAAGAAGGCCCTCTCCAGCTGGCGAAAAGAATTGATACTCTGCAGCGGCAGGTGAGAGTACCAGGCTCGAGCGGCTTTCTTCAGAGTGGCAGAGAAGGCGATGCACATGAGCGAATCGGTTGCCCCCTGGACCTGCATGAGAACCTTATAACTTTTTAGATGGTCCAAGGGATCCGTGGTCCCATCATATGGATCTAGCTGAGGGAGGCGGAACCGGATGGAGATGGGCTCTTCAATGATACGGCGGGACAATGGAGGTCGGCTGTCATAGTCCGCCTCTAGCAGGTGGGTGATCCGGTGGCTGAGTTCCTCCAACCGTTGGTTATACTCGTCGAGTCGACGCTCGGCTCGACAGGCTATCCTGCCATCGAAGGACCCCTCCCCCGAGGATTCTGAGGATGGAGAAGAGTGACGACGATGTTGGTGAGGGCGCTCCGTCTCCTTCCCGTATCGCCGCTTAGGAGAAACACTGGCGTGACGAGAGAGCAATCGGGGTCTCTTGGAGGCTCCCCGGTGGTGAGGCTTGAGCGAAGCATGGCAGTGGCGAGCTTCTGGGACCGGCGATCTCCTCTGGGAGGAATGCTAGCTGGGTTGCACCACCCCCGGAACCGATGGGAATGGCTCCGGCCGCCGCGGGGCCGCCTGCTGGTGTTGCAGACCTTGAACCACCGCCACCAAGGACTAAACTTGCGTGGCTAGGGCAGCAAGCCGGTCTTCCTAGAGAGCTGTGGAGGAGGCGCAGAGACATCGATCGGGGGTGCGGAAGGTCTAGCCGCCTAGAGATGCAACGGTGCAGGGACACCGGCTGGGGGAGCTGAGGGGCCAACCGCCAGCAGATCACCTTGTTGATGCTGCCCCCCAACGCAACTGACAGAGACCCCTTTCGCACGGGTCGTCACCATGGCTCAAGAGCTCGAGGAGAGAGAGGTTGCAGATTGCTGGTTCGATATCTTTCTCTTTCCCCTTCCTGGCACGCTAATCTGTTGACGCCGAGTCACTTTCTTCAAACACTAGGGAAACGGACATCCTCCTCACCGGACTCCTGCAAGAAAAGTCCCTGGAGACCGGATGCTTCGGTGGGGACCCTCCGATGCTCAAGTTAGTCACTCGGAAACAGACGAAACTGACTAGCGGAAGGAAGCTGGAAAGTTAGGGTTTAACTAGTAGGAAGAAGCTAGAAAAATCAGAGTTCTTGGATCCCTACTTACAGTGAGAGTGTGCGCTTTTATACCTGTTCGAAGATACACCCTTTCGTTCCGGAAGATTGCTGATTTCAAGGTACTCCGTTCAATAACGTACAAAAAGATGAGGTTGACAGTGATAGGTCGTACCATCACCGTGCATGTCGGAGGTGTCCTGCGTCACCTGTCAGTACGACTTCACAGGTGTCTGGCATCTGTGGTTATGCTTGGTGCGTGCCGTTGCCGGATGTGACCGCACACAGTTGTAGGCAGGTGGTGAACCATACGCTGTAACGGGGTATGGTCATGCAGAGTCGCAGACATGCGATGGACCATACGCCATTATGAGATATAGCCACACGCTGCTATGGATGTGCGGTGGACCACGTGGGCATGCCAGGTGGCCCAAGCCTGTAGGTTGCTGGGCTCAAGGGCCAGACCACGTATCGAGTACTGTTCATGCAACCCGAGACCGAGGGAGTCTCGGGGTTGAGATACTGTTCATAGAGCCCTGGAGCTGTGGCTCGAGGCCGAGACTGGAACTCGAGGCCGAGCACTATTCATGCAGCCCGAGACCGAGGGAGTCTCGGGGGTTGAGATACTATTCATGAAGTCCAATACTTAGGGGAGCTCAGGAGGCCTAGAGGGCCTCCGTCAGTCGCCGTTACCGTTTATTCTGACGGCGTTGGATCAGCCATACCAAGCTTAAATCTTGGTTTAGTTTGGATCAGAATCAGATGACCTTAGCTCAGTATATGTTATCTAATTGATTCATATTATTCAGCCAAAATCTAACAACATCTTATTTAGTTGGTTTTGAACCAAATGTAAACCGACTCATTCATTAACCGATTCACCAAAAGTTCTCGTAAGGTCTTCAAGAAGACCGATGCCTTCTTCTCCTGCGATGGGGATCCATCCGTTTTCATAACGCGCTCGAAATGATTAGCGACCACAAGCTTAGCGAGCTTCTCCCAAGCCTTGTCTAAATTTTTTTTTTTTAAGGTAGTGTTTAATAGAAAAAGTTTATTCATGGATAAATGTACGTAATAGAACTTGTCCCTTGGCTATCCCTAGGGATATCCCTTGGCTATCCCATTGATCATATCAAATGCAAAAAGGTAAATCTATAGGCTAACTTTTTTTTAGTCTTATTTGAAGGGATAACCAGCTATTCCTGCATTTTTTAGGAATAAATTGAGGAAATATCCCATGGTTAACCATGAATTATCCCTTGGTTAACTTTATTCCCAACTATCCCTTAGGCAGTGTTTATAGCTTTTAGGTATTCCTGGATAAATGTACATGATAGCATTTATCCAGAGGATAGCTGAGGGAATAAGCAACTTTTTAAAATTACAAGTCTGCCATCAAGGGATAACTTTAGTTATTCCTGTATTCCCTAAGGAATAAGTTCAGGGATAACCCATGGTTAAACATGGATTATCCCCTCTGGTTAAACTTTTTCAGCACTATCCCTTGTAGCTATAGCATTTGGGGATAAGAAAAAATATTCAAAGAATATCTTCTTATCCATCATATCAAACCATACCTTATAGTTATGACTTTTAGAAATAAAAAAAAAAATATTCAGAAAACATTCTTTCTTACCCCTATTCCAGATACTACATAAATGATTGTTTCATCTCGGCCGTCTACATTTTTTTTTTCCATTATCTTCTCGTGGTCAGAGCACAACTCAATCTCATACGACGATGGGGCCCAATCAGACAGGTTTTATTTTTCCATGTCCGTTTATACAAAGGCACGTGCAACGCTCTGGTTTTGTGAGAAGTCGAAAATAATCAGCCGTCTTCGCTGGCAACCTCATTTGGAATAAGGAAAAAAAAAAAGAGTTTTTCTTTTGGAAGAGAAACTAGAATCAATTTAAAGTTTTTTCTCCGAGTACACCTCAAACTACATCTAAACGTTGCTCAAATTAACATCATCAACTAGCTAAAGACCATATCCTCAGTCTTCTTTACATGTAATTGTCCACCGGATCTTCCATGACCGAATGGCCGTGAATCATGTTGTCATCTGAAGACAATCCACTGGCATCAAACATCGAGTCATGGGCATGGTAAAATTGACTGCCGAGAGAAGCGTTCATTAGAACGCTCAGCAGCTGGTCTCTTTGCTCTTGTGCATCGAGGAGCTGCTCTCTGGCTGCTCCGAGTTGGCCTTCGAGATCTTCCACGCTCTTCTGCAGGTGAAAGATGGCACCGGTGCATCCATAGACAGGGTATTTAAGCCTGGCATGGGCTTCGTACACCATACTCTTCACAGCATCTTCCCTTCTGCTTTCCTCCACCATCTGTTCATAATAGTAGTCATGCTTATCAGAAGCCTTAGTTGCTGGTTACAGAGTTATTTATCCACTGAATGGGAAACAAAAACCGAGCTCATGTTTGGGCTGGATGTTCATTGATAACAAAAGGACAAACCTACATATAAACTAGAATCATGAGCCTTGATGCCAGATATCCAATTAATATGTATCATCTCGTCTAAATATATATCAGAATAACAAAAGAGATTGGCGTGGGGAAAATTCCTCATAGGCATGGAGACCCGCTCACCTGGAGCATTTTGATCACATTGCTGGCTCCAAACACCTTGTGCACGCCCACAAATTTTTCAGGCTCGTCGGCGGGGAAGTACGGCGCGAGCATGCAGTCCGGACTGCATTTCCGGTGAAGCGTCCGGCAAGCCGCGCAGGGGATGTCCATCTTTGCAATCGCTCGCAGCTGTGGATCCATGCAAAGGAGGGGGAATGGATCGGATTAGTGACGCAGGAATATTATTTGTCCTAAGGATTGATTATATAAGGAACAGGATGGGAGAAAGCCAGGTCTTTGGTCATCATGAGATGTTGATGGGTTGGCACATTTTTCTCGTAGCTCCAAATTTCTAAGGTGGGGATGGGAGGGAATGTGATGCAGCAGCCACTTGAAGACAGAGTTGAGCTAAGAAAATTTAGAGCAGTTTGGTGGCCCAATGCACAAGGTAAGGTACACTCCCCCAACCCCTCAAAAGGGCGTTTGTTTGTTTGTTTTTTAACAGCTTGCCTAACCTATAATTATTAATGACTCATATCATATCAAGAATTGCTGGAAAACTTGCTCTGCTTCGCTGGATGCTAGTTGTTTCTCTAGAGTAGCACTAGCACGTTAGCTCTCAACTCTCCGTTAATCCTAGGATCATTAGTTTTAAGCCTCTTTAATCTACTTTTAGTAAATAAAAATATGGGTATTTTTTATTATATAATAATATGGCTAAAATATATTTTTGGTTCAGAAATTTTGGCTCAAAGTTTATTTTAGTCCAATCAACCATGTTTTAAAAAATACTACGTTCATAACATTCTATTATATGAGGACAATTAAAATTGATGAATACATGAATTGGATGATAGGATGATACATTAATTATTTTGTTAATTTTAGCTAATCCTATAGGAAATTTATTATAGCAATTAAAGTTTAAGAATTGTTGAGGGATAAAATCGTTGTGTGTCAATAATCGTGCATATGGCTAGGCTAACCCTTGATTCCTATTATGCGACACCCACCCGAGATAAGTCAGTCTCGATAAGTTGGGGCGCCTTAGCCCCTCGCCGAGCCAAGGACTCCTAAACGCGAATCACTTCTCTCAGCCGAGCTATATCTTCTCTCGCCCCAGCCGAGCTCTATCATCCTCTCTCGGCCCAGCCGAGCTATATCTTCTCTCGGCCCCAGCCGGGCTCTATCATCTCTCTCGACCCCAGCCGAGCTATATCTCTCTCGGCCCCAGCCGAGCTCATCTCTCGGCCCCAGCCGAGCTATATCGTCTCTCGGCCCCTCTAGCCGATCTCTCCCATCGCTTGGCCTAGCCCGAGCGATATCTACGCCTCTGCGGAATTCGACGCAGGAGAACCGAATTCATGAGATTAAACAGAAATCATATCCGGGAGTGACCTAGGACCCGCAAGAGTGGCCTAGGGCCTGGAGCCTATGTCCTCACCACATCTCGAGACATCAACGAGCTCTCCTAGCCGTTGATCCCCTAACCAAAAGATACGTATCCTACCGACCTCATAACAAACTGGATTTAGATCCTAACACCTTTCGGACCCACGACGCCCCCAGAAAATTAGGTGATCCTCTATAAATAGAGTCGTCTGCCGACTCCTCAGTACACGCATACTTGCTCACTGAAACCCTCTCTCCTTCTGCCTCAGCTTTTATCATTAGCGCTCTGCTCTGCTCAGAGCCCTGGAGGGACTCTTCAACGAGAGCCTTCTCTCCAATTCTGTTGATTGCTAATCTCCACTGACTTGAGCGTCTTCCGCAGAGGGCCACCCTCAATGCCTCTCGCGTGAGGACTATTTTGCAGGTCCATCCAGACGGAGAGCCCACGCTACACAGCCTGATCGTGCCCGAGTCGGATGACAGATTTCGACAGCAACAAGAATCAAAATAACTTAAGTTTAAAGATTAAAAATATATTTTTATAAAATAATGTTTGTTGCAAGGTCCACGATATAGCCCTATAGAGGGCTTGCTAGCAGAACTATCTTATTACTGTTAGGTTCTAGTCTTTCTCAACTATATTGCAGCCTTAATCTATCGTTATACTGTTATCAGGACATTAAAAAACAATATTGAGCGGGCCATTTCTTGAATTCTAAATGGAACAGAATGAGAAATCTCTACGCACTGCCATGGTAATGCTTCTAAAACTAGAGGAAGACGTTTCCAACTGGAGAACCGCTTAACCATTGTTAATTAAGGTGCTGATATTGGTTGTCTGCTCAATAAAGAAGAGTCATTATTCGGGCGTTAGATTTCCTGTCATTTTGTATTACTATCGGAGGATGTTGGAATGGATCCAAGCGGATAGAAATGGTAGGAGAACCATTGGGGCCATTTGACGGCTCTGTTATTGCCGGGGATATTGCTTTCATCCGGACTAAGCAATCCACTTAATTTTTTATGAGTTTTGTTTGTTTGGTGTTATTTCTCTTTAAACAATAGGAGCCATCAATTTGGTTCAACATTTCGAACCAATGGAATCCACTTAGGTAAATAGAGTTGCAATTTTGACTAATTCAAATTCTTTGATAGAATTTAACCTGCCCCACTTTTAAGTACATAGAGTTGCAACTTGGACTTGTATGCGTCCTTTTATGGAATTAAAAATGCTCTGCATCAAAGATTCAAAATAAACCTGCAACTCCGGCTTTTGGCCTGGAAATAGTTTGTACTCAGGTACGTACCTATTTGGTTTTGAAGACTAACATGGAACTTTTTTTTTTTAACTACCCATAACTCTGTAAAGATAACATTAACTTCTTTTCCTCAACTCTGTCAAGAACTTTCAAGATATGAGTAGTTGCTGTCCTTACTCCTCATCAGAGAGGTATTCATCTTTTCTTTTTTTCTTTGATGGCATCACAGCGGTCTGTATCAAATCATCTGACAGAGGCAAATGCGAGGGTTTTTTTTTTTTTTTTTTTTTTAAGCACAAGTTTTTACATCAAGAAAATCTAAACTATCTTTTGGAAAAAACAAAAGAAAGAAAATCCATATTAAATATGACACTGAATTACTGCATTTTTTCTTTTTTTTTTTCCTTTACCAATGTTCACTGAAGCAACCAGAAGGGAATATAATTCTACAAGTCATTGATCTGGTTCATTTAAGCTATAAGCTAACAAGGTTTAAGAAATCATTATTATAAGAAAGCATTGTGATAAGGAATGAGGACCAAGAAAGCCGGCCTCATTTCTCTTCTTCAGAAATGTAATTAAGCCCTCATAACATGCTGAAAAATATATTGATGTGTTCACATAATCTTTCAAGCACGCAACAAAATATATATGATTATAAATTTGTCTTCTTATAATAATTTATGATAAGAATAATTGTATGCTATTCGACCGGAAGTGAGATGTTATTTATGTTCTTTAGTTGGTGTTGGAGACCATACAGTAGGTCAAATGCCCTCGGCCCACAATCCTACCATAGCGGACAAAGACACGCGTTAAAGCCATTGACTTAAAGGCTCGCATGTTATTTTTATCCTCCAAGTTGCACTAAACCAAACGAAAATTCAATTCTGCTAGTAAGGCACAAGAGGACTACATCATCCATTAATTGGCCATAAGCCATTCCATTCTTCAATGTTGCCTAGTAATGTACAGATTGGACGTAGTGATCAGCCTTCAAAACAACGTGGAATATAAATTCCACATCCGTGTGGGCCATCGTCCATAATTAAAATAGCACTACTGTAGATTGATATTATGCTATTCAAGCACAGAGACCAATCATCCGATGAGAAAGAAAGCAGTGGAATTTGAAGTTTCTTTCCATTGTGAGTTGGTCTTTTTTTTTTTTCCTAATATTTTTAAATGATAAGTTATTAAATGAGAATTAAAATGACTATTGTTGTTGCTTGATCAGCCCTCCTCCTAAGATGATCAGAAGCTTATCTTAGTGGTAGAAAGGCAACGAATTATCTTAAGCAACGTGCTCATAATAGATAACAAACCGAATGAAGGACAAGGGGAAGAAGAGTCATTATATTTTGCAAACTTTTATTTTTTTGGTATAAATCTTTAAAAGGTGTTCATGTTTAGATGTGGTTTTCACGACACCTTTTCAATCAATTTACTTACCTTTCTGTACTGAATATATATATATATATTATAAGCTTCATTTTTTTTTTTTTGAGAAGGGTTAGGTCTAGAGTTTTCTCCTAACAAAAAAACCTCTGTCACCAAAGGTGTACGAGGAAGAGGTCATGGGCTCATAGGGCTCTTCAACAAGTTGTTTAGAACCGTAGCACGAGCTACATCCGGAGTTATAATGCAAGCCAAATCTTTCATCAATGACCCTTATTAAACTTGATCATTGTTGAAGCAGATTGTGGCTACCTAATTGATAAGATTGAGTCTAGAGTTACACTCTATGTCCTTAAGACAATTTCGTCCCGTATTGATGCTTACGGCTTGTATGACGATTGTCTTATAGGATATAACAATCTTCTTTTGATGAATTCAGCATTACAATTCATCAAAAATATCGAACCAAGAATGCTTCTCTTTTTTCTATGCACTATAGCTATACTTCCCTTGGGAGAGTATGCAAATGCCTAAGAGAGAAAAGGATTGAAAATGGAATGAATTGAAATACAAGTCGAGTGGTCAATTTATAGGTTTTAGGTGCCTTTTGAAAGCAACCCTATGGAATTGATCTGCACCATTAGATATGATCCGATGCGATCAACGGTCTGATCAATAAGCCTTTTCGTGATGGGATAAGTCGATTCATAGCTATGATCTATCATGCGATCGATCCACCTTTCTGAAGCCCTGATACGCCAATCTACCGCCGTGATCTAAAAATCACGCGACCTACCTCTCCAAAGCCTTGATATGCTGATATGTAACAGTGATCTGAAGATCGCGCGATTGATGCGCTCCTCAGACCCCTTGATAGGCTATCATGCGATCGACGCGTATCTTGATGCGTCGATATGTGAATCTTGACACGTATCTTTTCACCAACGATCGACTGGTTAACCGTCTCTTATCCAATGGTCAATCATCAATCGATCCAACGATCAATCTGATTCTGATCTGATGATTAATGATCAATTGGTAGATCAGATTCAACGATCAATCTGATCCTGATCCGATCACCGTGATCAATGGTCAATTAATCTTAGCCCCTTATCTCAATCCGATCAGTCTTCACCGTCAAATCATCATGATCAAAAAAAAATTTAAAGCCTAGACGATGCGAAAAGTGCGCCTAGATTTACATTGCGCCTTTCGCACAGGCACGTACGCGAGGGTGATGCTACTTCACTTATGGTGAGCCTAAGGAACTTAAACATGAAGGAAGAGGTTTCCATATAAGTGAACCTTTCTTTCCTAATTTTTTTCGATGTGAAACTAAATGTCCTCTCAATTTCTCATTCACCCGTATAGAAAGGTAATAAATTTTTTAGGCCTATTTAGGTATTCCAGGCCTATTAGTTCATTTACCAAACAATCATGGCATAAGGAATGTTTTGATGATAAGCTGATTAATTCTTTTTGGTTAAAACCAAATTTTGATTGGTCGAAGAATACTAAAAAAATATTCTTTCATTAAATTTTTTTTCTTCGTATTGTTATCTAGCACTAGCACATATCATCACATGCATGATCAGCTTACACATGCAACAAAGCTTTGATTAATATAAAAGATAATAATCTGATTCCCGTGTCGGTTGGGCACGTTCTGCATATTTCTAATACCTCCAAGGCTGAAGTCTGCAGCGGAGATCTAATTAAGTAGCCAGGAGCCAAATTTTCCGTAAATAAGAGGCCTGTAGTCAAGTCATGTTGGTTGACGAAGAAGGGTTCGCAGTCTTTATTTAGCTTCGTGCCTCTCATGCATCCGTCTAATCGTCAATCATGCGTTCGCCTGATTGCATGGTGTGAGCCACGAGAATTTCCTTCTGGAGAATAGGAGAGACAAGGCGTCTGATCGCGGGCTTTGTGAGGAAAAACGGTCATGCCATAGCTTTCAATCGTTGGAAGAGCCTGAACAAATTGTAGAAGAGGACCAAAGAAGTGCTGGATGATCATTGTGGATGTTTAACTCGGTTGGTCGATCTCACCAGCTGCCTCCATTGCCATCAACAACAACAGATCGTAGAAGCAAAAAAATTTAAAGTTAATTATGATACAGATTAACCATGTGTTGTGTTAATTACACGTTGATTTGTTAACTTAAAAAGAACATAATTATGATATGATTTATTCAATTAAAGTTATTTATATTTTTATTTGTTTATACAATTTAATTTTTTATGGACGGTGAAACTTATATTGTTTAGTGAAATATAAATTTCTGATGTTAAAGCATTAATTATATTGAAAATTATATATTTTTATATTATGTATTAGTTAATAGATCATGTCTATTATGTTAGATGAGTTGTTGAATGAATTATTTGTATTCATATTAAATAAGTTATAAAGTGAATCGTATGATAATTCAATATGATTTATTAATTTAACAAATTATGAATATTGTATTATGTCGTGTATACATGTGTTATGCTCCAACTTCAATACGGGACAAATACAGCATGGCAGGAGGCGATATGAATAATTACTACTCTCTGTGAGGAACCATGAAGTTGCTGTGGCGCAAAGCATTGCTCTAGTACTCATGGGGTGTTGCCTTATTTTGGCATTATTTCTGCATTGTGGTTGCTAGCACGGCGATGTAAATTTTTACTAATATATGGTGCAGTTTACACTGACCGTAACACCTAACGCATCACAGGCTCTACATTTATATATTTTTCCTGCTACTCATAACAAAAGCATATTTTTTTATTATAAATAATATGATCGAGACCAGAATACATTAAAATTACGATTGATATGGGGTAAATTCGTAACCACATTGGTTGACCTACGCAATAATAGATGAGGTTTATTTTTGGATTCTGATTTGCTAACTAACCCGTTCAAAAAAAGATAAGGTGCATCGTCTGTTGTCTCCATACCTTGGCAGGGCTGAATCATCTTTGTACTTCGGTAAGATCGATCTATCTCTATACTTGATAGAGTTCTTTTTCTTATTGCTTATTGAGAGTATCTACTGATTTAGACATTAAGGGTCTTTCGTAAGGATCATTCCCTGTGATTCCTACGTAAGGACTATCTTAAAGGTCTATCTGAACGAAAGAGTGCCATTTGGATCCTAGCATATACCTTTTGAGTTAGAGAATAAAATTTACAGTAACAATGATCTTCATTAAAAGCCATTTATCAATATTACGTAAAGTGCATATAATTATATTTTTTAAAAATTAAAATATTTTCTTCTCATGATTCACATCTTAACTATATAGTACTTAAAATTTTTTTAATTCATAACTGATATGAAACTAAATATTTACTAGCATAAACATTTACAACTCAAATCCAATTGAACCGGATGACAAACACATAGAACCTATTTATAATATTTTTAAGTCTATATGGATCATGAGTTACCTCTATTACGATACCATTTGTCACATCTCAGTATCTCATTTAAAAACACTAGGTAAAAGTTATTATTTGTATTTTCTTTTAGAAGTACTTAAAATTGTATAATATATAATTTATGTGAAACTAAGCATTTACCTGCTCCAAATATAACTACTGCATCACAAGAAAACTGTCTTATATCTAATATAAAATTATCAAAATGATTCCTGCCTCCTACTTTAAATTGTCTTTAGGCACTTTATAAAAGTTAAAAAAAAAAGAGATGAAGATACATAAAAATAAATTTTGAGTTAACAAAAGAGAGATGCCCAAATATGGCTTTCCTTGAGCTTAACTCGTACCTATAAACCATGAGCTCAAGGTAAGAGTACCTCTAGCTTGGCCTTCATATGGGTCGAGCTAGCTTGAGCTTGCCTCATTAATTTAATTAGGGAGACACTCATGAAGAGAGGAGATAGAAATAATGAAACGAGGTGGAAATGAAAGGAATGATTAATGGTGTAGCGAAGCAATTTAAGAAAGCACTGATGCATGCTACTAACATCATGCCTTTATCCTAGACCGCCATCACCATCAGCATCGCGTCTAAATGAAGCCCTAACCCTACCTCAAAATCGCACATGGAGCACATTAAATGTTGAAAGGGAACATGGAAAAGGTGATGGAGACTTGACCAAGTACAAAGAGAGAATAATGAAGACGGGTAATAGTGAACAGTGAGAGAAAAGAAAAAAAAAAAGGAAAAGAAGGGGGGAAGACTTTGTGCATCGGCCTTCGATATATAAAGCATGCATCAAACATGCGGATTAATCATTTGCACATATCAGCGCACGTACAATGGTCCATTAGGCCTTCTTTTCGCGCATCAGCATGCACGGATAATCAATTCGTACGTTCGAATACGTTTTATGCACTAAAGTCGGTACATATTTTTTAAAAAAATTAAAAAAAAATCAAGCTTATGAAATAAGAATTATTATTATTATTTCATTATAAAAATCAAATATATGATTTTAATATATAAATAAACGATATATATTCACTCAGTAACTATGGTGTTCATTTAAGTCCAAATTCAAATTTTGGCTAAGCTTAATTAATCTATTTATTTTATTAATTAAGTAAATTGAGTTTCAGTTAAATTTTGAGTTGAACACGAGTTAAACAAGGAACAGTTTGGTTGGCTAGCCCAAAGCATAAGTGGGTACATTGCATTCAGTAGGAGGACACCAAGATACTTCTTTTCCTCAACTCTGTCAAGAACTTTCAAGATATGAGTAGTTGCTGTCCCTTCTCCTCATCAGAGAGGTATTCATCTTTTTTTTTTTTCTTTGATGGCATCACAGCGGTCTGTATCAAATCATCTGACAGAGGCAAATGCAAGGGGTTTTTTTTTTTTTTTTAAAGCACAAGTTTTTACATCAAGAAAATCTAAACTATCTTTTGGAAAAAACAAAAGAAAGAAATCCATATTAAACATGACACTGAATTACTGCAATTTTTTCTTTTTTTTCTTTTTTTTTTTGTTATAAGCGGGCAATCACACCAGTCTGGCATGACTCAAACCCAAGAGATCAGAATATATGATTTGCTGCAAAATAAGAGGACAAGGATCACCCACATTCTATTTCCATTGAGCAGGGTGGCGAGCTACAACATTAGCGACCCAATCAGCCGCAGCATTGGCTTTCCTATAAACATGGCGAATCAGTGGCTCGACTGTAGTCCGAAAAGAATCCCAAATAGCATGGAGCAGGAGGTTGGTGGAATGAAGATCCCTATCCCGACGTATCCAACGAACAACCGTGAGAGAATCTCCCTCGATAATCAATCTACTAGAAGCCAAATGACGAACCGCATAACTAATACCAACTCATGCAGCCTGAAGCTCCGCCATAGGGACCAATATATCAAGGGAGCCATGGCCACCGGCTGCAAGAAGCTCACCGTCAGACCCCCTAATAACAAAATCGGACCCAGCAATACGATCCAAGATAGAGCCATCAAAGTTCACTTTGACATAACCCGGTGTGGGGGTTCCCAAGATACAAAGATCGTAGAACGGTGTGCTGCCGAAGCAGCAGGGGAATCCCAGAGGCCGGTCGGACAGAGTGAACAACAAAAATAGAATGGCCATACTCCTTGGCAAGAAGGGTAGTCGTTCTGATGATCGCATGGGGTGGAACAACCCCCTCAGTGAAAACCATCTGGTTCCTGGTAAGCCAAAGATGATAAGCCAAATAAGCTAAAACAACATCCTGAGAGCCCCGTCCGCTCTGAGCAGCTAATCGAATGGCGTGAAAAAAAGAAAGTCGGATGGGCCCCGCAACAGTCAGCCATGGGGTAAACTGCATTTGCTGCCAGATCCACCTCGCACGAGAGCAAGTAAAAAAGACATGATCAACCGACTCATCCTCTAACCCGCATATTGGGCAGAGAGGCAAATGGGGAGACCACGGCCAGCCAGCAGAGCACAGGTAGGAAGGCGATCCCACCGAAGCTTCCACAAGAAAAGCTGAATCTTGGGGTGGATGGGTAAACGCCAGATCCAAGCCACATCACTCAACCCCGACATCCGAGTACGAAAGCAGTCAACTAGATCCCTAGTAGGAACACGAGGGAGGCAGGAGCGCCGCCAAAGTCTGGTATCAGAGTTAGCTGAGGAAACCAGGGGAATGGCGAGAATCCTCTATGCAAGCTCAGTCCAAAGAGTCGAGAGACAATGGAAACATTCCAAACATTTCTGTCCTGGAAGATCAAAGAAGACACTGGCATAGAGGGTCGATAGCAGTACTAAGAAAGGTCGGCCAGCGGGATAGAGGAATAGCAGCTATCCAACTATCCTGAGTGACATCAACAGATCTCCCATCCTCGATCATCCAATGAATATCAGCCATAATGGAAGGGGCCGCCTGACAGATCGCCCGCCATAATAGAGAACACCCACGGGGAAAACGGGATATCGAATCAGGAGACTAAACACCATATCTACCTCTCATAACAGTACTCCAAAAGCAGTGAGGATCCAATAACAATCTAGAAGCATGCCTAACGAGCAGAGCCTCCTGGCGAAGGATTAAAGACTGAATCCCCAGCCCACCCTCGAATAGGCAGACAAACAATATCCCATGAGAGGAGATGAAGACATGGCCTCCCTGTCTCGAGCCCTAGAGAAAAATCCAAAAATCGTCTCTCAATCCGGCGAAGGCAGGTAGTCGGAATCAGGGTGTTAGATACATAAAGGGGAAGTGATGTGAGGATGGACCAAATCAACATAATCCGTCCCATTATCGAGAGGCTGGAGACCTACCACCTGCCCAACCGATCAGAAATCCGGCGATCAAGATCCCCAAAATCACTCTGTCGGGGACGATGCCCCAAATAGGGACCCCAAGGTAGGATAGACGGTCAGAGTGGAGAAAATCCCTAGCAAATGGGAGATCGCAAACCGAAGATGAGGGGGGATTGACGGGCTAAACATAGGAAAGATTTCTGCAGATTAACCCACTGACCAGAGGCTTGACAATAAGCTTGAAGGATAGCAGAGCATACCACCGCATTCTGATAGAAGCTGAGGTAAGAAGAACACAGTCGTCAGCAAAGAGCAGGTGAGAAAGGGGAGGGCCGAGGGGCCCAGGCGTATAAGGTTGCAACCTAGACGCTCCGACAGCCTGAGCAAGAGTGCGAGACAGATCATCATCACAGAGAATGAATAGGAAAGGGGAAAGAGGGCAACCCTCACGGAGTCCCCTAGCAGATGGAAAATAATCTGATGGACTGCCATTGATAAGAATAGAAAGGTAGGCCCCTGCACGCATGCCATAACCCAGTCAATAAATAGATCGGCAAAGCGAAACTCCCGAAGGGTCTACCAAAGAAAAGTCCAGCTGATCCTATCATAAGCTCTCCATGTCCAATTGAACGGCCATAAGAGCCCTTCTCCAGTAGCCCGATAAAGGTCATGCATAAATTCCTGGGCAATGAGAGCATTATTAGTGATGCTACGGCCATGGATGAAAGCCCCCTGTTCCTGAGATATGAGGCAGGGAATCACTCCCTGCATCCGAGTGACCAAAATGCGAGCATAGACTTTATATAAGGTGGTACACAACTAATAAGTCGATAATGCTGGGGAAGTGAAGCCATCGACCGCTTAGGAATAAGAGAGACAAAAGTACACTGCCAATCAGGAGGAAGAACTTTGGCTGAAAAATAGTCTGGATGGCCATAACAACATCCGGTCGACAATATCCCAGTAGTAACGGAAGAAAAGGATGAGAACCTATCAGGACCAGGGGCCTTATCAGGGCGCAAAACCCAAACAGCAGATCGAATCTCCTCCGCTGAGACCTCCCTCAACAGCATGGCATTATCACCCTCAGAAACCCAAGCAGCCATGGGAACAGGGGAAATGAGGAAACCACTGGCAGACACCTCCGACCATCGGGACCGAAAGTAATAGATAACCTGCTCACGAATGGTCTCATCATCCTCTACAATATGATCATTCTCATCACTCATATACCGGATCCGGTTGGCAGCCCGCCGAGACACAGTAGCCTGATGAAGAACCTGGTGTTTCGATTACCCTCCTGGAGCCACTGAATCCGGAACCGCTGCCGCCAATAAGTCTCCTGTTGACTAAGTAAAGAATGGTGCAACGACAAAACTCCGTCAGAGGGATGGTGATCTAACTCAGAGAGGCAACCATCCAAATCCTCCCTCGCATGAAGTGAAGCAATGTCAGCTTCCACCCTTTGAATACACTTCGTAAGATCCCCCACCTCTCTACTGTTCCAACTTAAAAGTCTACGCTTCACAAGATGGAGACGACGAGAGAGACGGTAGGTAGAACTTCCTCTGACCGGCATCCGCCAAACCTGACGGATAATAGCCCGGGCCGAAGAGTAAGAAGTCCAAAGCTGCTCAAACAGAAACGGCCTCCAAAGCCGAATGGATAACTTTGTAGAGATAAGAAGAGGGCAATGATCAGATGCAATCCGGGGTAAATGAGAAATAGTAGCACTGGAAAAGATCTGCTTCCAACCAGGGGAGGCCAAAGCACGATCAAGGCGGGTCCCACACCCGAGCAGTTTCCCGTCGGTTATTACACCAGGTAAATCGAGAGCCAGAAAGCCCCATATCTACAACCCCGACAATGGATATAAAAGAACGAAACTCACAATAGTTCGGAGAATCCACAACGACGTCCCCCACGCTTCTCCGATGCATCCACAATGCAATTAAAATCTCCAGCAATGAGAGTGGGAAAACCCTGGCCTAAAGAGTGAGTATATAAGAACCATAAATAGCGGTGTTCCCTATAGTCCGTACTAGCATAGATATCAAGAACCAACCAAGGCGAGTATCCCCTCGAAATAATCAGGGCCACCTGTTGAGTACAACTATGAAAGCATCAACACGGATAGAAGACTCCCGCCAAGAGCCAGAATGCCTCCAGAAAGACCATTGGATTCCACAGCATAGGAATTCCAACATCGGAGACTCTCCGTCGGAATGCTGAAGACTGGATCCCGACAGACGAGTTTTCCAGCAAAACACAATATCAAACTGATGAAGGGAATATAATTCTACAAGTCATTGATCTGGTTCATTTAAGCTATAAGCTAACAAGGTTTAGAAATCATTATTATAAGAAATCATTGTGATGAGGAATGAGGACCAAGAAAGCGGCCTCATTTCTCTTCTTCAGAAATGTAATGAAGCCCATAACATGCTGAAAATATATGATGTGTTCACATAATCTTTCAGCACGCAACAAAATATATATGATTATAAATTTGTCTTCTTATAATAATTATGATAAGAATAATTGTATGATATTCGACCGGAAGTGAGTTATTTATGTTCTTTAGTTGGTGTTGGAGACCATACAGTAGGTCAAATGCCCTCGGCCCACAATCCTACCATAGCGGACAAAGAGACGCGTTAAAAGCCATTGACTTAAAGGCTTTTTATCCTCCAAGTTGCACTTAACCAAACGAAAATTCAATTCTGCTAGTAAGGCACAAGAGGACTACATCATCCATTAATTGGCCATAAGCCATTCCATTCTTCAATGTTGCCTATTAATGTACAGATTGGACGTTGTTATCAGCCTTCAAAACAACGTGGAATATAAATTCCACATCCGTGTGGGCCATCGTCCATAATTAAAATAGCACTACTGTAGCTTGATATTATGCTATTCAAGCACAGAGACCAATCATCCGATGAGAAAGAAAGCAGTGGAATTTGAAGTTTCTTTCCATTGTGAGTTGGTCTTTTTTTTTTTCCTAATATTTTAAATGATAAGTTATTAATGAGAATTAAATGACTATTGTTGTTGCTTGATCAGCCCTCCTCCTAAGATGATCAGAAGCTTATCTTAGTGGTAGAAAGGCAACGAATTATCTTAAGCAACGTGCTCATAATAGATAACAAACCGAAAGAAGAACAAGGGGGAGAAGAGTCATTATATTTTGCAAAACTTTATTTTTTTGGGTATAAATCTTTAAAAGGTGTTCATATTTAGATGTGGTTTTCACAACACCTTTTCAATCAATTTACTTACCTTTTTGTACTCAATATATATAATGCAAGCCAAATCTTTCATCAAATGACCCTTATTAAACTTGATCATTGTTGAAGCAGATTGTGGCTACCTAATTGATAAGATTGAGTCTAGAGTTACACTCTATGTCCTTAAGACAATTTCATCCCGTATTGATGCTTACGGCTTGTATGACGATTGTCTTATAGGATACAACAATCTTTTTTTTGATGAATGCAGCATTATAATTCATCAAAAATATCGAACCAAGAATGCTTCTCTTTTTTCTATGCACTATAGCTATACTTTCCTTGGGAAAGTATGCAAATGCCTAAAAGAGAAAAGGATTGGAAAATGGAATGAATTGAAATACAAGTCGAGTGGTCAATTTATAGGTTTAGGTGCCTTTTGGAAGCAACCCTATAGAATTGATCTGCACCATTAGATATGATCAGATGCGATCATTGGTCTGATCAATAAGCCTTTTCGTGATGGGATAAGTCAATTCATAGCTATGATCTATCACGCGATCGATCCGCCTTTCTGAAGCCCTGATACGCCAATCTACCGCCGTGATCTAAAAATCATGTGGCCTGCCTCTCCAAAGCCTTGATACGCTGATCTGTAACCGTGATCTGAAGATCGCATGATTGATACACTCCTCCGACCCCTTGATAGGCTATCATGCGATCGATGCGTATCTTGATGCTGCGTCGATATGTGAATTTTGACGCGTATCTTTTCACCAATGATCGACTGGTCAACCGTCTCTTATCCAATGGTCAATCATCAATCGATTCAACGATCAATCTAATCCTGATCTGATGATTAATGATCAATTGGTAGGCCAGATTCAACGATCAATCTGATCCTGATCCGATCACCGTGATCAACGGTCAATTAATCTTAGCCCCTTAACTCAATCCGATCAGTCTTCACCGTCGGATCATCATGATCAAGAAAAAATTTAAAGCCTCTTAAGACGATGCGAAAAGTATGCCTATATTTACATTGCGCCCTTCGCTCACGCACGTGTGCAAGAGTGATGCTACTCCACTTATGGTGAACCTAAGGAACTTAAGCATGAAGGAAGAGGTTTCCATATAAGTGAATATTCCTTTCTTAATTTTTTTTTCGATGTGAAACTAAATGTCCTCTCAATTTCTCATTTACTTACATAGGAAAGTAATGGGCTTTTTAGACCCATTTAGTATTACAGGCCTATTGGCCCATTTACTCAACAATCATTGCATAAGGAATGTTTCGATGATAAGCTGATTAATTCTTTTTGGTTAAAACCGAATTTTGACTGGTAGATGAATACTAAAAAAAATATTCTTTCGTTAAATTTTTTTTCTTCGTATTATTATCTAGCACTAGCACATATCATCACATGCATGATCAGCTTACACATGCAACAAAGCTTTGATTAATATAAAAGATAATAATCTGATTCCCGTGACGGTTCTTCAAAACAACGTGGAATATAAATTCCACATCCGTGTGGGCCATCGTCCATAATTAAATAGCACTATTGTAGCTTGATATTATGCTATTCAAGCACAGAGACCAATCATCCGATGAGAAAGAAAGCAGTGGAATTTGAAGTTTCTTTTCATTGTGAGTTGGTCTTTTTTTTTTCCCTTATATTTTAAATGATCAGTTATACATGAAAATTAAAATGACTATTGTTGTTGCTTGATCAGCCCTCCTCCTAAGATGATCAGAAGCTTATCTTAGTGGTAGAAAGGTAACGAATTATCTTAAGCAATGTGCTCATAATATATAACAAACTGAAAGAAGAACAAGGGGAGAAGAGTCATTATAATTTGCAAACTTTTATTTTTTTGGTATAAATCTTTAAAAGGTGTTCATGTTTAGATGTGGTTTTCACAATACCTTTTCAATCAATTTACTTACCTTTCTGTACTCAATATATATATATATATATATATATATATATATATATATATATATATATATATATATATATTAGAAGCTTCAGATTTTTTTTTTTTTTGAGAAGGTTTAGGGCTAGAGTTTTCTCCTAACAAAAAACCTATGTCAGCAAAGGTGCACGAGGAAGAAGTCATGGGCTCATAGGACTCTTCAAGTTGTTTAGAACCCTAGCACGAGCTACATCCGGAGGAGTTATAATGCAAACCAATCTTTCATCAAATGACTCTTATTAAACTTGATCATTGCTGGTGCAGATTATGGCTACCTAATTGATAAGGTAGAATCTAAAGTTACACTCTATGTTCTTAAGACAATTTCATCCCACAATGATGCTTACGGCTTATATGACGATTGTCTCTTAAGATACAATAGTCTTCTTTTGATGAATGCAGCACTACAATTCATCAAAAATATCGAACCAAGAATGATTCTCTCTTTTCTATGCACTATAGCTATACTTTTCTTAAGAGAGTATGCAAATGCCTAAGAGAGGAAGGATTGAAAAATGAAATGAATTGAAATGCAAGTTAAGTGGCCAATTTATAGGTTTTAGGTGTCTTTTGAAGCAACCCTATAGAATTGATCTGCACCATTAGATCTGATCGGATGTGATCAATGGTCTGATCAGTAAGCCTTTTTGTGATGGGATAAATCGATTCACACCCGTGATCTAAAGATTATATGATCGATCCACCTTTCTGAAGCCCTGATACGCCAATCTACTACCGTGATGATCTGAAGATCACACGATCGGCCCACCTCTCTGAGCCTTGATACGCCGATCTGTAATCGTGATCTGAAGATCGCGCGATCGATGCGCTCCTCGAAAGCCTTGATATGCTATCATGAGATTGATGCATATTTTGATGCATCGATTTGTGATCTTGATGCATATCTTATCACAACGATCGACTGGTCAATCGCCTCTTATCCAACGGTCCATCATCAATCGATCCAACGATCAGTTTGATCCTGATCTGATGATCAACGGTCAATCTGATCCTGATCCGATCACCGTGATCAACAATCAATTGATCTTAGCCGCTTATCTTAATCCGATCAGTCTCTATCATCGGATCCTCATGATTAAAAAAAATTAAAGCCCCACAAAGTGCGCCCTTCACTTCTCAAGATGATGAGAAGTGCAAAGTGCACCTATGTTGCGCCGTGAGCGCCCTTCGCTCCTCAAGACGATGAGAAGTGTAAAGTGCACCTACATTGCGCCGTAAGCACCCTTCGCTCGTCAAGACGATGCGAAGTACAAAGTGCATCTACATTGCGCCCTTCACTCACGCACGTGTGCAAGGGTGATGCTACTTCACTTATGGTGAGCCTAAGGAACTTAAGCATGAAGGAAGATGTTTCCATATAAGTGAACATTCATTTCTTAATTTTTTTCGATGTGAAACTAAATGTCCTCTTAATTTCTCATTTACCTATATAGGGAGATAATGGCTTTTTAGACCCATTTAGGTATTCCAGGCCTATTGGCCCATTTACTCAACAATCATGGCATAAGGAATGTTGATAAGCTGATTAATTCTTTTTGGTTAAAACCGAATTTTGACTGGTAGATGAATACTAAAAAAAATATTCTTTCATTAACTTTTTTTTCTTCGTATTATTATCTAGCACTAGCACATATCATCACATGCATGATCAGCTTACACATGCAACAAAGCTTTGATTAATATAAAAGATAATAATCTGATTCCCGTGACGGTTGGGCACGTTCTGCATATTTCTAATACCTCCAAGGCTGAAGTCTGCAGCGGAGATCTAATTAAGTAGCCAGGAGCCAAATTTTCCGTAAATAAGAGGCCTGTAGTCAAGTCATGTTGGTTGACGAAGAAGGGTTCGCAGTCTTTATTTAGCTTCGTGCCTCTCATGCATCCGTCTAATCGTCAATCATGCGTTCGCCTGATTGCATGGTGTGAGGCACGAGAATTTCCTTCTGGAGAATAGGAGAGACAAGGCGTCTGATCGCGGGCTTTGTGAGGAAAAACGGTCATGCCATAGCTTTCAATCGTTGGTAGAGCCTGAACAAATTGTAGAAGAGGACCAAAGAAGTGCTGGATGATCATTGTGGATGTTTAAACTCGGTTGGTCGATCTCACCAGCTGCCTCCATGCCATCAACAACAACAGAGCGTAGAAGCAAAAAAATTTAAAGTTAATTATGATACAGATTAACCATGTGTTGTGTTAATTACACGTTGATTTGTTAACTTAAAAATAACATAATTATGATATGATTTATTTAATTAAAGTTATTTATATTTTATTTGTCTATACAATTAAATTTTTTTATGGACGGTGAAACTTATATTGTTTAGTGAAATATAAATTTTGATGTTAAAGCATTAATTATATTGAAAATTATATATTTTTATTAATTAGATCATGTCTATTATGTTAGATGAGTTGTTGAATGAATTATTTGTATTCATATTAAATAAGTTATAAAGTGAATCGTATGATATTGTATTATGTCGTGTATACATGTGTTATGCTCCAACTTCAATACGGGACAAATACAGCATGGCAGGAGGCGATATGAATTACTACTCTCTGTGAGGAACCATGAAGTTGCTGTGGCGCAAAGCATTGCTCTAGTACTCATGGGGTGTTGCTTATTTTGGCATTATTTCTGCATTGTGGTTGCTAGCACGGCGATGTAAATTTTTACTAATATATGGTGCAGTTTACAGTGACCGTAACACCTAACGCATCACAGGCTCTACATTTTTTTTCCCCCTACTACTCATAACAAAAGCATATATTTTTATTATAAATAATATGATCGAGACCAATCTGAATACATTAAAATTACGATTGATATGGGGTAAATTCGTAACCACATTGGTTGACCTACGCGATAATAGATGAGGTTTATTTTTGAATTCTGATTTGCTAACTAACCGTTCAAAAAAAGGATAAGGTGCATCGTCTGTTGTCTCCATACCTTGATAGGACTGAATCATCTTCGTACTTCGGCAGGATCGATCTATCTTCATACCTCGACACGATCATGCTATCTCCATACTTTGACAAAGTTCTTTTTCTTATCTGCTTTTTCGTAAGGATCATTCCCTGTGATTTCTAAGTGAGGACTATCTTGAAGGTCTATTCGAACGAAAGAGTACCATTTGGATCCTAGCATATACCTTTTCGAGTTAGAGAATGAAATTCCACAGCAACAATGATCTTCATTAAAAGCCATTTATCAATATTACGTAAAGTACATATAATTATATTTTTTAAAATTAAAATATTTTCTTCTCATGATTCACGATTTAACTATATAGTACTTAATTTTTTTTTTAATTCATAACTGATATAAACTAAATATTTACTAGCATAAACATTTACAAACTCAAATCCAATTGAACCGGATGACAAACACATAGAACCTATTTATAATATTTTTAAGTCTATATGGATCATGAGTTACCTCTATTACGATACCATTTGTCACATCTCAGTATCTCATTTAAAAACACTAGGTAAAAGTTATTATTTGTACTTTCTTTTAGAAGTACTTAAAATTTGTATAATATATAATTTATGTGAAACTAAGCATTTACCTGCTCCAAATATAACTACTGCATCACAAGAAAACTGTCTTATATCTAATATAAAATTATCAAAATGATTCCTGCCTCCTACTTTAAATTGTCTTTAGGCACTTTATAAAAGTAAAAAAAAAAAAGATGAAGATACATAAAAATAAATTTTGAGTTAACAAAAGAGGGATGCCCAAATATGGCTTTCCTTGAGCTTAACTCATACCTATAAACCATGAGCTCAAGGTAAGAGTACCTTTAGCTTGACCTTCACATGGGTCGAGCTAGCTTGAGCTTGCCTCATTAATTTAATTAGGGAGACACTCATGAAGAGAGGAGATAGAAACAATGAAACGAATGGAAATGAAAGTAATATTTAATGGTGTAGCGAAGCAATTTAAGAAAGCACTGATGCATGCTACCAACATCATGCCTTTATCTAGACTGCCATCACCATCGGCATCGCGTCTAAATGAAGCCCTAACCCTACCTCAAAATCGCACAGAGAGCACATTAAATGTTGAAAGGGAACATGGAAAAGGTGACAAGGAGAGAATAATGAAGACGGGTTGATAGGATGCTTGAACAATGAGAGAAAAAAAAAAAAAAAGGAGGGAAAGACTTTATGCATCGGCCTTCGATGCATAAAGCATGCATCAAACATGCGGATTAATCATTTGCACATATCAACGCATGTACAAAGGTTCATTGGGCCTTCTTTCGCCCATCAGCATGCATGGACGATCAATTCGTACGTTCGATGTGCACTTTATGCACTGAAAGTTGGTACATTTTTTTTAAAAAAATTAAAAAAAAATCAAGCTTCTGGAATAAGAGTTATTATTATTATTTCATTATAAAAATCAATATAATTTTAATATATAAATAAACGATATATATTCACTCAGTAACTATGGTGTTCAAGCTTGACTCATTTAATGTCCAAATTCAAAATTTTAGCTAAGCTTAATTAATCTATTTATTTTATTAATTAAGTAAATTGAGTTTCAGTTAAATTTTGAGTTGAACACGAGTTAAACAAGGAACAGTTTGGTTTGCTAGCCCCAAGCAAAAGTGGGTACATTGCATTCAGTAGGAGGACACCAAGATACCTCTGTTTCCCACCCGAAATCCGAACCCAGACCCGCTAGAATACCTCTCGACGCGGGGGGAAGCGAAAAGAAAACAAAGAAGTAGGTAAACCGATCCAGGGTTAGGGTTTAGAGCGAGCTACAGCAAGGGAAAGATGCCGAAGAACAAGGGGAAGGGAGGGAAGAACCGGAAGAGGGGAAAGAACGAGGCGGACGACGAGAAGCGGGAGCTCGTGTTCAAGGAGGACGGGCAGGAGTACGCTCAGGTTCTCCGGATGCTCGGCAACGGGCGCTGCGAGGCCATGTGCATCGACGGCACCAAGCGCCTCTGCCACATCCGCGGAAAGATGCACAAGAAGGTCTGGATCGCCGCCGGCGACATCGTCCTCGTCGGCCTCCGCGACTACCAGGACGACAAGGCCGACGTCATCCTCAAGTACATGCCCGACGAGGCCCGGCTCTTGAAGGCCTATGGCGAGCTCCCCGAGAGCACCCGCCTCAACGAGGGCATCGCCGGAGGCCTCGACGAGGAGGACGAGGGCGCTGGAGACGACTATATCGAGTTCGAGGACGAGGACATCGACAAGATCTGAGATTCTGGTGGTGGATCGATGGATTTGGGTTTGGAACATTACAATCAGCCATGTCCTTCTTTATAATGAATTTCTTGTTTGAAGTCTACCTTGTTTTTATTTTTATTTTTTTTACTTTCGGTACAATGAATTGATCACGAGCTGAGATCATCTTATAAGGTAATGAATTTCTAGTTTTGTCTGGATGGCCGATGATGGATCTAATTCCCTTTGTTAATTGTTTGAATTTTGTTCTTATGTTGTTGGTGATATGTGAAACATGGGATTCTAGGGCTGTTTCTTCTATCGGTAATCTGACTCTAGTGACTTGAATAATAGTTGTCAATAAAAGTTTCCTCTTTTCTTTCTTGATGCTGTTCTATTGAATGCCTTCCAGAAATGTAGATTGTATCAAATGTGAAACTTTGATTCTTCCTGGTCTTATTAAATGTGAAACTTTGATGCTTCTTGGTCTTGAAAAGTCCAAAGGGGAAAATTTTTGTGCTATTTGATTGTAGAAATTTCAAAAGGCTTTTCTTTTCTTTTTTTTTTTTTTTTTGGAGGAGAAGGTTGGGGGGCGGGGGGATTTGTAGGAAGTTAACTAATATATATATATATATGTGTGTGTGTGTGTGTGTGTGTGTGTGGTAACATGGGAACGGTACCTAGAGAAAGTTATTCTATAGATAATTTATTTATTGATCATAATATCTAGTTATTTAATCAGAGTATCATACTGAAGTGCCTCTTCAAGATTTTTACTTCAACTTACTGAATAAATGATCTGTTGATGGGGCCATCAGAATTAGGAGCCGATTGCTACACCTGGACAGTGGATGAGGACAGGGCTGATAGTTTCCTGGATGAGGACAGGGCTGATAGTTTCCTCAATCTGTGGGCATCCATTAGTAAGGGGATATGAAGCCCTCTTCAGCATAAAACAAATTGACAAGGGAGGTGATCCCATAAAACTTTCTGGATGAAGAGTGCCACTCTACAGTGCACACCCATTTTCCACACCCATGTCGCATCCTTGCTTACCAGGAAGGCAGGCTTTATCGTCTTATACAATTCTTCTGTTTTGACCTTGGAGGCTACTGATCCTTTCCAATCCGGCTTATTGGGAGAAGTGGTTATAGGTCTGGTGAAGAATAAGACTTAATTTGTCCAGTCCTCACCAAACACCTAAGCAATGAAGTCACTATTTTCATTTTCTTTTGTCTAACACAATCAAATCATCCACTTCCAAGTTCTCCGATCTTTCATAATTTACTACTATAGGTGATAGATTAAGTGGTGGAGGGGGTATGGATCCTGAAGAACTTCAATTGACTTGCTATCAACAATCCTCTGTGCCTGTTTGGAATGGTTGTTGGTCCCAGTTGTTGCCCAGCAGCCATCTCATATAACTGTTGGGAAACTGCCGTCTCATATAGCTGTTGGGAAACAGCTGCTTAAAGGCATCCCAGCAGCGAATTCAAACAGGTCTTGATCTAATACTCAGAGCCACTTCAGGGAAGTATGGGCATATTGCTCTCCAAATGAATGAGTTGTTGTATGGGGAGCTCGATCAGAGGTAGCATTCCCCTTGCCATATTTAGCCCTCATCAAGGTACAATGGGGGTTGTTTGTCTTCAAGAAAAGTATCTGATTAGGCTGGCAAACAACTTCATAGGCAACAAGATGTATCTTCTTAGCATTATCTGATGAATCCCTCAGGAAATGTCTCATCAAGTGCTCGGGTCTGATGATGATTGTTCCAGGAACAATGTTGGCCATTGAGAAAATATGTAAAGGACACAACATTAACCTGATGTGAGTGACCCTGCCCATAATGGGAAGAGACGTCAATTTCAGGCCTTCTTCTAATTTATCATGCACACTCTGAATTAGAAAACTACACTCTGATATATTCGGCCTTCTTCAAGTAATCAGGACCTCCAGGTAGTGCCAAGTCTCTTCACTTCTAGTGATGTTTAGCATGCTCTTTATTTGTTGTTTGACACCAATCTAGTTCTTAGGCTGAATTCTATGGTGGATTTGTACATAAACTCTTTAGCTAAGAGAATATTGTCCAAGACAAGGGTTCTGGTATAGGGTGGGACTCTAGAACCCATTTATGCGAGGGAAGAAAAAAAAGGAAAGAAATAAAGGAAGGAAAGAATAAACGAAAAACAAGATGGGATGAAAAGAAAATAAAGGAAATGAAGGAAGGGAGAAAAGAAATAAAGGAAGGAAAGAAGAATAAAAAGAAAGCAAGCTAGGATGGAAAGAAGATAAAGGAAAGGAAGGAAAGGAGAAAGGAAACAAAGGAAAAAGGAAATAAAGAAGAAAAAAAGGAAAATAAAGAAGTGGAAAATGAAAAGAAAGCAAGGAAAGAACAGAATAAGAGGAAGAAAATGGAAAAATTTAGTGTTACATCACCATTATGCAACTAGGATGGTCTAGACTTTTGTATCCAAAATGCCTATTGTTGGTGAAGTATAGTGATGGAGCGCTAGGTTCGGCCCTCATGTTATTGAGATCCTTTGTTGAAAGATTCCCTTGCTCATACTCTTTTTGTTGCAAATGCCACTTCCCATAGATGATGGAAGATCTCAAAGAGATAAGTAGACTGATAAAGTAATTACCACATGCTATATGATTTCCGATATTTTCTGGCCAGGAATAGTTGCATATTTGAGAGTGCAGATCAGAGCCTCTAGATTACCTTCATGAGAGCACGCATGTAGTGATTTATTATTTTAAACGCGTCGCAAGGGACTTTGACAGCTAGGAAAACTGGGACTCCTCTGCAGTCGCTATGTCCTGCAGGGTGATTTACTTCACTTGAGAGTCACCATTCCTCTAGCTGAATTGAGGGGGACTTGGGAGGGCCTGGTCCATGCTACCACAGTGCTTGAGGTTGCTCACATTATATTGAAGGGGGACTCTAAGACTAATCAGTTTGGATATCTAGAGCAACATTCCAGGCTGATGATTCACTCATACTTAGGGCAAGGAAATAGTGGTGCAGATTGGGTGGCTTCTAGCATTGCAATTCATGCCAGTGTTGTATCTTGGAACACCTCCGCTGCTGTGCCTTCACAGTTGCATAACCAGCTAAACTTGGATGCTAATGGCAACATTTACTTGAGGTACATGTGGTTCTACCACCTTACCAGAAGAAGGAAAAAGGACATAGTGTGGAGGGCTTGACATCAAATATCTAGGTTTAATTGTGGCTTAAAATGTGTGGAGTTTCTTTGTCTATGATACAATGAGTTCTATGCTTAGCTTATTTGTCATCAGAGGTTGTGGAATCTAAATCTGTTCTTAATATGTATATCTGATGGACCAAAAATCAAATTAGAGACATATGTTGTGGGGTACCCATGAATACTGAAGTGTGTTATGATTGTTTTGGAATGAACAAGATAGTTTTCTCTGGTATTGGTAGTTTCATAATTCTAAACATGCAAAAGAATGCATTTATAAACATACCTCTTAAAACTATCTGGATCAGGAGCATGCTATTGATATAATCATTGGCTAGTCTCATGATGGATCAAACAAGTTGAATTATCCTGGTCTTGTTGGGATTAGTTGTCTACTCCTGAAAGTCATTTCTTCCTGAAGTAAATGTGATGTGTTTCACTCGTTTGTTTATCAAAGACTATATATTATGAGGTCTAGCTATGACCTCTGATATTAAAATATCTTGAAGAGCTAGAAATATTGTGTCAGTGTAAGCTCAGGGATGAGAAGTGTTTTGGTGCAAATCGCTTGATATGGACTATGGAATCATATTTCTGATTGGAACAAGGACTCTGTTAAATATGTCTTGAATTTTATATATTGGGCCCGGTTTTTTTTTGACCCGACCCGATATTCTTGTTGGGCCCGGACCAAACCGGTCCGCTAGGGTTTATTTTATGGAAGTATTTTTTTTTGGGGAGTATATATATAGATATACGTGTGAAAACTTCAGTAAGGGGTTTGGAGACCTCCTCCTTCTTTGATAATGGAATTTTGTTTGCCTTGCCCGTGGATGTAGATCACCATGATCGAACCACGTAAATTCTTGGTGTTCCTTTGTTTGTTTATTGTTTGATTTGTTTTTGAATCTGATTTTCGCAACAAACTGGTATCAGAGCTTTTGGTTCGGAAACAATTTTGTTGAAAAAAAAGGGAAAAGAGTTGCCCTAATCTACAGCCTGCCGCCTCCTCTGTTTTTCCTCTTCACGGACGGAGAAAAGGTTCATAGGAAGGAAGAGAACGCGCCTCCTCTGTTTCTTTCTCTTCACGGATGGAGATTTTGAACGGCTCTGTCTTCCCTTCTTTCTGTGTCTCATGTGGATTCTTGAAGATTTTGAACGGCTCTGGAGGCTGCGGTGGGAGGCGTTTTGATCTGGGCGGTGCGGCGACGTTTTTTTTTTTTGGCTGCGGTGGGGTTTCGCTACCGGTGAAAAAAAAAAAAAAAAAACGGTTAAAGGAGGCCCCCCGCACCTGATTCTCTTTGGTCTTGGACCACGGTCCCTAGGGTTCTTCTTGGAGCTTCGGCAAAGGGGGCGGGCAGGCAATCCGGCTTCGTATTTATTCTTTCTCTTCGGTCTTGTGATCCGATCGGGCTTGGAGTTGAGATTATTCTGGATCTCGAACAGCTGCTTCAGATATTCTTGATGGGCGTGCGGCCAGCCCAAGAATTTCCAGGCCTCTTCGCATCGTCGACGTCTGTGTGCTCCTCGCTGGAACAATCCTCATTCGTGGGAATCCCCGCAAGCATCAGATAGATAATTAAACCTCTCCGGTTTACTCGGCCGCCGTGCGTTCTGTTCTCGTCGTCCTCTTTCGTGAAGTAGAACAAATCCAGGCGCTAAGGAAGAAGGGGATTTTATTTGTTCCAATTGAACAAAGCAGGCCTCTTTCAAAATAAGGTCCATTTGATTTTCTTCTGTACAAGTGTGGCTGCGGCCATCCTCAAAGAGCACAAGGCCCCCATCGCCGAGTGCCTTGTCAAGGAGATCGCCAAGCCTGCCAAGGACGCTGTCACCGAGGTGGTCAGGTCAGGGCATCCGGTGTCTTAGAACTGAGGCAATACTTGTTCTGCTTCTGTCTCTATCCGAGGGTTTTCTTCACCATCCAAAAGCTAGGGCTTTTGCACCGGATTTCAGCCTCCTCTGTTCCGGTCCGTGAAGCTGTTCCCAGGATCTCTTCTTCTTCTTCAATCAAAACAGAAAGATCATTTCGTTCTTAGAATTTTTTGGGATGTCATCTTTGAAGTTTCAGATTGCACCATTTGATGGACAGAACAACTTCGGATTATGGAGGATAAAGATGAAGGCTTTATTGAAGCGAGAGGGTTCTGTTAGGGCACTGGATAATAATTATACAGATGACATGACCACGGCTGAGATTGAAGAGATGGATGAGAAGGCGCATAGTGCGATCCAGTTGTCTCTAGAAGACAATGTTTTGCGAGAAGTCGCAGATGAGGAAACAGCGGCCGGTCTTTGGAAGAAACTGGAAAGTCTCTACATGAAGAAATCTTTAACATCGAGACTTTATTTGAAGCAGCGTCTTTATACCCTAAAGATGCGAGAAGGTACGCCTATTAAGGAACACTTGAATGAGTTTAATAAGATTGTTATGGATATGAAAAATCTAGATATTAAACTCGATGAAGAAGATCAAGCTTTGATTGTGTTATGCTCATTGCCTGCCTCATACGAAAATTTTGTGAACTCAATGCTTTATGGACGTGAATCCATAACTCTAGAGGATGTTAAAGCATCCTTGAATTCTGCAGAATTGAGAACAAAATTGAATGGAAATACTAGTGGAGACAAGGCAGATAGTTTATTCGAGAGAGGTAGGGCCAAGAAGAAGGATAAAGCTTTTAGAAAGAAATCTGTTGGTCGTTCAAAATCTAGGCCACCTGGAGATACGACGAACGTTGAGTGCTACTATTGTCACAAGAAAGGACATTACAAGTCAGATTGTCCTGTGCTCAAGAGAAAGGATAAGCAACGTAGTCAACGTCAAGATGCGGCGAATGTTGCTGAGAAAGATGAGTCTAGTGTGTCAGACAGAGTTCTTACGACATGCTCTATTGTTAGTTTTTCAAACGATGTTTGGATAATGGATACAGGAGCATCATATCACATGTGCCCAAATAGGGAATGGTTCACCACATACGAACCATTGAATGGTGAATCAGTTTTTATAGGAAATGATACAGTATGCAAAATTGTGGGAATTGGTACTGTTTAGATTAAGTGCCATGACAAAGTTGTGAGAACCTTGACTGAAGTTAGGCACATACCAGACTTAAAGAGAAACCTTATTTCTTTGAGCTGTTTGGATTCCATTGGGTGTATGTACTCAGGTGGAGGTGGAGTTCTAAAAGTCACCAAAGGCAATCTAGTTGTGATGAGAGGAAACAAGGTGAATCACTTGTATCATCTACAGGGTAGCACAGTTATGGGTTCTTCGATTGGCACAGCAAATTCTGTTTCTACTGATGATAGAACAAAATTGTGGCATATGCGTTTGGGCCATATGAGTGAGCGTGGCATGACAGTTTTGAGTAAACGTGGTTTACTATGTGGTGAGCAGACATCCTCACTAGATTTCTGTGAGCACTGTGTTCTTGGCAAGCAGTGCAAGGTCAGTTTTAGTACAGGCACACATTCAACGAAGGGTACACTCGACTACATACATTCTGATTTATGGGGACCGGCACAGGTTCCATCTATGGGTGGCGCTCTTTACTTTGTGACATTTATTGACGATTATTCCAGAAAAGTTTGGGTTTATTTTCTGAAAAGAAAAAGTGAAGTGTTTGAAACCTTCAAGAAGTGGAAAGCCCTTGTTGAGAATCAAACAGGGAAGAAGATCAAACGTCTGAGGACCGATAACGGTCTTGAGTTCTGTGGTGGTGATTTTAATGAATTCTGTGCAGATGCAGGTATCGTTAGACACCGTACAGTCAGGTACACTCCACAGCAAAATGGAGTGGCAGAAAGGATGAACAGAACTCTATTGGAGAGGGCAAGATGCATACTCTCTAATGCTGGCATAGAAAAGGCTTTTTGGGCTGAAGCAGTTAACACGTCTTGCTATCTGGTTAATCGCTCTCCTTCAACAGCAATTGAATGCAAGGCTCCTTTTGAGATGTGGTCAGGTAAGCCTTGTGATTATTCAAATCTAAAGGTTTTTGGTGTTAAGGATGGTAAACTTGAACCTAGAGCAAAGAAGTGTATCTTTGTTGGTTATGCTGATGGTGTGAAGGGTTATCGTCTGTGGTGCATAGAACCTAATTCACCTAAATTCATTATTAGTAGGGATGTTACTTTTAATGAAAAGTTTATGCTAGATCAAAGGAATGTTGTTGATGAGTCTGCAGGAAACCATGAGAGTGATACAAATGAGGTGGAGGTTCAGGTCGAGCTTCGAAAAAAGGACTCTCAAATGATTTGAGCGATCAAATTGTTACTATTGATTCTAGTTCAGATGAAGAAGCTCAAGATGAGGTGGAGCAGCCATACTCTATTGCTACTGGAAAGGAGGGAGATTCGAGCCCCTCAAAAATATGGGTTTTCTGATCTGGTGGCTTATGCCCTTACGACAGCAGAAGATATGGGTATTCAGGAACCATCTACTTATACTGAAGCTGTTACTTGTTCGGAATCAGAAAAGTGGACTATTGCTATGGCTGAAGAACTGGAATCACTTCACAAGAACCAGACTTGGGACTTGGTGCCATTGCCTAAAGGAAAAAGAGCCATTGGGTGTAAATGGGTCTTTAAGAAAAAGGAAGGTATTCCAGGTGTTGAAATTGGTAGATACAAGGCAAGACTTGTAGCTAAAGGTTACAATCAGAGGGAGGGAATTGATTATGATGAAGTGTTCTCTCCTGTTGTGAAACACACTTCTATTCGTGTGTTGCTGGCTATAGTTGCTCAATTTGACTTAGAGCTTGAGCAACTCGATGTGAAGACAGCCTTTTTGCATGGTGAGCTTGAGGAGACTATTTATATGGCCCAGCCTGAGGGCTATTATGTAGAAGGCAAGGAAGATCATGTATGTCGATTGAAGAAATCGTTATATGGTTTGAAGCAGTCTCCAAGACAGTGGTATAAAAGATTCGACAGTTTTATGATCGTAGCGGTTATCATAGGAGCAGCTATGATAGTTGCGTGTACTTCAGGAAGGTGTCAGATAACTCCTTTGTTTATCTCCTTTTATACGTGGATGACATGCTCATTGCTGCAAAGAACATGACAGATGTGTTGATCTTGAAGAAATGTCTCAGTAAGGAGTTTGAAATGAAAGATCTGGGTCCTGCCAGGAAGATCTTAGGAATGAAGATTCAGAGAGACAGAAAAGCAGGTAAGTTATATCTCTCACAGAGGATATATTGAGAAGGTACTTGAGAAGTTTGGCATGCAAAACTCTAAGCCTGTCAGTACACCTTTAGCATCACATTTTAGACTCTCAGCTATACATTCACCTCAGTCAGAGGTCGAGGAAGCTGCAATGTCTCCTGTCCCATATTCCAGTGCAGTTGGTAGCTTGATGTACGCTATGGTATGCACTCGTCCCGACATTGCGCAGGCAGTTAGTGTGGTGAGCAGATATATGGCACATCCTGGAAAGGTTCATTGGCAGGCAGTGAAATGGATACTTAGGTATCTTAGAGGCACCACAAAATTGGGCCTAATGTTTGATAGAAATAGTTCTAACTGTACTTCTGTTGTGGGATTTGTGGATTCTGATTATGCTGGGGATATTGATAAGAGAAGATCTTTAACTGGCTATCTTTTCACATTATCTGGCTCGGCTATAAGTTGGAGATCAACTTTACAGTCGACAGTTGCTTTGTCTACAACAGAGGCAGAGTATATGGCAGCAACAGAAGCAGTAAAAGAAGCTATTTGGTTACGAAATCTTGTTCAAGAACTTGGGCTCAAGCAGGAAGACAATTCAGTTGTCTTTTGTGACAATCAGAGTGCTATTTGCTTGATTAAAAATCAAGCATATCATGAGAGGACAAAGCACATTGATATCAAGTATCATTTTATTCGAGAGGCATTTACTGAGAGAAATATTACAGTAAAGAAAGTTGATACTGCTGACAATCCTGCTGATATGCTGACCAAGATAGTTCCCGCCAACAAGTTTAAGCATTGCTTGGACTTGATTGGCATGCTTGTTTGAGGTTTGCTCCTTCTGGGGTTTGGTGGCGAGGTGAATGAAAGTTCTATTTTTGTGTTTCCTGAAGTGGATATGTTTTTCGCTGCATCCCTTGTTTCCTACACCGAGTTAGCTCACGTAGGCTTAGGGATGCTGGGAGAATATGTTCGACTTCTAGTTTGTTAAATTCAAGCCAAGGTGGAGATTTGTTAAATATGTCTTGAATTTTATATATTGGGCCCGGTTTTTTTTGACCCGACCCGATATTCTTGTTGGGCCCGGACCAAACCGGTCCGCTAGGGTTTATTTTATGGAAGTATTTTTTTTTGGGGAGTATATATATAGATATACGTGTGAAAACTTCAGTAAGGGGTTTGGAGACCTTCTCCTTCTTTGATAATGGAATTTTGTTTGCCTTGCCCGTGGATGTAGATCACCATGATCGAACCACGTAAATTCTTGGTGTTCCTTTGTTTGTTTATTGTTTGATTTGTTTTTGAATCTGATTTCCGCAACAGACTCTCCTGTATGGAGAGAGGAGGAGGAAGCTGAGTCTTTGCATTTTTTTTTCTTAGGTGATGGAATTATTTGCTGACTTTCTGCCTTTGGCGACATAGTACTTAAAATTTACAAACAACACCCCCCCCCCCCCCTTCTCTCTCTCTCTGAATTGAACTCATATAACCCACTCGACGCCATAACTTTTATGTGATGTGTTAGCATCTTTGCTTTAGTTATTGCCAGAATTGGTAGCCAAATTTTAATAAAATAGAATATGATTCAATCAAAGAAAGAAAAAAAATATCAGTAATAGAAAAGTAGAATGTTTGAGAGTTTGAGGCTATTCATATATTATTATAGTCAATATAAAATGAGGGAACTTGTGCTGACTGGACTTTGAAATATGGGGAATATGAGGAATTGGATGTTCCTTTGCATGCAACTGTCCTTCATAGCTTTCCCCTGGTATTGTAGTTGAATCTAGAAAAAAAATGACATATATTAAGGGTGGAAAAGTTACAGATGGCATATTTATTTTGCCATATTGTTTTCGTCAAAGATAAAGTGAATCCCTCTGTTACAATAACTTGATAATAAGCTGAAGAGTAATCCATCTGCGGAAAGAATTCTTCGAGTGGTTGAGCTGGTTTGGTTCTTAGGTTCTCCCTTGGTCTTCGATGCAATGATGCAGAGTAAAATACTAATCAGTTAAACCTGATAGTATTTGCTGAGTGGATTAACGGTTTGGTGCTTGATATAATGGAATGAGGGTAGGGCCTGTCCTGAAGAGTTTTGGTTTCATTCTGTTGGTTCATAGGTTTGCATGTAATTATCAGCTGGTTGATCAATCATTCCCATGTAAAATTTATTAGGTACCTATCTCTTGAGGTGGTCGGTCAGATGATGTAAATATTGTGACAGCATTGTAAAGGAAGCAGTATTATTTCTTTGTTTTTCCTTTGTTTTATGGCCTCATCTACGTTATGCATTTGCACATTGAGAATATATGCGAACCTCTGGTCAGTACAAAATCTGTGTTGGGAGTTATGGCAGAGTTTTGAACTCAATTTTGCAGGATAAAGAAGAATTATGCTAAGCTAGTAATATCTATTCCTCGACATCAGTGGATGAATGCGGTGGCTTGATAACAGCCTAATGTTTGGTCGTAGATACTGGATTATTTTATTTAGTTCATATCATGTAGTTCTCATAGATATAGAATCACATACTATAGCAATGATTGTTCTTAGTTTCTTTTGACTAATTTATTGCTTGAATTTTTTCGGTTCTACTTAGGAGTTGTAATTTTGAGTTATAAAATCTTATGTTGAATTTTAAATTATATTATAGGATATTGTATTGGGTGCACAAAAAGTCTAAATTTAAAGATATTGTATTCTCTTTTTTACCTTTAATTTAGCGTGAGTTTGTCTTCCTTCTTTTCTTTTTCCAAAATAGAATAAAAGAAAGGTGTCGTATTCACTTGAATTAACCTATCTTCTTTAAATATATACAAAGTTCCTTGGGATCCTGAGGGATTTTTCGAAGTCTATCTCTTTTTATGTGAATTGATGGTGAATGTAAGTGTTCATCATTGGAGTTCAGCAGGGTGATGTGGTGTTTCTCTTGGTCTAATGTGATGTGTTTATGTGTTGCTTTCAAGCCAGAATTAAGAACGAGGAAATTGTATCTTTCACTATTTGTCTCTAAAGAAAATTCTTAAAATTATGCATTTTATAATTGGACAGGTCAGGCTGCAGAGCATATATGCATATGTTGTGAGAAAGAATTCTCTATATTTTCTTAAATTTTTGTTTTGTGTGATGTATGCTTTTTGACTGCATGTGGTGAACCAACAACGAACGGCAATTTCTATTCTCTTTTGTCATGGTCATGATTTTGATGCTTAACATGACATGCCAGTTCTCGGGCGCCTATGAACAAACCATGCTAGTGGCTTTGGGTTGATTGATTAAGTGTGTTCCATGAGAAAGATTAATGGGTCAGATTCGTTTGGTTAGCTGCAATTATGTACCGCAAGCTTTCTAAAGGTAATGACATTAAATTAATTGTGGCAATGGTAAAGTGGGGCTGCTGATATGATTGACTGGGGTTCCATCTAGAGAACCTGTTTTGGAGCATGCATGGTGTATGCTCTGTAAACATGACATCCAATGTGGCTTGCTTGCGGGCTTGTTCTTACTTACTTCGTCTGTTATTTATTTCCTCCCAATTTGTCGTGGTTGGAAAATCTAATTTTGGGAGGGATATTTCTTCTTGATATCTGGCACAAACCGATTTAATTAATAATTTGGGCAGTCTATTAGCAGAAGAAACAAACGCGCATGCCCACCGATCAAGCAATACTTTGCAAGATCTGGTTTAAAATATGTTACCATTTGTTCGGTTAACTTGCATAATTAGGTCTGGTATACTTCCGTATGTCCAATAATGGACAAAACCGGTGACTTGGTTTTGATGAAAACATGGGCGCTTTGCCGGCAAAATAAATACTGATGCAAAGCCAAGGCACGGTTTTTTTAGGGGAAAAAACAAGATAGCTAACAAAAAAAAAAGGGGAGAATAGGGGCCGGATGGTGGTGGAGGCGTCGCCGCCGCATCATGTGACCTGGATCTGCGGCTGATGGCCATTTTGTTCTTGCTTGCAAGTATTATTGTTGGTGGTCTCTCCCATCGCGACGATCTCTATCAGTTCCGTCCCTGCCTTTCTCTTCCGAGCTTCAATCATTCTCCTTGTCGACTTATAATACATGGCGTGTAATACCAGCTGAGCAACCGCAAATAACACACCGAGACCGTTGGGTATCTGGGGACAAAGTCCAAGAAACACACCCACCCATTAGCTTTTGTAGACTTGAAATAAGAGGCGCGTTTGATTGAAAACACCCTTTCCAAGACTCGAACTCCCATGGAGGGCGAATGCATTGGATGTGAGTATTTTGCGACACTTCTGACAAGGTGGACAAGATGTTTTTGGCTGCAGTATTGGGGGTCACTGTTTGCTCCACCATGGACATAATTTGTTCACCATTTGCATTGAGAACTTGTCTTCTTCTTCTTGGAGCTAAAATGGTGGAGAGAACCAGTGACCCCCAAACTCTTTGGCCCTTGATGCAAGAGAGAGAGAGAGAGGGAAGGACAAGCACTTACAGTAATGAAGAGGTCAAAACGAATGAGAGCATAGGTGGTCCAACAAGCGCCGTTGAAGAAAGAAGCAAGCGAGAGGAAAAGAGGCATGTACTCCACGCTCTTTGTCTGAATCACCAGTTTCTGCACCCACAACAAAAATTAGGCCCAACTCATCCCTCATTTAGAGAGCATCAATGCCCAACTCCAACCTCCTAAGAGGAAAAAAATAAAAAATAAAAAAGAATTTAAAGATCAATGAAAAGAATGGCTCCAATTGAGCTCACAAAAAATATATAAGAACGAGTGGCCTATAATTCTCAACACGAGGTCGGTTCCATGCAGTCGGTGGTGCCATAAGAGCCACACGCAACGAAAGGATTGGAAACTCTTTCCCCTATCAGAAATCGCATGATATATATGCTCCATCTCGAAAGAAACTTGAGGAATGCCTATGAATATTCATGCCTGGAAATTAATAATGATTTGAGGCTTGTAACCAAGCCATTAATTAACTAAACCGATCGAGTTCAGTCTCTTATTGTGAAGGCTTGTGTGCACGCAAACAACTAATTAGTGTGCCACAATGCATGCCATATATCCAAAGCAGCATTATTGGTAGATCGAATTTATCATGTAGCTGATAAATTAAGTCAACCAATTAATGATAGAGCATAGGTGAGGGTCATGGGATAAGTTGACATGTCTGTCGAATAATGGCTCTTTATATATATATATATATATATATATGGTGCCTAACGGATGAGAAAAAGTTGCATTCTTGCTGCTTAAACGGACACCGAACAGGTTGTCATTCCCTTTATGGGAGGATGATGGTGATGCGATGATCAGGCTACATCACCAACCGTTGCTACTAATTAACTGCCAAGAAGCATACCATGACCGATAACGGAGCGGCATACATCAAGGTGCCAAAGAAGACGCATAGAATTCCAACGATCAAAGAGCGACGCTCATGGTCATGGCTGGTCTCGAGGACGAAGACGGCCACGGCGCCCACGAAGGCAATCTCGGCGACGAGGATCAGGAGCACGCGAAGCCTCTGAGGCCCTTCGGAATAGAGGATGAAGAGGAACACATAGAAGAGCTCAATGAGGGTTCCTGAGCCGTTGATGGTCAAGACCAGAATGCTGCCCGGGTGCACCAGTGGCAGGCCGTAGAGCACCCAAACAAGCAGTTGAGGAGGGTGAAAACGTATGGGGCCGGTGAGAACTGCTCCACTGAACCCTTCTTCCATATCCTATAAAAGGTTGGCCTGAGAAAGAGAGAGGCTAACTTGATTAATAATTCTCTTGTAGAGAGAGCTGGAAAACTTTATCAACATATTGGTCTCTAAAGTTTTGAGTAATATTCTAATTCGTGCGCTTACACTGGAGACAAGAACAAGCCTAGCGCTATAGCGTTTCCTGCAACCGAAAAAATAATAATAAAAAAAAAAACTGGTTAGTAGAGCATTAGAGAAAACCTTTTATGTTCTAAAAATCTCCCAGACAAAACAACAAGCTATAATCTGAGATTTATTTCTTTTGCATGCAGAGATGAGTTGCTCTAACGCTTGGATTATCATCATATGCAATTTAAGTCACTTTCACCAATAGCTACTATAAGAATTTCATTTTGCTTTATGGTTCCGATCGAGCTGTAACTCAATATAATTCAAATTTGTAAAAAAAAAAAAAAAAAAAACTAAACAAGTCCAAAGAAAGCAGCGCGAATGTTCAGATTTTAGAAAATAAATTAAGAAATCTAGCTACTATATATCCCAACAAAAACATAATCAGAGCAGCTAAAAAGAGGACAGCATTTCTTTTAATTTCCCAAGAGAAATGACCATTGTAATGCGGCCGGAGAGCCAGGAGTAGACTAACCTAAAATCCCAACCACAGTGCGGATGGCGTCTGCCGTGACCATGGCTGCCAGAGAAGCCTACACCAGTTGTGAGCAGGTTTCGTATGTACGTCGATGGCTTTAGGAGTGAGGGGTGGGGGTGTTTATATAGAGAAGATTCATTTGGCTTTGGCTTCTTCCTCCCGCTTTTTAATTACTCACATTAACTTTATCCCAGAAGCTTAAAATTCGTTGGTTAAAAGTGTGACATCTTATGGACATTGTAGGTAGATAAAATCAAACACATGGGGAGGAAGAAGCCAAAGCCAAATTCGTTGGTTAAAAGTGTGACATCTTATGGACATTGTAGGTAGATAAAATCAAACACATGGGGAGGAACAGTAAGAGAGAGAGAGGGTGAAAACCGTAAATAGCTTTAAGATCCTAAAAGACTCTATACCATGCCGACCACTTTCTAACGTTAACATCAGCTTATGGACCCGCTCTTAATTTTCTCTGTCCCAAAAATCCAACTGGTACGCAGGAGAGAATTTTGTAGGGAAGTAGCCCTCTGCTCACGGTGCTAAATGTTACAGGACCTGTCAGCCAATTTAAGCAGTGGTATATATATAATAAGGATAAAGGTGTTCTTCTTATCAATTTTACCATGCTAGTTTCACCACAATTATAAATAGCAGTATTGTGCTTCTACCTTTTAATCACTGTCGTCTGCCTTGTGTTTGGCGTGTCTAGATACAATGCAGGACTTGGAAGTTCTGATGCAAGATTCGCTTAGTAAATAGTCAACAAAGTATAATTATGAATCTGAATTAAATGAGTTAAAAATTAATTGATCGTGAGATTTTATCATCAAACGAGCCCTCGTTTATCATTTCTACTGGAGCAACATGGAATAAATAGGAGTTACAACATAGAGCCATGAAACTAATGGAGATTGAAACGCCAAACAGGCATTGTAGGGTAATTCATCCGCTTTTTGTGCGAGCTTCCCTTCTTTGCGGTTTATGCAGGTTTCGTACCCGTAATTTTGGCTCAGCTCTCTTGGCCATTGTAAGCGTTCAAGTCATGAACTCACTTCTGGAACACGGAAACAGCTTGAAATATTTAATGATCCAATTCCCAATCGGAGATCGTAGTTGGTAAAAAATTAAAGCTACAGTTCTCTTTTCCCTCTCTCTCTCTCTCTCTTTTATTGGTGTGTACCTTTATATTCACATAGGTTGAGAAGGACTGGGCTAGATGTTAGACTTAATAAATGGAGTAACTAATATAAGAGAACTACCTTTAATTAAATCCTCTCCTAATCAAAGCTTAAAATATACCACAGGCCTATAATTATATTAGCCAGAGTATTTATTGTCACACTAGACCATGGACTTCACCGAACCGGAACATCAGTCAAATAGTTGGTAGGTAGCTAATTAATTATGTCAATCATGCCTTATGTCATGACATTCTTGTTGGGGAGCGCGGAATACCCTCAAGATCACGGCTGTAGCGTATATGAGTAATACAAAATCTTTTACCGTTCTAATCTATGAGTATAAGATTATACCTTCAGACTTGAACGTTGGAACACTTCGATTTGATTGCTCGACCTCAACCTTTCAGCCTTCCGCCGTATTCCCGAAATACCTTCCTTCTCTCACAAGATGGTGGGATCTCTCGGCCGACCTAGGGTTTCTTATTTTTCTTTTTTCTCAAAAACGTTAACCCTAGCAACCAATTGAGAGGGTATTTATAGGGCTACAACAGGGACCAAATAGGCAAATATGAAAAGGACTTCCCACGTAATTAAATCTCCTAATCCTATCCCGGTTAGGATTCAATTACGTAAATTATAATTCATTCCACTAAAGAATTATAATTGTACTCCTAATCACATTCGAATTTATATTTTCGAGCCTTAATATTAAATACTTATTATCTCCCCACGTTAAGATTACAGATATCCACCAATTAAATTTAAATACTGACAATATAATTTAATTGGCTGTTATTATCCTTGAGACTTATCCACTTAACTTATTTGATGTATCGGATTCAAAATCCACTTGCAAGATTTGATACAATCAAAACTTATAAGCTTCTCAAGGGGACATCATCAATCCAATTAACAGGACGTGGATTCCTTCAACTATTAATATTCACCATATATATATGTTATTGCCCAACCCATTGAGTTTATTGACTCATATAGAATCTCACTCTATGTGTAATCAAAGCAATAATCACTACATACACGTGTCTAGAAATATAATTCAGATTAAGAGCATAAGTAATCATAATATTCATGAGTTTTAAATTATTTTATAAGTCAGTATAAAATAATCAACTCAACTGGGTCCTGTTCAATACACACAAAGTGTACTAGCACAAATAGTTAGAATAAACCATTCCCCGTAGTCAGACAGACCTACTAAAATTTGTGCTACAGTTCTACTGATGGTGTGTCCAATTCCATCTAAAACTGTGAACAATAAACTTGTATTCCAAAAGAACCGATGATCTAGTCTTCTGTGTGTAAGCCGTACTCTACACACTAGATCAAATACTCTTTGTAAATACTAGACACATGCACATATACATAGTAAATGACACACATTGCTCAAAATGAATTCTCATTAAAATTTGTAAAGACATAACATAAAGCATATCTTTTAGTCTATATCTCTATCAATTCTAAGTTCGGACATTCATTTTGCTGATTTATTTTAGGATTGTCGCTTCATTTTTTTTTTCTTTTTAAGGCAAAGGTGGGAGGAAGATATCTTACAAATATTAATATTATTATCTAAAACGTAAAGAAAGGGGATATAATAAGTTACATACCTTCAAATGGCAAAGGTCGCCCTACAAGATAAAAGGAGTAATAATCTTCTGAAAAATAAAATATAACAAGACCTTTTTGCTTCAAAAAAATTTAAAGCTCTATCTATCCAAACATGCCACAAGTATGCCACAACGGTCCACTTATCCCAACATTTTTTCTTCTTGGCCACCATCTGTTTTCTCCTTCGTTTAGACCATAGCTTGGTGAGATTGATAGATAATCTAGGCATCCTTAGACATCTAACTAACTTCTACATAATTGGTCTTAAGAATGGGTAACTAACAAACATGTGGTCCACTAACTCATGATTGGCGCTATACATAGCATGCATCGATCCCATATATACTAACCAACAACTCTTTTTTAACTAAAACTTTCAATTTTGAAGCTTGTTGCAAAGGATCAATTAGAAAAAAATCTTAAACCTTTTCTGGAGCACAAGCTTTTCAAATAAAATTAAAGACGGGTTACCTTACCCGGTCCTCATTGATTAATAAATCTACCGAAAGAGACTATAGTAAATTTGCCATCTTTGTAAAATTTTCATATTGAAATATTTATTGTTGAAGATGGTTGGACGGTTGATAGGAGGCTTTGAAGTTGTTGAAATTATAAGAAGTCATCGTATATAAATGAAACGAAGAAACAAACTCTCCATTGATGCTCCCTGTTGCTTCATGCTCATGAAGTTAGGTATATCTTCTTCATAACTCTACCATAAAAATCCTTGAAAAAGAGAGTCAAAAGGAATAGAAACAATCTAGTTGTTCTGTACAAGGTCTGATCGATACTCTTTTATTTCCTAGCCTGAAGGTGAAGCAGCTTTATAAAGTATCTAGGTCACAGTATATATATTTTCAGATCAAAAAAGCTTTTTAGGTTTTAACTTTTTGATACATAGAAAATTGATATCATGAGTAGTAGGCTTTATGAATTAGTCTGGCCACAAGGGTTCTTTCCTTTATCATGTCTTTTAAAAACTTTCATATCCACTTGGCTAATCAGATAGAATTCATACCTTTAGATTTTTTATTCCAAATACTTCCTCTCTTCTATTCCATTACTTTCATTTAGAAGCTTACAGGTAAGTATAGGAAAGATATTATATATAATCGTTTTGCTTTATGATAGCCATATCTTTTTTTTTTTTAAAATCTCTGAAAAAGGTAATTGCTAGGAGCCACGTTATATCCTCGCTGGTTTGCTAAGGTGAGGGGCATCGTTTGGTGGACCCAAGTGTTGCTGGATACCATCAAACCCCCTTTAAATCCTGTTAAGACCCAAAAAAACCCAGAGAGACGCCACTACATCTCTGCAGCCTTCGTGGCCTTCTACAAAATGCGGGGACTGAAACTTTAAGGTGTGAGTAGCTCTTGAGAAAAATTTTTAAATGATTCATCTCCTAACAAAGCATTACGAGATTTGATTTATGGTTAATGAATTAATTAGGACCTCAACTTCATAAGAGGTAATTTTTTCTAAAATATATTCATGGGCAACAGGGATGCTGATGCTGATACTTGTATCATATGGTCAGCAACAGGTTGAAATAGCCAATGGGATACGGAAATAATTGAGAAGCCTTTCCATGTTCATGATATGTCTCACATCTAAGCCGACCATGCCAATGGTGATGGAGTGCAGATTCGTGACAATGAGATATGTTATGATGATGTTAAAGATGTAACGTTTCACAAGAGTATTATTTGCCAAGCAATATTTTTCTTCCACGAATATGTTGTTCTTCTTGTCTCCACGTAATTCTAGTGGGACGACACAAGAAACAATTCCTTCGGGGAAAGGAAATATGCCGTCATGAGGCATCTTGCTCTATTCTCCGCCCATGGCACCACGTCAACCGGAGGTGGCCCCCTCCGTTGGTTCCCTGACCAAAGATATATGACGAGGTCTTCGGTGGAAGGGGATCGAGGGCTCCCCTTGTCATGCTTTTATTTGTCCCCTTATCGTATTGGGGCATCCATCTTTTTTGTTGCTATCTCTTTCATAATTGTCTTAATTAAGAACACACTGAGAAAGAAAGTGGAACAAGCATAAATAAGTTCCAATCTCATGTTATAATGCCTATTAATTATATATAATTCCTAGCTTCCAGAATTTTCACTCTAAAAGAGAATTCAGCAATCACGAGGAGGTATAAATGCCATGAGAGTGGAGCTACTGTGGTAGCTTTGGTTTAGATAAATTAATGAGCATGCTATTCGTAAGCAAGCTCATTATCAAATCAAGCAAAATTAGACTTGCTAAATTAGTCATATATTTCACATCTTTTTACGATTCGCATGGCATTATCAAATGATGCAAGTGTTGGATAACCACTTACAATGCATTAGAACGCTCTTATTAGCAATCCCTAGCATCTAAAGTTGCCCAAACAATGTGATTTTCTTAAAATATTAACATATAAATAATTTAGATATAATATATATTATTTTAATTATCACAATGTAATGTATATAATAGTAATGAAATTACTGCACGGTAATATGAATTAAAAACAAAATATATTATAATTGAAATACTAAATTTAGTCAACATTATACTTCAAATTATATATTCGAAAGTATTGAATAATTTTATTTTTTTACTATATCTCTTAAATAGCATGTTCTTAAACAATACGAGCAGACCTCAAAATTAAATAAACTAATTAACACAAACTTTGGCTTGAATAAAAAATCAATAATGCTAGAGTTAGACCTGGTTGTACTGTGTTCTACATGTCTATACCTCTATTCTATACATAGATCATGCTCATTTAAGGGTCAAAAGTTCTTGATGGCTGGCACGTACTTAAATTTCAGACTGCCTACACTAATCTCTCATTAATTTCAGTAACATGTGCGAATATGTAGTACCAACAATGTCCAATTGGCGGCCATTGTAGAAGTACAGTGCATGATATTATGTTGCGTGTAGTTCTCTATCCAAGTACAAGTTCAACTATTCTACCTTTATAATTTTTTTTTTTTATAGAAAATGATCTCCAATTTCACCATTCAAATTAAAGCTTCATTGAGAAACTTTAGCCTTTTATACAACTCCTTTTATATCTTTAGATTTTTTTTAATAAATTATGCATGGCATCGCCCATATATTTACAGTCAGAACCATAATAGCAAAAGCCATTCAATCAATCTTAAATGTTGCTTATTTAGGATGTTAAATGTATAGTATGTGGCACCTTGATCCAAACAAATAATAAAGTGCTCATTGATAACTATCTTTCAGTAGTTGAGACTATATATAGGTATATATAGTCCAGGTCGATAAACTATATATATATATAATATATACATCTGATTTATGATACTAATTGCATATAGTGAAAAAATAATTATATGCATATTAGTTTTTAATATATGTAATAAAAAAGATAATTATATATAAAGAAATGGTGCTGAAAGAGAGACTGTAAGAAGCCTTAAAGAATGGAACAAATCATGTCGGCTTAGTTAACAATGTTCTCGGACGGTGGAAGAACCTGTCGATCGATAACTTCTGCTGTGACAAATCTTATTACGCGTGCTGGCTTCGGGTGGGAATGAGTGAAATAAGAAGGAGGCGTGGGCCGGGTTGAATTAATAAAAGAATGGTAAGCGTCCGTGTGGTTCCATCTTGTGACAGAAGGGATGACATGGATAGGTCATAGAGGTGGGTGAGTATGCCATGTTTCTATCTGCCCATATGCATCGTCTTTTATCAGTTTGTGATGGCCAACGTGACGATGGATATAGCCAAAAATAATTGCTGTTTCGCAGCAGACAAAAACCTGTGAGTAAGGATTGGAAGTATATGATACTTTTTCTCTGTCATGTGCTTGAAAGTTCATGATCTTAATTAAATCTTCTTCTTTCTTTTTTTTTTTTTTTTTTCTAAATTTTGTTCTTCCTCTTTCCTTCAGATGGACACCCTCTTCAAACCTTTTCTCTGTCATGTATGCGCTTGTAAGTTCATCGTAAATTCCTTTCTTTTTCTTTTTTTGGTTGTTCCTCTTGCCTTCAGATGGACTCCCCGGCCGGCTTTCTTGCAACGACCGTGGGTGGTAACGTCTACATCTACGTGGATGTTTATCCGAACAGCCATTGGTAACATGAGACCGATGTAGGTCGCCGAGGGCCGCAGTCTCTACGCGTCGGGAATGCCCCACGTGGTGTCCGCCAGCCCGTGAAGACTTGGAGGGCGGGGCCCTCCCCACTCGCATTTGTCGGAGTGGCAGTGGGAAAACCCCCCTCCGACCCGTGATAAAATGTAAGAGGGAGCAGATCGAAGAACTCGCCCCCGCCCGACCCGTGATAAAATATGTAAGAGAGAGAGAGAGCAGAAGTTCTATGGAGAGAAAAAGAGCAGAAGAACTACATATATGAGAGGGAGCAGAAGAACTCACCCCCGTCCGTCCCGTGATAAAATGTAACAGAGAGAGAGAGAGAGCAGAAGTCTCTCTCTCTCTATCTATATATATATATATATGAGAGAGAGAGAGAGAGAGAGAGAGAGAGAGAGCTGAAGTTCTATAGAGAGAGAAAGAGCAGAAGAACTATTAATTAGAAATTTAGAAGACACCGTCGGTGGTGCCATGGTGTGATTTTATGGGATGGTTGAAGGCGAGCATTCGAAAATCGATTGGACTACCCAAAAAAAAGAAGAAAAAAAAAGGCTTATTCATTGGCTTATGTTTGTTGTCCCATTTATTTTAAAGGAAAAAAAAGGACTCAAAATGTATTTTAATTAGTTTTTAATTTAAAAAATTTAATATTTAATATTATGTTAAATTTAAGAAAATAGTCAGTATGTCATTTTATCAATCATACCATATATTTAATATTTAATCAAAAATATAATATTAAAAAAATATAAGAAATTAAATTGTAACAAATAAAAATATGTGAATCAAAAAAAATTATGCAAAGATTTGAGAGTTAAAAGTATATATATATATATTATATATATATATATAGAATAATAGAAAAGCGTAGACGCATTGTCCTGGGAGTGCACAGGTGATTTTATGGAGCGATATAAAAACTGGCGTTTTGTACTATTTTTTTATTACTTTTTCCATAACATTTTGAGACATAAAAAGTACATGGGCCTGGTGCGATGATGGCAAGACCAGGAAAACCTGTCATCCTTTATCAAGGCTCTTCTGCACACAGGCATAGAAAATTTTGGCAGGGCAGCTAAATCAAATGAATTATAAGTTCCCTCCTTTACGATTGAAAGAAAGAAAGGAAATTAATGGTTGTCCCGTGATTCTGGTATCATCTTTTTCTCTGTTGAACTTAGATATTTTATTCATCCTTTTTAATTTTGCATCACCTCGTGTTTACATCTAATAGAGGTATGAGTTCATGATTAACGAACTCACAAAGCTGATGGCAATCTCTGCAAAGTTATGAACTAACCGTTAAAAGAGTGGACGCGTAGAAACAAAATGTAGTAGGAAAAATTAGAAGAAGAAAAAAATGATGTGAAATTTAGGTCCGTACCATGAAAGTTAGAGTTCAGTTACTGTTTTTTAATATATTTTTTTTTGAAGCATGCCGGTTCGTGGTCTTAGAGATTAGGTGACCCATGCTCTTATCCTTTACAGCAAATTTTATATTCAGATCTATCTGGACGACTAGCACTAGACTAGTTAAAGAGTGGATCGTTCTCTTTTTACCCTTGGAGCATAGCACGCATTCGACTAGCCCAAGTCGTGTGGAGATGCGGAAGCGAGATGATATCCCTTGCTGAAATTCTGCAGCAGAATTTTGGATCTTGATCTTGGTAATCTTTCCAGATTGATTAGCAACTAGGATTTCTTTGGTTTCTTGTGTTGGTTAATTTAGATTCCTACTGGCCAGGGGAATAACCAACTCCTGATTTTGTGGTTTATGTATTTTAAAATTTGAACGTGCAAAGGAGCTCCGTAACCAGCGTGCAAAAGGAGTTCCGTAACAAGAGCTCCGTAACCATCGCCCGATAGTGCTCCATCAATCTCTATGATGGCAGAGATTGTTGGAGAATTTTGTGTATATAATATTGGTCCCTGGTGCCTGCTCTACATGAAGTGAAAACCACACACCATCGATCTGGGTAGAGAAAGGACCAGAAGAACCAGTATTAGAAGCTTCTTCCTTTTTTTATCCCGAGGCCGAAACGATGGCGGGAGGTAATTCTCAATGCTATTTCCGCTGCTTTACTCTATTTTGAAGTGCCATGTTGATCTAAATCACATTAGGCACATTACTGTTATCGGATATTTAATCTACATTTGGTATCAGAGCAAATTATGCCTCTGTCTCGTTTTGGCCGAATGCTTTCTGTTTTTGTGGGCTCTTCTTTATGTTGGACTTGTTTTAAATCTTGGAAAAGATATATTTAAAATTTTATCCTGATCAAAAATAAAGAGGGGGCAAGATATTCTTGATTTCTATTTCTCTCATTTAGGGATAGTCCAAAGGGGAGGCTACTGGTAGTACCCTGGATTATTTCACCCAACGGGCGTACGGTAGGGATATTAGGGACGCACCAATAAGGGAGGCAGATGTAGTACCTTGGTGCCTTTGACCCAACTACCTGCGTACCGGGAGAGTTAATAGGCCATCAAGAATCATCTGGGAGGGCATTTGATCTGATAAACTCTTAAATATTTAGTTTATATAATTCAGTTTTATTTAAGAGATTGATAGATAAGATTTATGCCATGATGTTTGCACTTATCTGTTTGCACTTATCTGTTCACTCACATTTTGGATATAGTTTAAATAAAAGATGAATCCAAATATCTCATGATTAAATCACCATAAGAGGAGGAAGCGTGGGTTCCTTGTTTCGGATATGTACACAGGTTGAGAACGTCTGAAAGACGTCTCTTACGGAAAACCTGCTGGCAATTAAAAAAAAAAAAAAGGCCCGTAAAGAAAGTTATCTGTTTATTTAAGAGATAGTAATATCTCTTTAAATTAAAAAAAAAAAAAAAAAAAAAAAAAAAACAGCGCCCAGGCGCTGGCTGGTTGCCAGCGCCCAGGCGCTGGCTTGCTGGGCGCTGGCTGGCAGCCAGTGCCCAGACGATGGCTTGCTGGGCGCTGGCTGGCAGCCAGCGCCCAAGCGCCAGCGCTGGCTGGCAGCCAGCGCTGGGCAACACCCAGGCGTAGCGCCTGGGTGGATGGGTGGACCAGGCACTGGCCAGTGGCCTGGGCCAAGTGCCAGCGCCTGGGCCAGACTTCTGGGCCCAATTATAATTGGTTCAGCATTTTAATTAACTCTGTTGTCTGAATCAATAGTGAGACTGGGCCGTGCATCTAATCTAAACTGCAACAGATTGGATTGCAGCAGTCTGAATATATCTGATCCGAAAATTTTGAGGTGATTAAGAGATTTTGATTAAATTAAACTATTAAAATTTGATGAGGATGACGGGCTGCTAGCTCGTTCATTAAATGGTTAGGCCATTGGTCTGGCCTATTTATGTTCAATTATATTTAGAATTTGTATGTATAAATTTTGTGAATTATGCATGCATCTTAAGTGACATAATTGATCATAAAATTTGGATAATGTCTAAGTGATAAATACAATTGAATAATTGAGGAGTAGCCACAGCATCCTTAATTATAAAATTGTATAATAGACATTAATTATAATTAATTATATGGATATAATAAAATTTATTCCACAGAAAAATTTTGTTATATTATATAATTAATTAGGATAAAATGTCAAATTATGTTTTCTAATTTACCCACAGGGATTAGAAATTAAGGGTATAATTTGATAATTTTATCATATAGTTTAAATATGAATCTAATTGAATTAATACTTCAGCCCACAGGCAAGTTTTATGTCAGTAGATTCATATTTTGACGTATTTTACATTGGTAGATATGTCATATTGTTTAAAGAGCTTCAAAGTTTTGTAACATGAGTATGGTTATTTAATTTTTGCAGTTTGTCAGCCTGTTAATTTCTCTGATATGATTTGTGATGTTCCTGAGCTCAAAGGGGACAATTATAAAATTTGGAAGGAGAGAACTCTCCTTCATCTAGGGTGCAAGGACATTGATTACGCCATAAGGAAGGATGAACCGCCCCCTGAAGATTCTGTTCTTTATGAAAAATGGGAGCGATCTAATCGTCTCTCGATAATGTTCATAAAGACCAAGATCTCAGATGGCATAAGGGGTTCCCTTGAGCATTATGACAATGTCCGTGACTTGCTGAAGGCGATCGATGATCAATTTGTGTCTTCAGACAAGGCTTTAGCTAGCACCCTAATTCACCAGTTCTCATCCATAAAACTGAGTGGTATACGCGGTGTACGTGACCACATTATGAGGATGAGGGACATTGCGGCTCAATTGAAGAGACTTGAAGTTGAGATGTCTGACTCTTTTCTAGTGCATTACATTCTCAACACTCTACCACCACAATATGCCCCATTTAAGATCTCTTATAACACACATAAGGATAAATGGTCAATTAATGAACTTATGACCATGTGTGTTCAAGAGGAGGGTAGACTTGCTGTGGAAGAGGGTGAGAAGGTAAATTTGACAACACCAGGAAAGAAAAAGAAATTTCAAGCAAAGAACAAGGGCAAGATTCCTGCCAAAGGGGACATTCAGAAAAGTTCCAAATGTTTCTTCTGCAAGAAGAAAGGGCATTTGAGGAAGGATTGTGCCAAGTTCAAACAGTGGCTTGACAAGAAAGGTACTCAACTCTCTTTTGTCTGTTATGAATCTAACATGATTAATGTTACTCAAGACACATGGTGGATTGACTCTGGTTCTTCAATCCATGTTACCAACTCCTTGCAGGGATTGCAAGACCTGCGGAAACCAGTGGGAAGTGAATGCTGCATCTATTCTGGAAATAAGATGTCATCACATGTGGAAGCCATTGGAATTTGCAAACTTGTTTTAGATAGTGGTTTTATTTTAAGTTTGGAAAAGACATTTTATATTCCTGGTTTTGCTAGGAATTTAGTTTCTGTTTCAAGACTTGTATCTTGTGGATATTCCTTTAAATTTTCGGATTCATCTTTCAGTATTTCTTATGGATCTGAGATTATTGGATGTGGTACATTGTCTGATGGTCTTTTTCGTCTTAATTTAGAAAATGATAATCACTATTCTTCTATGCATGTTGGTGTTAAAAGATGTGTCGTTGATGAGAATTCCTCTAATTTGTGGCATAGGAGATTAGGTCATATCTCCATTGATAGAATCAAGAGGTTGGTACATGATGGAGTACTTAGTACTCTTGATTGGACTGACTTTAGTACTTGTATAGACTGCATTAAAGGTAAGCAGACTAACAAGTCAAAGAAAGGTGCAAAGAGGAGTTCTCAATTGTTAGAAATAATTCATACAGACATTTGTAGTCCTGATATAGATGCATACCGTGATAAGTATTTCATCTCCTTTATTGATGATTATTCACGTTACATGTATCTCTACTTATTGAACAGCAAAAGTGAGGCACTTGATGCTTTCAAAATTTTTAAGGCTGAAGTAGAGATACAATGTGACAAACGAATCAAGATCGTAAGATCTGATAGGGGAGGAGAATACTACGGTAGATACACTGAGAGTGGACAAGCTACCGGTCCATTTGCAAAGTTTCTTCAAGATTGTGGGATTGTTGCCCAATACACCTTACCTGGTTCTCCGGATCAGAATGGTGTAGCTGAAAGAAGAAACCGAACATTAATGGACATGGTAAGGAGCATGCTTGCCAGCTCCAAACTTCCTCGGTCCTTATGGACTGAAGCCCTTAAGACAGCAGTGTACATATTAAATCGGGTTCCAACCAAGGCTGTCCAAAGACACCTTTTGAGTTGTTTAAAGGTTGGAAACCGAGTTTGCGACATGTACGCGTTTGGGGTTGCCCAGCTGAGGTGAGGATTTATAATCCACATGAGAGGAAGTTGGACCCAAGGACCTTAAGTGCATATTTTGTTGGTTATGCCGAAAGATCCAAGGGATATAGATTTTATTGTCCTTCTCATAGCACTAGATTTGTGGAATCAAGAAATGCTAAATTTCTTGAAAACGACTTAATTAGTGGGAGCGATCATTTTCAAGACCTTGGTCTTGGGAAAGGTCATCAAGATGCTCAATGCTCCACTTCAAGTAGTAGACCGATTGTTGTAGTTCACAGTGCGCCTTGTGTTCATGCACATGTTGAGCAACAGGTCCAAGAGATTCCACAAACTGCTGATCCAAATCCAGTAGACCTTGAAGTTCAGCAAATACCCGAAATTGTTGAACAACCTGTTGAGCAACATGATCCTGTTTCACAGGAGAATGTTGAGGCAACATTGAGGAGGTCTACTAGGACTAGGAGACCAGCAATTCCTAGTGATTATGTTGTGTATCTGCAAGAATGTGACTACAATATTGGAGCCGAAAATGATCCCGAAACGTTTTCACTAGCCATGAGTTCTAATGTATCTGACTTGTGGTACAAAGCCATGAAAGAAGAGATGGATTCTATGGCATCTAACAAAGTCTGGGATCTTGTCAAGTTGCCTGATGGTGTAAAAGCCATTGGTTGTAAGTGGGTCTTTAAAACTAAGAAAGACTCAGAAGGCAACATTGAGAGACATAAGGCTAGACTTGTTGCCAAAGGATTTACTCAGAGGGAAGGAATAGATTACACGGAGACTTTTTCTCCTGTATCTAAAAAGGACTCCTTTCGTGTAATCATGGCATTGGTGGCTCATTTTGATTTAGAGTTACACCAGATGGATGTGAAAACGGCGTTCCTCAATGGTGATCTAGAGGAAGAGGTTTATATGAAACAACCAGAAGGATTTTCCTCTAGCAGTGGTGAGAATTTAGTCTGTAAGCTGAATAAGTCCATATATGGATTAAAGCAAGCCTCCCGTCAATGGTATTTGAAATTTCATGATGTTATTACTTCATTTGGCTTTGAAGAAAACATCATGGATGTTTGTATATACCAAAAGGTCAGTGGGAGCAGGATTTGCTTTCTTGTGTTATATGTGGATGACATTTTGCTTGCGACTAATGACAAGGGTTTGCTATATGAGGTGAAACAATTTCTCTCAAAGAACTTTGATATGAAGGATATGGGTGAGGCATCTTATGTCATTGGCATAAAGATCCATAGAGATAGATCTAGAGGCATTTTGGGCTTGTCTCAAGAGACCTATATCAACAAGGTTCTAGAAAGGTTTCGCATGAAAGATTGTTCACCGAGTGTAGCACCCATTGTGAAAGGTGATAGATTCAGCTTGAATCAGTGTCCCAAAAATGAGCTCGAACGCGAACAGATGAAACCCATTCCATATGCTTCAGCTGTTGGAAGCCTTATGTATGCTCAGGTTTGTACCAGGCCTGACATTGCATTTGCTGTTGGAATGCTTGGGAGATATCAGAGTAATCCAGGTGTTGACCACTGGCGGGCTGCAAAGAAGGTTATGAGATACCTTCAAGGAACCAAGGATTACATGCTCATGTATAGACGGACTGAGAAGTTGGAAGTCATTGGGTATAGCGATGCAGACTTTGCTGGCTGTATTGATTCACGTAAATCAACGTCAGGTTACGTGTTTATGTTAGCTGATGGAGCTGTATCATGGAAGAGTGCCAAGCAGACCTTGACTGCTACTTCCACTATGGAGGCTGAGTTCGTCTCTTGTTTTGAAGCTACCTCACACGGTGTATGGTTGAAGAGTTTCGTATCTGGGCTTAAAGTTGTTGACTCTATTTCGAGGCCCTTGACATTGTACTGTGATAATTCAGCTGCTGTTTTTATGGCTAAGAACAATAGGAGTGGTAGTCGTAGTAAACATATCGACATTAAGTACTTAGCCATAAGAGAGCGTGTTAAAGAAAAGAAAGTGGTTATTGAACACATCAGCACTGAATTGATGATCGCGGATCCTCTGACTAAAGGCATGCCACCCAAAGGTTTCAAGGATCATGTAGCGCGAATGGGACTTAGTTCCGTGATGTAATGTCATTGTATATACTTGTTTTTCAATGAAACTCTTATTCAGTTTGGATATTTCTCGTTTAAGTTGTATACATATTTGTTTATTTTGAGGAATATCATTATGTTTGGACCACGAATAAACATAGGGTTTATTCATTAAGTTATTTGGGCTATGTTGGGAGGTGTAACATATTGTGATACATGGAAGACAATACTCACATTTAGAGGAACTGTCGCCATGATCCGTATGTTAATATCGTGCATGGTGAAAATACATAGACCAAGTGGGAGAATGTTGGTTAATTTAGATTCCTACTGGCCAGGGGAATAACCAACTCCTGATTTTGTGGTTTATGTATTTTAAAATTTGAACGTGCAAAGGAGCTCCGTAACCAGCGTGCAAAAGGAGTTCCGTAACAAGAGCTCCGTAACCATCGCCCGATAGTGCTCCATCAATCTCTATGATGGCAGAGATTGTTGGAGAATTTTGTGTATATAATATTGGTCCCTGGTGCCTGCTCTACATGAAGTGAAAACCACACACCATCGATCTGGGTAGAGAAAGGACCAGAAGAACCAGTATTAGAAGCTTCTTCCTTTTTTATCCCGAGGCCGAAACGATGGCGGGAGGTAATTCTCAATGCTATTTCCGCTGCTTTACTCTATTTGAAGTGCCATGTTGATCTAAATCACATTAGGCACATTACTGTATCGGATATTTAATCTACATCTTGCGCCCCAAGATTGTAAGAGAGGGTCGTGGCCTCTCTTCTTCCTCACGTGAACCTTCAGATCTGATCCAGAAAATCAAGAGACGCTGCCCAAGGAGAAGGTACTACTAGGGTTTCTTCCTTCTTCTTCCTTGAGATGGCTAGGGCAGAGATGGCAGCAATAAACCCTATAAACCTAAGGCATCTATATGTGAGAAAGAAAGAAGGAGGAAGAGAAGGGATAGCTTATTTTAGGAAGAAAAGGGTTTCTTTCATTCATCTCTCATCATCATCGTTACATGACTATATATAACCCGTCCCTATGACGGCCACCAAAATAAAACCAGCACCATACATGAACCGGTGCCTTATTATATGGATAATAAACCCTAAAAAACTTCCTTGGACTAACCCATGCCTTGGGCCCAAACCCAGCCCAATGATAGACTAGCCCCCTCAAGACCCAACAACCTTGGCCTTAACTCTGTGGAGCCTACAAATCTCTACCCTAAGATTTAAGCTTTGGAGTACCACACCAGGCTCTACACTAGTGTGATCGCCTGTCTGTACCAAAAAAAAATGCCTTGAACTTTTAACAAATATCTTATACTTTTTATCGTTAGTTAGCGTCCATATAGAGTCTTAGAAGATAAGACTCTTCGTAAGTTTGGGACTCTTAATATTTTTTGATATTATTTGCTATTAATTTTTATTATATATAAAAATCGATATGTCTTCTGAGAGGAACAGAACAAGGATACATAGCCTTCTTCCTCTTTCTCATCGGTAATGCGGCTTAGAAATGTAAATACACTGAAAACTCTGGTAATCCCCGATGACCAACAATCTGCTACTTCTACTGCAGCCAAAACAAGATATATTCTTTATCTATAGCTCCTACACTTTAAAATTTTTTATTATTTACAACATCACCTGCATACAAATTATCATTTGTTTTGGGAATAATGCCGCAGATGACGAACCAACTCATAGTATAGCGGATAAAAGGACAACATAAATTCGTCTAGTGACTATATTCAGAAATAACTTGAATTATACATTGATAAATATTATATATATTATATATATAATAACGAAGGGAGGCTTAGGACCATAACAATATAATTGTTTGGGCATCAGCTAAATGAGAAAGATAAGAATAAAAATTTGAGTTCCCAAAGCTCTTTTCCTTTCATAGGATGGCCAAAAATTTGCTAAAAAATTATTATCTAGTTGGCCTTTTAAAAAATATGAGCACACTCGAATTCTATAGTTAATGAAATGATCAAGAAGGTCATTTAAGAATGGATGTTGATAATATAATTGATCTTTTGACCATGCTGCAGCAACCATATTTGAATCCTTTTCAAGGAGAATCTTGAAATTGTGATACAAACGGCTTGCTGCTCTTAGTTCATGCTATGTTCCAACTAATTTTGCATATAAAATTGAAAAACGGATAGAGAAATGTTCAAAACTTGCAAAGTATAACTATAATGATCTTTAATAACTATACTGACACCAACAGCAATGAGATAAATTAATCTATCAAAATTAACCTGATATACTTTGATTGAAATGTGTTCAGGAAACGAATTAAAAAAAAAAAGTCTACATAAGTTTTTTAAAAAAATCAAAAAAGGCAAAAGCTTTAGATTGAGATCAAAGGGTTCACAGCATACAGATCAGCCATATCTTCAGGAAAGTCAACTCAGCGGCTGACTGATCGCCGCTATGGCTGATCATTCTGAATTCTGGTGCTGGAAGCAATGATGTCCTCCTGGTTTGAATTTAATTTTGCTTGTTTGAAATGATTCATTAAAATTAAATTTATTTTTTATTTTTTAAATTCATCAAACAAAAGATCTGACTCTTAACTACAGCCCTCCAAAGAAGATTTATCCCGTCTTGTCGAAGAGATTAGGCCACCTCCTCTCAGGCTACTGCCCTAGGTCCTAATTTCTCCTTCAAATCTAACGAGTACGATCCAGATTTCTTAGATTTAGGTTTCCACGAGCTCATAAACATATATGCTTCATGTTTAAACGAAAAGAAGAACATGCTCAGAGAATTTTGATAGAGGATGATTGCATGACGGTTATTTCTTGGCTGTAGAGGAAGGATTACTTTTTTGGTCTTGCTAATCCGATGCATCTAGATATTTGGTCTATCCTGTGTAAGGTTGACTGTGCCCAAATTCGTCATATTTATCGTGAAACCAATTCGGCAGCGGATTGGATGACTTCTTCTATGACTCAGTATGGCGACTCGTGGATCTGGAGGACGAGCGACTTCTGTCCTTCTCTGTTGAAGTAAATTTTATATTCGAATCTATCTGGGCTGATTCATACTAGGCTAATATGATTGTCCGCTTGTTAAAAAAAAAAAAAAATAATAATAATAATAATAAAAAGATGCAGTAATTACGGAAACATTGTTTGGCAAACGAATGCTTCAGCCACGTGTCCGTTGCTGTAGGATAAAGTTGGTGACGAAATAGATTTTCTCTTTCCCCTTTGGAATTTGGATAGCGAAAAAAGGAGGCCCCTTTTAGAGTCAACAAAAGTGCACCGCACTAAGCCGCAGTGCGGCCGGCCGGCCACGCGATGCACACCCGATCCAGCGTCGAAGCAACACGAAGAAACGTGGTTGATCGAGTCTTCTCGTTGTGAGCCAAACTTCAGTTAGCTCTTCATCTTTTAGGGAAACCGTTGTTTATATTTGGTGATTATGACCCCAACTGTTCGATTCGAGGTCCAAGATCACATGATTGGCTCTGAATAAGAAGTGCTGTGCGTTCTGGATACCGAGTGGTTAACCAGGAATCAGATGACGACACGCAGGTTATTTGACCGGCATTCTTAGAGTTAGTGAGATAAATTATATAGAAAAAAAAAGAAAAAGAAAAAAATTTAAAAAAAAAGAGAAAATTTTGATGGTCAATTTCATCCATGGGATGAAGTGGATGAAATTAACCGGTTAGATTTTTTTTTTTTCTTTTTTGGGGGTCATTGGCCGATTAAATTTAACGTGTGATTCTGGATTCTTGTTGGGCTGGTCAAAGTACTAACCGGCCTCCAATTATCATGCAATAGTCATGCGTACTATATCTAAACTAATTATATCGGCCTTGTTTGGATTTATGAAGGAGAAGAAAGGGAAGAGTACTTATAAAAAAAAAGAGTAAAAGTATGAAAGGGTAAAAAAGAGAAGGAAGGATTTTTTTTTAATATTTTATTTAGAAAGGATGAAAGGAAAAAAGAAAGGTAATATCAATTATCTTGTTTGAATAGAAGAAAAAAAAAGAAAAAAGAAAAAGAGTTACTTAACAATTATATTCCTTCAAAAATTAAATAAACTGTAAAAATGAAAGAACGAAAATAAGAAATGAAAGAATATTTTAGTTTTTTTTAAAAATAACTTAATCATTTTTTCTCCTTATGTTATCTCTGAATTTGGGAGTTAATAAATTTACCCTAGTTAAGAAAGAAATAAAGGAAATCAGTTACTCTCATTCTCTTCCCCTTTTTCTTTCACCTTTCTCCCAAACAAAATAATTTATGATCTTTTTTCTTCATTTGTTCCCCTTCACTCCATTCCCTCCAATTCAAACAGTCCCTAAAGATATTTTGGAGTGTAGTATATTTGAACAAAATTGTATGTTTATGATTATGATCATTGTCATTCTATGGTGTACGGATACAAAATCCAATCCTTTATGTATCCTTTAAAGCCATCTCTTTTAATTTCTTTCAAAGAATATTTAACTCAAAATTTCATCCAAAAAATAAGTTAAGATTATATTATTTGGGCTCTTTAATCTTAAATAAGTATTCATAAATTTTTTTTTTTTTTTTTGTATATAGGAGTAAACACTCATTAGCATGAACTCTCACATACTCCTTTCATTCAAGCCTTAACATCTTCACCAAGCTGAAGGTATATATTTAAATCTATATTCAAATTCAATTAACTTCAATCACAGATATATAGAGCATATATGCAATGTCTTTTAGTCCATATATTTATGGATAGTCAAAATATGCTGATAAAATAGTGAGTACAAGATCATGATGCATGCTAATAAACAGATGCAAGAAATCATTTATATCATATATGCATGCATGTATAAATAAGATTCCTACCCATACATAAAAGTATAAGCAAGGATTTGAAGGCTAGAGTAGTGCTAAGAACACTGTTTGCTGCCTGCCAACATTTTAGATATCCAATATTTCAAACTCAACCTAATTGCATCCCTCTTTCGTGCGAAGGAGAATTGGTTTTAAGCCTAGGATGGAGGTGTTTCTAATTAACTCAGGCTGACATGAACCACATTTAGCTTAATCCTATCATCAGTTACTCTCAGAAACAAAAAAGAAAAAAAGAAAAAGAAAAAAAAAATCTGATCCGGTGATGCAATTACATCTAATTGTTAATCATCGTGTTCAAACCAGCTGGAATCTATCTAGAACCTGTTTCCATCTTGTCAAAGAAAAGCGAGACATTGATGGTTGTTTTGAGCAAATGAATCTTGCCAACAATCATCACCTAATGCTTCTATTCCGTAGCACGCTTCTCATTTTCTCACCACAATCGAAAAGCTCTCCTCATCTTTCCCAAGCAACTTCACCGACTTTATGACCATTATTTGTTGGGTTCTCTGGATGAAGAAAGAGGACCACAAGGCGTCCTCCAATCGTGACCAAGGAAAAGCATTCAAAAACCGTCAATTGGTCTAATCTGTCGCCATAGAAAGAATGGAGATTCTTCTGCTGTCTTCATTGCTTCTCTTTGCTTTTCGATCGTCAAAAGAAGCTCAAAATCTTATAGCCACTTCGTCGCGCCCAACAAATGGGTGGCCGCGGCTGCTGGACTTTTATAGGCCACAAATTAAGCCGAAGCTCTTTATTCTTAATTTCTTGTGATGCGATTTCAATTCGCTTCCTCCTCAATTATTTCTCGTTAGGTAGGATGCGACCAAACGATACTACGTGTGCCACCACAGTGCATGTTTGTCTTGGTTTGGGATCACGACGTTTCGGCCAGATGGATGGAATTGGAAGGCACGTATTAGGTCCAATGCAGTCTCAATAGCAACTCGTGCTCAATCTAAAAACGTAAATATGTGACGTGTGTGAGCTTGTCAGGTCCGGTTCACATGCAAGAATTCCATGTAACTCTCATCTAATTATCAAAGAACTTTTGAATGGGCACATATATATGTGCCACTTAATTACGTGTACAATTTTGGATTGGCAGCGTAATTTCTACTCGTGTAGACATTAGATGCATTCATTTTAAGCAAATATTATGTAGCGTTAGACCGCGCAGTTTATTCCTCATGCATGAACGATGCTGCTGGCCAGCGAATAAAATGGCTTCATCTACCAAAAATAGCCAGACGTAAAGCCTAAGCACTTTTTTTGGCGTGCCACACCAATCGGATGCTTAATGTGTTTCACTGCACATGCCACCTCCGGACGAGAGGATGGAATGTCTTTTAATCAAGAATAATATAATGCATCGATAATTAACTAATAATTATATGCACAATACCTAATCATTACACATGAGTTAGTTATAGGTTGGTTCTATATTGGTACTATTTATATCATAACTCAGGAACTCAAAATCTCATTCAAAAAGATTAGTTCGAAGAACTAACTAGTTAGGCTTTTTGATTTTGCGTAAGTATTTTTTTTTTAGTACATAAAATTAAACACTTGTTGCATAGGTTTTCATGCAGGATATAATTCTTAAGCATACCCTCACCCACTATTCTATATCTATCTCATTCCACCTAGGCTAGGACTTGTGAAAACAGTACTCTATTGAATATTGACGTGATGATTAATGTCACTTGAGTTGAGCCCATACAATCTCGTGAGCTGCACAATGATCTTGCTCAAATGGTTGTGTTCATAAATTATTGTACGAACTTCACACTCTTCTTCTGTAATTTCCCTAATAATGTTGCTCATCACAACCTTCCTCAAATTAACTGCACTCAGCCTACCTACTAAACCCTGCCATTTTTGTCAATCTTTTAAAGCATGTTTCCTTCCATGGGCAACCCACCCCCACTTTTCTCTATAAATTTAATTATTTTATATAAGATTTTAAATTTCATATGATAAAATTATTTTAATTTGTTCATGAAGCAGAATGCATTGTTGTTTCGTTTTGTTCCAAACACTTGGGACAAAAAGTATGTACACTAATCTCGATGTCCGATGTTCCATTGCACCTAAAATCTTAATCAAATCAAATTTAGTTTAATGAATTGGTATTATCAAAATCAATTTGATAAATCTATTCATTTTAATTTTACTAGTGTAAACTTTATCATTAGAGATCATCATGGAAGATTCCTTACTATTCCTCTCCAACATGCATCTATTCTTGCTATTGAAATAATTACTACTTGGTATGGTTTGAAAGCTAGGTTACTTTATCAAGATGAAGTGCATAGTCAATCATTGGAAGGCATGTTTTCGGAAGTTCTTTCTTACTATGACAGCTTGAATCAATACCAATCCTAAGAACCTCCCTCCTTGGCTACATTGTATCCACTTCAAAATTGATACTTTCTCAAATTTTTCTTATAAACGTGTCTTTCGGGAGATTAAACAAGCAGTTAATTATCTTGCAAATTTTACGGGAACTAAACAATGGAAATCATACATTAGCGCAGTTCATTCTATGCTGCCTTATACTTCTTTCTAGATGCTGATATGAGAGGAGCTTAATTATTTTGTAAGGCCATAATAGTTATTAAAAAAAAAAATAGATTTGATTTCAAGTGGAAGCAATCCAGGAAGGCAGATTAGCCTTGGGCAAGCTAGGTTAGCTTGCGATAGGTTGTGTGCTGGTGAGCATGTGAAAACCGACTGGGTTCATTGTAATCCTATTGTAAAATAATAAGTTTAGGTTGTGAGCTTATAAAATAACTCGGCTATAATTAAGAAGATTATAGTATGAACCCAAAAGGGTTTGGGAGTGGATGTAGGTGTAGCTAACACCGAACCACTATAATCTTTGTGTTTGTCGTGCTTGTCTCTTCTTCTCTCTACTCTATCTTTACATTCTACTTTGTATCTTAGCATCACACTTATTGCATACTTTCTTGTGCACTATTAATCGTGAAAGTATTTTTAAGCGCCAAAATTTTTAAGAACCCAATTCACATCCTCTTGGGTTGCCATATGGGCCAACAAGATGACCTAAGTATGCCGCTAAAAGTTTGACAGCTAGTCTACTCCTTGGTTCGTTATAGTAATTAGCTAATACTTTCTAACTCTATTACCTTTTCCTAGTCGATTTTGCTCAAAATTTCTTTCATGGTACATGATTTATTAAAAAAAATATTTTAAAATTTTTAAAAATTGCTAAGGTGTTTTAAAATATTTTTGAAAAAGATTTTTCTTACCCCCCAACTTAATTCCCATTATTCTCAATGGAGCAAGGAAGAATAAAACAAGGAGAAATACCACCTTGACAAGACATGCCTTATGTAATGTTAGGAGTGACCATAAGGAGCAATCTCTTATTCCTAGAAATAAGCATCACTAAAATAAATGTCAGGACATAAAAATTTTGGGTTGTCTCCCAAAAAGTGCTAAGTTTAATATCTTTAGCCAGACGTCATGACTCACTTTGATTACCAATGTTAAGGAGTTTGATGATATCTTTCCTTACTACTTCCTTTAGATTGGTTTAAGTTTTTTTTAGGGTCTCTTATAGGCTTGGTTTTCTTCCTTAAATGAATCCTATGTTGAATGACCGAGGGGCTAATCCCTTTTATGTTAGCCATGGTCCATCCTAACACTTCTTTGTTCTCATTCAATAGTTTTCCTTCTTGTGAGAAGTTTAAGTCGGTTGAAATAATCACAAGTAGGGTTTTTATGGACCTAGGTATGCATAGTTAAGATGCTTGGAAAGTAGTTTCAGTTCTAATTTGGGTGCTTCCTCTATTGATGGTTTGGGTAATGGTTCAGGTACTTTCTCTAGTGATTCAATTGGAAGTTCCCATCTTGATTTTTCATCAATTATAGTAACCTCATTAATTTGCTCCTCATCTTGGTTCATGCAGATTTCTAGGTCAAGCTCTTCATCACTAAGGTCAATTGGATTATAAACAGTATCCTGAACATAATTTGAGTTGCTCGTTTGATGTGTATTGGTAAGATTAAAAATATTAAGATCAATTGACATATTCCCAAAGAAAAGTTTATTAATCCATTTCGGTAATTAATTAGGGCATTAGTTGCGGTCAAAATGGTATACCTAAAATCACTGGGATGTGGCTCTTTGTGTTTGTCACCGGTTCAGTTTCTAAAATCACAAGTCCACCGGGTAAATAAAGTCACTAACTTTGATCAACACATCCTCTGCTATTCCTTTGGGTACTTTCAAAAAATGATCTGCTAATTGTAGGGTTATTTCCATAGGCTTTAGTTTTTCCAACCCTAGTTGCTCATATACAAAGTATGGCAATATATTAACACTTGCTCCTAAGTCTAATATAGCCCTATTTATGAGGATGTTCCCCATAATGCATAAAATAGTGGGTGACCCTGGATCTTTGCATTTCACTGACATGTGGTTTGATAGTAAGAGCTCACATTGGCTGTCAGAAAGGCTCTCTTGGGCATATTGGTGGTCTTATTTTTGGTACATAGATTCTTAAGGAATTTGGCATAGACTAGGACCTGTTGGATTATGTCCAATAAGGGGATGTTTACTTTAACTTGCTTAAAGACCTTCAAATCTTATTGAATTGGGCTGAATTTCGATTGGACTTAAGTCTATTTGAGAATGGTGTTACAACCCTAATTTTTGGTTTATCTCCTTCTGACATGGGCTCAACTGATGGGTTGGGCATTACATTAGACTCTGATGCCTTAAGTATTTCGGACTGACCCAATTCAATAAGTTATTCAAGTGGTGAGACTTCTAATTCTTCTTCTTTATATGTACTCATCTGGTATCTATTTGTTTTCTAAATCTTAATATGAATGACACTTAGTTGGTTAACCTGGGCTCTTGTTTTGTTCCTTAGATGTTTAGGTTCCTAGGGTTAGCTTCAGGTTGACTCAGTGCTTACCCCATTTTCTTTCACTGAATGCTATGGCTAGTTGACTTATCTGGGTTTCTAGTTTTGTAATGGATTGTATGTGGGAATGAAGGAGTTGAGTATTCATTTGTAACCCTTTCAATGCTTGTAACTCCTCTTCGAAAGTAAGATCATGTTATTTGGTGGAGGTTGAGGAGCACTTGGATATTGGGAATACGACATGCTTCTGAATTGGGTCTTCTGATGGTTAGGCCTAATGATATTGAACTCATGATAGGTTGGACTTTCAATGAAAAATTTGGATGATTTCGCCAGCTAGGATTGTAAGTATTCGAATATGGATCATTTTGGTCTAAGAGCCATTCGGGTTTGGTCTTGGTGGGTTTGCTTCTGAATAAGCTTAGAAAATTGGTGTGCGGCTGGACATTCACCTATAGAATGGGTCGGACTCAAACAAATTATACAAACCTCATGTAATTGAGTATATGAAAAAGAGGTGTTTTTAACTTATAGAATTCAGTCAAGTTTTGAAATAGTTTACCAAATTTGATATAGATATCTATAGACTGACCTATGTCATATATTCCATCTCTCTTAGGTTCTGTGGGAGGATCTCTATGGGCAACAGACATGTGGTGCAAGAATTTTACTTAGAGTTTCAAAAAGCTATCATGCCTCATGTTTATTTTTTAGTATAAATGTTCCTCTACATGAGGCATCCATCATTTGTTAGTGCCTTCTGATAATTCATCATAAAAATATTGAACTAACTGCCATTTAGGTATTGCATGGTGTGTGTTGATCCAATTGTTGATTTTGATGATTAACAAAACTATTTGAGTATAACATTTGAAATTACTAATGATTTTGATTAAGTTTTTCAGTGTATGATTTGATTTATTAATCAAAATCACAAGACTAATCAAGTTCTAATTCGAATCTAATGTCAAGGTAAGAATTGCAGACATTAGAGTCGACACATGGAATCGTAGAGTCAACTCTGGAAAATGGCACAGACTTAGAGTCGACTCCCGGACTGTTAGAGCTGACTCCAACAAAAAGATAGAACGATGGTTTTTCAGGCCACGACTTAGAGTCGACTCCGGGACTGTTAGAGTCGACTACAGAAGATTTTTATGTCGACCCCAGAAAAGTCAGAGATGACTCCAGTTCAAGCAATTTGTGATTTTTTTAATTTAGAGCCGACTCCAGAAAAGTTAGAGCCGACTCCAGAATGTCAGACGCGACTCCAGAACTGTCAGAACGACTCTAAACTTTACTTTTATCCTTTTAATCCTAATGGCTATTGCTATTATGGATCTAATCCTTCTTACACTTGTTTCTAATGGATAGTTTTTAAACTATTTATGGATTATACTGATCTATAAGAAGAGGGTTTGCTGCATCCGAAAAAGAGAGAAAAAAGGAAGAGACAAAAAGAAAAGAATAGAGACAAATCTTTGAAATCCATCAGAAAAGAAAGAGGGAAAATTTGAGAGGAAAGATCATACTGATTCTCCAAAAGAAAAGAGAGAGATTCCAAGCTTTCATAGCTCCATTTTGAAGAAATCTCAAGAAAAGAAGCAAGCCCTAGTTTTCTGATCTTCGGAGCTTCAAGAGCATTCTAAAGAAAGATCCACCCAAGAAGAGAAGAAGCAAGCCACCCAATATATGCAAATCAGGCTTTGATTCCTATCTCTTTATTTCGTGTTTTATCATTGTATATTTGCTCATTGGAGGAGCTTTGTGTTGTAAAAATGATTATGTTTGCTGGGTCAATCGGAGGATTGATTCCTTTGAGGCTGATAGCCTTGTGCAAGCAGTTTGCTTGTGGTATAAGGTTTTGTGCTGATGAGCCTTGAAAACCAGCTGGGTTCGTTGTGCACCCGGGAAAACAACAAGTTCGAGTTGTGAGCTTGCAAAACAACTCGCTGTAATCAGATTGATTATAGTGTGGACCCAAGAGATCTTGGGAGTGGACGTAGGTGTAAGTACACCGAACCACTATAAAATATCTTGTGTTTGCCGTGATTGTCTCTTATATTTAATTCTCTATTTGTGCATACTCTGTTTTAATCTGTGCGAATCTAAGTTTTATTTCCGATGGGGTTTATTTTCAAAAGAGTTTAAATTTTTGAAAAACCCAATTCACCCCCCCTCTTGGGTTGCTATCTGGGCCAACAATTGGTATCAGAGCTAGTGCTCATTTAGATTTGATCTAACGATCAAGAGTCAAAGATCCACATGGCAACACAAGTGGTTCATCTTTTTCTGAAGGTCATCTACAAATAGACCTCCTTTGTTTAATGGTTCAAACTATTCTTATTGGAAAGCTAGAATGAGGATATTCATTCAAGCACTTGATTATGATCTATGGAGCATTATAGTCAATGGACCTACACACACCCACACTAGAGTAAATGGCACTAGTTCCTAAACCCGAAAGGGATTGGGATGATAATGATAGGAAAATGGCACAACTTAATGCCAAAGCAATGAATATTTATACTGTTCCTTAGATGCAAATGAATTCAATCGCATATCTATTTGCATTTCCGCTAAAGAAATATGGGATAGACTTGAGGTTACCCATGAGGGAACAAATCAAGTCAAGGAATCCAAGATAAAATGCTAGTTCATAAATATGAATTGTTTAAATGGATGCATGTGAATCTATTACTGACATGTTTACAAGATTTACTGATATAGTTAATGGTTTAAAAGCCTTGGTAAATCTTATGATAATTCTGATCTTGTGAGGAAGGTTTTAGTTCTTTGCCTAGGACTTGGGAAGCTAAAGTGACTGCAATACAAGAGGCAAAAGATCTAAGTACCCTACCCCTGGAAGAATTATTGGGATCCTTGATGACCATGAGCTTCAAATTAAGCAACATGTTGATGATGATGAGTCAAAAAAGAAGAGGACTATGGCTCTTAAGATTTCTGAATATATGGAACAGCCTCATGAATCTGAAGATGAAAGTGATGATGAGGACATGGCACTCATCAAAGGAAATTTAAAAAATTTATGAAGAAGAAGAAGTTTGAAAAGAAAAAGCCCCTTTGCAAGAAAGGATGAGGACAAGGGCAAAGAAAAGAAGTTATTTATTTTGAATGTAAGAAGCCGGGTCATTTTAAATCTGAATGCCTACAACTAAAGAAAGGCACCCGGAAATTTAAAAAGAAGGCAATGATGGCCACATGGAGTGATTCGGAAAGCTCAAGTTTCGAAGAGGAAGAAAAGAGTGAAATGGCCAATCTATGCTTCATGGCGGACATGATGAGGTAAGTCTGAGTTTTCTTGATGATTTTACTTTCGATGAATTGCATAGTGCTTTTTATGAATTAATGGATGATTTTGCAAATTTAAGTTCAAAGAACAAAGATCTAAAAAATTAAATGCAAAAACTATCCTTAGAAAATGAAAAGAATGTTGTAGAAAAAGAAGTTTTGATGAAAGAAAATAAAAGTTTGAAAAATGATGTTGATAGACTTAAACCTATAGTTGATAAATTTACTTTGAGCTCTATCAAACTTAATGATTTTGGATAATCAAAAAGCTGTTTTTGACAAAGCTGGGCTAGGATATAACCACTTAAGAAACAGAAATCACTAAAGAATATTTTTGTAAAAGCCAACCAAGGTAATATAACTTGTTTTAAATGTAATGAAAAGGTCACAAATCCTTTTGTAAAACTTAACAAAATAAAAGAAAGAAAATATGGGTTCCGAAAGGAACAATTTTTGTGTCTACTAACCATGAAGGACCCAAGAAAGCTTGGGTACCTAAACATAAAGTTTGATGATATTGCAGGAATGTCTTGTAGCCAAAAGATCAAACAAGAAGTGGTATCTTGATAGCGGCTGCTCAAGACATATGACGGGTGACAAAGAGGAATTCATCACCCTAGAAGAAAAAAGGTGGAGTTGTGACATTTGGCGATAACGGTAAAGGTCAAATTTTGGGCCTTGGTAAAGTTCGCATAACTCCATCTATATATTGAAATGTACTTTATGTTAATGGTTTAAAGCATAATCTAATTAGCATAAGTCAATTATGTGATAAAAACTTTAATGTTTCTTTAAATCTTCTTTATGCACTGTAACTAATTCTATTGATGATAGCATTGTTTTTACTGGTATAGATTTGGCAATATATACTTAGTTGACACAGACAAACTAAGAGTAGTCATTGCCTAATTGCTGATAATGCTAACATTAATGATATTAGTTGGTTGTGGCATCGTAGATTAGGTCATGCAAGCACACACCTTATTTCAAAACTAATTAAAATGGATTTAGTTAAAGGTTTACCTAAATTAAATTTTGAAAATAATAAAATCTGTGATGCATGTCAATTTGGAAAACAAACTAGAAGTTCATTTAAATCTAAAAATTGTTTCAACTTCTAGGGGACTAGAGCTACTTCACATGGACCTATTTGGACCAACTAGAACCACAAGTCTAGGAGGAAAGAAATATGGTGAGTGATAGATGATTACTCTAGATATACTTGGGTAATGTTTTTAGCTCACAAAGATGAGACTTTCTCGATGTTCCTGAAATTTTCAAGAAAGTCACAAATGAGAAAAACACTACTATAGTATCTCTAAGAAGTGATCATGGAACAGAATTTGAAAATCACTTATTTGAAAATTTCTGCACTGAAAATGGAATTAATCATAACTTTTCAGCCCCTAGGACTCCACAACAAAACGGTGTAGTTGAAAGAAAGAATAGAACTTTAGAAGACATGGCCCGTACCATGCTATGTGAAAGCAACTTACCAAAGTATTTTTGGGCGGAAGCAATTAACACAGCATGTTACATCTTAAATAGAGCTTTAATAAGACCAATATTAAAGAAAACACCTTATGAATTATGGAATGAAAGAAAACCAAATATAAAATACTTTCATGCATTTGGATGTAAATGCTTCATTCATAATAATGGTAAAACAACTTAGGGAAAATTTGATGCTAAATCTGATGAAGGAATTTTTCTAGGTTATTCAACAACTAGTAAGGCATATAGAATCTTTAACAAGAGAACCTTAGTAGTTGAAGAATCCATTCATGTAGTTTTGATGAATCTTTAGCAACTGGATCTGAAAATTGATGATGAGGAAGATACAAACATATTGAAAAAGATCTTGAAAAACTTAATATTATCTTCTGATCATGAAGAAGCTAAAGATATGATTCACATAAGGATGATGATTATATGATCATAATGATGTAGATCTTCCAAGAGACTGGAGATATGCTTATAGTCATCCTAAGGAATTGATTATAGGTGATCCATCTCAAGGAATAAGGACTAGATCATAATGAGAAATATTAGTAATCATCTTGCATTTGTATCACAAATAGAACCTAAAACTATAGAAGAAGCTGAAAAAGATAATAATTGGATGTTAGCAATGCAAGAAGAACTTAAATCAATTCACTAGAAAATGTTTGGACTTTAGTGAAAGACCTAAAAACCATTCAATAATAGGAACTAAATGGGTTTTTAGAAATAAGTTAGATGAAAATGGCATAGTAATTAGAAACAAAGCTAGATTGGTTGCTAAAGGATATAGTCAAGAAGAAGGTATTGATTTTGATGAAACCTTTGCACCTGTAGCTAGACTAGAAGCCATTAGACTTTTACTTGCATTTGCATGTCATATGAACATTAACCTATTTCAAATGGATGTAAAAAGCGCATTTTTAAATGGACTTATTAATGAAGAAGTTTATGTAGAACAACCACCAGGTTTTGAAGATCACGAATTTTCAAATCACGTTTTTAAATTGCACAAAGCTTTATGGTTTGAAACAAGCACCTAGAGCTTGGTATGATAGGTTAAGTAAATTTCTAATAGAAAATGATTTTACAAGAGGAAAATGTTGATAAAACTTTGTTTTTAAAAAGAAAAAAAAAGATTTACTAGTAGTACAAATATACGTAGATGACATTATTTTTGGTGCTACTAACGAATCTCTCTGTCAAGAATTTGCAAAGTTAATGCAGGGAGAATTCGAGATGAGCATGATGGGAGAACTCAACTTCTTCCTTGGACTCCAGATCAAACAATGCAAGGAGGGAATTTTTATCAACCAAACCAAGTACACAAGAGAACTACTCAAAAAGTTTGGTATGGAAACAATGAACCCCTTGGAACACCAATGAGTCCTTCATGCAAGCTAGACAAAGACGAAGAAGGTAAGAAGGTTGATCAGAAGTATTATCGAGGTATTATCGGATCCCTTCTCTATTTAACAGCAAGTAGACCAGATATAATGTTTGCAGTATGTTTGTGTGCTAGATTTCAAGCTGAACCTAAAGAATCACATTTAATAGCTGTTAAAAGAATCTTAAGATATTAAATGGAACAAAAATGTAGGTTTATGGTATTCTAGAGACTCACATTAAACCTAATTGCATATTCAGATTCTGATTATGCCGGATGTAAAATTGATAGAAAAAGCACAAGTGGTGCATGCCATTTTAGGAAGTAACTTAATCACATGGTTTAGCAAAAAGCAAAATTCAGTTGCATTATCAACTACTGAAGCTGAATATGTAGCAGCTGGAAGTTGCTGTGCGCAAATCCTATGGATTAAGCGACAACTTGAAGACTATGGTATCAAACTTAATAAGACACCATAAAATGTGATAATACTAGTGCAATCAATTTAACAAAAATCCAATTCAACACTCAAGAACAAAACACATAGAAATTAGATATCATTTTATAAGAGAACATGTAGCTAATGATGAAATTTGTTTAGATTATGTAAACACTGAAGAACAATTAGCTGATATTTTTACCAAACCTTTGAGTGAGGAAAGATTTTGTTATCTTAGAGGAGAATTAGGAGTTTGTGATCCTTTAGAATGATTTTCTGAAACTCTTAAGGAAACAACTATCTAGACTTCATTAATTTCTTGAAAATCCTTTATGTCCAATAAGGAAATTATCTAGAAATTTGATTCATTGTTTCCCCAATTGATTAAGGAACACTTATCTAGAGTTTGATGATTAATTTGATTAGTTTCAGATCCTTGAAATTTGAATTTTTCACTGAAACTATTGTGGAGTCGACACCTGCAATTTGTGGAGTCGACACCTTTATATTTTGATGTTTTGTCTGGGCAATTAGAGCCGACTCCGACTTCTATAGAGCCGACTCTAATTCGGGCACTGAGATTTTCTAATCCGGAGCCGACACCTCGCTTTGCGGGAGTCGACTCTAAGTAGAACTAGGTCAAAATAAAAAGGCGGAGTCGACACCCAAACGAGCCTATCGTCTCCTAATCCCTTTCAAAGCCATTCCAAACCGATTCCAACTCCTCCAAACTCCTCAAATCTCTCAATAACTCATTCCAATTGAATCCTATGGCTCCTAAAAGGCGTGCGATTGTTGGAAGTTCGACCGTTCCCACGAGAAAGGATGATTCGTAGGCAACCCTCACCGTTATCTTCATCATCTACCACCCAAGATGCTTCTCCACCTTCACCATCTTCTCCTCGGGTAGATTAATTAGCGGGTAAGGCCATTACAACTGGAAGAAAAGTAGATTCGATTTATTTGCTTTGGAGGGCTTCGCTATTGGTAGATTATTGAAGGAGATGGGATGGGAGAAAGTTGTTCTTTAGATGTTCCTACGTACCCTGCCCTTGTGAAAGAATTTTACAATGATTTATGTAGAGGAGAGGGAGTATTAGTAAGTTTTGTAAGAGGAACCAAAATGATAATCACAGCCGAGATTCTTGGAAATTTATTGGAGATGCCTACTATTGACTAGTTGAGTATCAACATGATGATAGAGGAGGTGCCCTATCTAGGATGTTAGGGAGAGAAGTATCTGAGTTTGAAGAAATCATGGCTAATCAACTAAATTTGGAACTCAGATTACTTCATAATATTTGTAGAAGAATCTTGTTTCCTAAAATTGGAAGTTTGAATATGTTTCGGAGCGAGATATCTTATTGATGGACTGTATCATTACCGGAAGGCCTGTCAATTTAGCTGAACGATGATTGGCTACATGGCAGAAGCAGCAACTAAGAAGAGATCAACACTGCCATACGGTATGATTCTGACCTTAGTTTTTAGAAGCTAAGGTGTGCTAATAATGGACAATGAGCCACTAAGGAAGTTAAGGCACACTGATTACTACAGTGTCTCTACAATTCACCGCATGGGCTTCAGAAAAGAGAATAATATTTGGATAAAAAGAGGACAAGAGACCAGAGCAGAGGAAGTTAGAGCTGAGGAGGCCAGAGCAGAAGATATTCCTGGACCATCTACTGCTGGACCATCTACTGCTGGACCATTAGAGGCTGGACCGAGCACTCATCCTTCACCTCCACATCAGTCAGCCTTGGTATCTGGAAGATTTTCTGAGGAGCAGCTTGATCAGCTCAGAGCCCTACTGACTGAGCATGATTCAGATATGAGAAGTGAAATGAAATTGATATCTGATAAGCTTGACATGATAGTTTCTACTTTGGATAAATCAGTGAATGCCATGTCATCTGAGCTTCAAAAGATTTTTGAAAGACTAGAAGGGATAGCAGATAGATCAAGAGTCTATTTGGATGCTACTAGTCAGTTGAAGAAAGATCTTGATATTGCTATCGCTCAAGTTGAAGCTTGTCTTGAAAAATTTAAGAAAGACTAAAAAGATGAAATTATGGAAATGATTGGACATTTGAAGAAAATTACAAGCATGTTTGATTTTGATACCCTATCTTATCCTAGTTTGTATCTTAGGATTTCTAGCTTTTTTACTTTGATAGCATGTATCTAGGAATTTTGGTTTACTATGGATACACTTGACTATGTTACTTTTCTGAGAATGTACTTGAATTGACATATGTAATAATCTTGAATTGAAATACAATTATCCTTTTATTGCAAATTTGTCTATGAGAACCAATTACCATCTCTATGATTAAATGAACCAACAACCCCGCTCTGATAACTTCTTTATTACTTTTAAATTTACCTTATTGCTGATAACAAAAAAGAGGGAGAAAAATTGTATATGCATAAAGGAAATAAGAATGGAAGAATATAAGGATATAAGAATGGAAGGAGTATAATATTTCAATCTTTTGGCATATCTAAAAAGGGGGAGAGAAATTTTGAGATTTATAAATTCTAATCAATTTGTATCAATCAATTTCAGTTTATTTACATAGGGGGAGTTATTCAATGCAGGGGGAGCTTAATAATTTCCTACGTAAAGTTAAATTATCTTGATTGATGTTTATAATAGAACTCAAGTATCTTTTTTGATTCATTTTGAAAATTGGCATCAAATTCTCTATTAGGAAGTTTTAAAGCTTTAACAATGTCTATAACTCTTAATTCAAATGAATTTTTAATGCATATACTCAAAGTTTTTGTCATCATCAAAAAGGGGAAGATTGTTGACCCAATTATTGATTTTGATGATTAACAAAACTATTTGAGTATAACATTTGAAGTTACTAATGATTTTGATTAAGTTTTTCAGTGTATGATTGATTTATTATCAAAATCATAAGACTAATCAAGTTCTAATTCGAATCTAATGGCAAGGTAAGAATTGTAGACATTAGAGTCGACACATGGAATCGCAGAGTGACTCCGAAAATGGCACAGACTTAGAGTCAACTCCCGGACTGTTAGAGCCGACTCCAACAGAAAAGATAAAACGATGGTTTTTCAGGCCACGACTTAGAGTCGACTCCGGGACTGTTAGAGTCGACTCCATAAGATTTTTATGTCGACCCCAGAAAAGTCAGAGACGACTTTAGTTCAAGCAATTTGGGATTTTTCGATTTAGAGCCAACTCCAGAAAAGTTAGAGCCGACTCCAGAATGTCAGACGCGACTCCAGAACTGTCAGAACGACTCTAAACTTTACTTTTATCCTTTTAATCCCAACGGCTATTGCTATTTATGGATCTAATCCTTCTTACACTTGTTTCTAACGGATAGTTTTAAACTATTTATGGATTATATTGATCTATAAGAAGAGGGTTTGCTGCATCCGAAAAAGAGAAAAAAAGAAAGAGACAAAAAGAAAAGAATAGAGACAAATCTTTGAAATCCATCAGAAAAGAAAAGAGGAAAAATT